>CM022709.1:10816983-11322674 GCA_012295165.1 Asparagus setaceus
ATATATATATATATATATATATATATATATATATATATATATATATATATAAACCTCCTATAAACTTAAGTTTATAGGAATAATATACACCAATTTTTTATCCATTGATGTTGCCTTTAGATTTGTGCCATCGAGAGATGCACAAATCTCAAAATAGGCTTCATATCTTTCATGGATCCCAATGCAACATCAATGGTTAGAAAAGTTGGTGTTTGACTATTCTCTATAAACTTAAGTTTATAGGAGATTTGCTCTCTCTCTCTCTCTATATATATATATAGTAAAGCTCCTATAAACTTAAGTGGATAAGAGCTTTTTGTCCACTAACTTTTTTATCCATTGATTTTGCATTGAGATTTGTGCTAGCTTATAATGCAAATAAAGGTAAAATTCTCAAAGATAGCATTGATGTGTAGCACAAATCTTAAAGCATAATAAAGGGATAAAAACTTTGGTTGATAAGCGCTCCTATCCACTTAAGTTTATAGGAACTTTAATATATCTATTGATGTTGCATTTAGATTTGTGCCATCAAGAGATGCACAAATCTCAAAATGTGCTTCATATCTTTCATGGCTCCCAATGCAACATTAATGGATAGAAAAATTGGTGTATGACTATTCCCTATAAACTTAAGTTTATAGAAGATTTTCTCATATAGAGCAAATTTCCTATAAACTTAAGTTTATAGGGAATAGTATACACCAACTTTTTTATCCATTGATGTTGCCTTTAGATTTGTGCCATCAAGAGATGCACAAATCTTAAAATGGGCTTCATATCTTTCATGGATCCCAATGCAACATCAATGGATAGAAAAGTTAGTGTATGACTATTCCCTATAAACTTAAGTTTATAGGATATTTGCTATATATATATATATATACTCAGCTTGTAGGAACCCACGTTCCTTTACTTGTGATCCAAAGTTTGATCCTTGGCATTATTAATATTTTGCACCTTGCATAAACTAAAACTCGTAAGAGCTGCTTTGAGATTTCATGTGCTGTCTCCTCATTAGGAGTGAAATGACGTTGTTCCTCTTGCTTGATGAGTAGAAGATTTAAAGTTTTATTTTGTTTGCAAGGATAATAATGTCCTTTGATGTGGTTACACGGCAACTTCACGTGTTCAGCCGCAACATGTAGATGGATATTTAGGTATTAGTCACTCAAATCTACAACAATTCCATATGAGTCCCTCAAATCTACAATATTTCCATATTAATTCCTCAAATCTTTGAAATTGCTAATTAGTCCCTCAATGACAAATACACCTCTTAATTATATTTTCACTTCCAAAACCTATTTTCCAAAAAAGTTATTTGCACTTTGCTACCTTATACCTTATTTCACTTTAATATTCAATAGTTTTTGACCTTTGATACCCAAAATCTACAATAATTCCATATTAGTCCTTCAAAGCTACAATAATTCCATATAATTTTTGACACTTTATTAAGATAAAGTTTATACTTTTAAACTTAAATTGATGCACAAAGTTTTGCTTTAAACACTTTGATACCCCAAACTTGGGTTAGAGTATCAAAGTTAAAAATATGTAAACTTCAAAGTAAAAAAAAAAGAGGAAATTTTTGTAGTATGAAAGTTCAAATATTTATAATTTTTAGGGTATCAAAGTGTTAAAAAAAACTTTGAGTTATTAAAGATAAAAAGGTGGTTTTAGAGAAGAGTGTTCATCAACAAAGGTCGGCGGTACTGAGTAGAGGTTAAGGTATGAGGTACCTTCATCTAAGGTAGACGAGTATATTTATAGTGATTACCTAAGAAAATCAGGTAGTCTATGTGTCACTATCCTATTGGCCAAGATAGTCATGGAATTTACTTGGCGAGAAAGTAAATCCATGTGTCAATACTTTATTGGTTTATGTATTAGGATACAATATGATTCGAATAAAAAAATAGCATGATATTAAAAAAACATAGAGAAAGATAAAAATGTATAGATATAATAAACTAAGGCCTTGTTTTTTTTTAAATAGTGAGAATATTATTTTAAAATAGTCCGGACCCACCTCTTTAGCCCTTGTTTGTTTTTTAAGTCCGCCTGGACTATGTTTAAGGAGGGACTACTTAATACCTAAGAAGAGGACTAAACTAAACCCACCTCAACCACATCTTTACAGTCAAGGTATTAATCATCTGGGGGATTAGAAAATTTTTGACAAAATAGCCCACTATCTCCTTTTTTTTCCTTTCCACCAATTTTTTTTGCCATAATTATTTTTCGCGAAATATTCTTGTTCGCGGTTATTTTATCTCATAATTGTTTAATAATATGCATATAAAAATCTGAAAGTTTAAATAATTTTATGTTATGACGTATTTGAGATAACAATACATAGTGAAAGAAGAATATTCATACAAATATGTGAAACTAGCATAGTATATCTAAAATTAAGTTTTGTTCCCCGCTAGGTGCTACCCCGACCACCGCCATGTGATTCATCGTGGGGCCGACCCCTCATGTGATGTTGTTCTTTAGACGTTAAAACCTAGCTCTCGGTGAGATGTAAATTTTGTATAATTGTGACATGAGGATGTGTGAACGTGTATATGTGTGGTTCTTTACATACTATATAGATTGAGTCGAGCCTCACTTACTATTAGCTATTTTTTTTAACTTTCTTATTTGATAACATATAATTTTTATAGTTCACTATTCATAGGTTCTCCCAAAAATTTTAATAAACACTCTTCTACATCAAAACATTTATTTTCATTTATTCATTCTACCATTATAAACCATTAACTTTTTATTCCAGTTGAAAAAGATATAGATTCAAGTTCTTACATAGTTTTGGATTTTGCTAGTTTATGAATTTTTTTATTTAATTATAATAGATGCATATGTGTTGTTCATGTATTTTTAGAAATGAGAAACCTTGAAGAATTAGTGGTTGTGCAACAAATTATGCTCCATTAGTGCATCATCCTATCGCTACACGTGCATTTATTGGTAATGTGGACAACTTGAACAAGAGCATCAGCTGTTTGATAAATAACACTAGTCAACAGCTAGAAGCGGTGGCCCAAAGGATAGGGTATGATCAAGACTTGTCTGAGATGTGCTGAAATTTTTTTGGCATCATCATGAAGTTCTCGACGTTCACGCCTCAACAAAAGGTCAATGCTGCAAAGCAAATAGTCAGCACTCCTACCCTTGTAGACATCTTCTTTAGTTTTCCTGATGAAGATAAGGAGGAAAATGTGAGGGTGATGTTTTTAGGGGAAATTTGAATTTCCTACTCTTCATTTAGTAGTTGGGCATTAGTTGCGTAACTGGTTTATGATTTAGTGCTATTCGTATGTCTTTTATTTAGTAGAGGATGCTTTTTATGTTCGGGTATTATTTGATACTTCCTTTCATAATTTCGTATTTAATTACGTATTTTAGTTTTATATCATCATGAGTTTCCTATTTTATCTAGTTTTCTTTGATATTTGTTCTTATGATTTATAAAAATGCAAATTAGGGATGTTTGCATCAATTTTGTGTGCTCGCAGAATTCATACACTTATCTTTGTTAATTTCTCTTTTTTTCTCACCACTTTCCTAACCATTATTTAGCTTGATAAAAAATAAGGTCTTTCTACCAAAGAGTTATATGATTCTTTCCTTTTTATTGTTTTCATCTAAATTATGATCAATCTATAATTTGTCTTCCCACTCTTTTCTAAAAAATATATCTCCCCTCCCCATCCAAGTTTGAAGTGCTCAAATTATTTTTAAATAATATATGATATGGTCAACAATGCTAGTAAACAACAATCTAATAGACAATATCTTTTTATTATTTCATGCTAAATACTAGAAAGGAAATATTTATTGTAACATTTTTAAAATTATTAAAGTGTATTTTGACTTTCTAGGTAAGGTTAAGCCTAAATTTTAATTTTTCCTAAACGATACATTAATTGATATTAGTTGATTTGAGGGTAAAAGTTTCATTCTAGTTATGATATAGTCCTAATGATCATAATCCCTTAAAAATAAACACAAATATATACTATTTTAAGTTACTTTAGTTAATATGTGCCAAAATAAATATTAGATTGGACTAAGATGGTCCTGTGATAATGTAGTTCCGTGATATAGTCCAGGAATATAAGACCCTCTAGTTCTGGGATAAAAACAAATGTGGCCTAAAGGATAAATTGCACATAACTCCCTCATCTATACCTTCAATCGCTTGTTTTTAGAGGTTATCATGTCTTAATTCTTAAGGGAAAATGCTAAGTGCTAATGAATAGTTTAAGGGGTGCTAATGAATAGTTTAAGGGTTAAGTGCAATTGAAGATATAGATAATTTATCTTAATCTAAGTTAATTATAGAATGTAGTAATTTCAAACTTTTAAATTTTTAGGACATTGACTAGATTTAAAATAACTTTAAGAATATTAACTATTACCTCAATACATATTGACCATTATTATAAAAGTTGCATATAACACTTAATTTTATAACTATGGTCTTTGTTAATGTAATTTCTAGACTATAAAATATAGCATTCTTTTGCATAAACACCAAATTAAAATTTGGCACTCCAGCACAGCATGTTCCTCCCACACACACAATTCTAAAAGTGTGAATATATATATATATATATATATATATATATATATATATATATATATATATATATATATATATATATATATATATATATATATATATATATATATATATATATATATATATATATATATATATATATATATATATATATATATAATATAATACTATTCTAAAAGTGTGAAGGGTGTTAAAACTTTTTTCCCAAATATGCCCTTAAAATTGCATGTGTAATCACTAAAATATTCTCAATATTATTACTATGCAATAATATTGTTTAATTTAAATAATATTATTTAATGAAAATTTATCATAACTTAGAGTTTTAGACACTTAATATTCTGAATCGATTTAACTGAATGTATAAATTATAAAAGCAATTAACTAACTAGCAACCTTTTTATTTTCCTCTTCATAATCAGACGCTAAAAATTTTCAGCGGGGTCGCACAGCACCCAATTGTTAAATCTTCAAGACGAGGCTCACGATGGGGCGTGGCCGACCATGCAAACTTCAAAACGAGACTCGCTCAAGAGAGGCGCCCACCAATGAGGTTCGCAAGTGGAGCGGAGTTCAATTTTACACGAAGTCTCGCATGAAAAACGAAGCTCAACGTCATATCATGAGATTCGCCACAACAAATGTGCCAGAGGTTCGCCCATAACAAGGGCTTGACGAGGTTCGCCCACAACATCAAAGTTTGACGAGGCTCGCCCACAACATCAAAGTTTGGCGAATCTCTCCATTCGGTTCGCTAAGCAATGAAGCTCTTCACTGACCGAGGTTCGCCAGCAGCGGCTCTTCACTTGACCGGTTACCAAGTAGCGAAGCTCTCCCTTCGACGAGGTTCGCCAAGCGTAAGCTCTCCATTCAGACGAGGTTCGCCAAGCAATGGCTCTTCACTCTAACCGAGGTTCGCCAAGTAGCGAAGCTTCCATTCAGACGAGGTTCGCCAAATGAAGCCCTTCATTCAGACGAGGTTCGCCAAGCAATGGCCCTTCCTTCGACGAGGTTCGCCAAGCTTGTTTCATTCGTGACGAGGTTCGCGCCACAGCAGGAACCTCGACATTCAACCGAGGTTCGCCACGCCAGTGAGCCTCGACATTCAATCGAGGTTCGCCACGCAGTGGGTCGCTATTCAACCAAAATGCATAAATGCATTCGATGAAGTTCGCCCAAACAAAGAAAGCTAGTCATATAGCTGAAGTTCATCCAAGTAGCGGACCTCGTTATGCAATCGAAATTTGCCCGGACAACGAAGTTCAAGAAGCTCAAGCTCGCCATTCAATCAAGGTTCACCAACAATGAAGAGCAAAGCTCGTCATCTAACGGTCCCTGTAGCAAACCCAAAGGCCATAAAGCCACAACAACCACGGGTTTGGTGGGCATCGCTATGCTCACTAACCCACGTTTCCACGATTCTAGCATGATAGTTACATGCTTAAAGCCTATAAATAGCCGTGAATAGCTATGAAGTGGAACTTTGGGGAAAATTCAGCACTTGCGTACAAGAAAGATCGAAGTTCTTCATCAATCGCCAACTACGCGTTCGATCGCCAACTAAAGCCGGATCTCTACGGAGCATTGAGTGAAGCCTTTTCGCCACCAAGAACCCATACAAAAGAGAAGTCGAATCTATCTTCTTCCTCAGAATCGAGAGTGTGATTGTAATCTCTTTTCAAAGTCAATCAAACAAAACTTTTTCGACTCTACAGAAGATGGCGACCACAGTGGGAGCAACCATTCATTCCGATGAACTGGTGGTGGCGCAATCAGACAAGATTGCAGTTGGAACCGAGGTTCAAACCTTGGTCATTGAATTCGATCAGGGTAAGTACGAGGAGTTCCTCTCCTCTCGGGCATCTAGCCCAGTGAAGGCACGCAAGTGTCGCCGAACCGTGATGAGACTTCAGCCCCTGGCTTTGCTGAATCCTCTCGGCGAACCTCGGTCAACCTTTGTCTCTCAAGGACAAGGCTCCAAAGTTAGCCAGGCTAGGAAGTGGGTTGTTAAGCAACCCAAGTCAACTTCGATGTTGGCGCCGTTTGGCTTCGGCGAGCCTCGGCTCACTGTGAAGACCGGACCTTCTAACGGTCCACTCTCAAGACGCGTGCCGACAACGCCGACGTAAGCCGCCGACGTTTCGAAGCTTTGGTCTCGTTGGACGGATTCCACTATCGCCCAAAGAAAGCCAACGAACCTCGCATCATCAAGGGGTTCATTCAAACAAGACGAGTGTCGCCCCACCGCGAACCTCGCCCACAAGACTAACGCCGCCTCACCGCGAACCCGCCCACAAGACGAACGCCGCCTAACCGCTAACCTCGCCCACAAGACGAACGTTGCCCCAATCGCGAACCTCGCCCACAAGACGAACGCCGCCTCTAATCGCGAACCTCGCCCACGACTAACGCGCCGCTACCGCGAGCCTCGCCGGTGGCGAACCTCGCCACAACGCGGAGGTCCCCTTGAAGGACGAGCCTTGTTTGAGTGGCGAGTCTCGCCAGCAACATGAGGTCCCCTCTAAAAGGGATGAACCTCGTCCAAGTAGCAAACTTCGCCAACATGAGGTCTCCTCTAAACAGGACGAACCTCGGTAGGGCAGCGAACCTCGCCGCCAGAACCAAAGAAAACGGCGACCTCGCCAGGTTCGCCAGACTCTATTCAGAGAGCCTCTCTCATATGAGGCTCGTTTTCGAACTCAACCGGGGTACACCCACTTCGATCTTCGTGATTATCTCACTGCAAGCGTGATGCTAGTCAAATGCAATCTCATTGCCGCCTGCGGAGAAGCTTACATGCGCGCTTCAATGTTCATCGACACATCAGCCTTCTATTTGAGCGATTATTCGACCCATCAACTAGACGGCGTTTCGCCATAAGAAACAAGCGCCCGCTACCTGGTCATTCCCCGAGTGACTATCAACATGGTTGAGAAGCGAAGCAAGACCCCAACAGTAGTCCCGAATCGTCCGACTCAATATTCCCTGGGTTGCGAGGCGATTAATCAATAGTCAAGGCGCCTATCGAGGTACCCGTCTTCATTCCGGAGCAACAATTCCATTCGATTATAGACAATTGACTGGGGGTACTTCTGAAGAACATGAGAACTCTGGCATTGCTACGTCTCAACCTTCAACACCGATTAAGGGACTGTGCCGTGTCCTCATGGCCGAACGAGGAAGAGATGACACAAAGAATAGAAGAGCAGCAAGCTACTATTCTTGCGCAACAAGAATCTATCAGGCGCTTAGAAATGATGATGGAGAAACTTGTGGGCAAGAAGAAGATGGACGAAGGAGGATCCAAATCGAAGCAAGAAGGCTACGACGGGGATCATGATGTCCACTCAATGTCATCGAAGCGGAATCGAATCCGCGTACAAAAGAGCAAGATCATGTGTTGCGGGATTTCCAAAGCGTACTGGATGCTCAAACTCCAAGGGCAATCTAAGAAGTGGGGTGGCGAGGCCATATCCTATAGAATGGGATGATGTCCCATATCCTCCGAAATTCAAGCCACTTAACTTAGTGCGCTCGAGGAAAAAGTTCTCCGTCACAACACATCTACTACTTCCAAGCAAAACCGGCATATAACGGTAATGATCCTATTATGACCCGATTATTCATTAGCACTCTTAAGGAGTCAGCCTTCGAGTGGTTTCAAGGTTAGAGCCCGGTTCTATCAACTCTTGGAAAGATCTCGCAAAGGCTCTTTATGGCCCGATTTTGATGATGACACGAGGTGTCTATGGCCACTTTGTTGGCCGAAAAGCAAAAGAAGACGGAGTTTGTCAGACTTTTGTCAAGAGATTCGAACCAATCTTTACACTCCGGGACCAAGTCTCTAAAGACGCTCATCGCGATGTGCGAGCCAACCTCTCGATCAACATACTTTCTAAGATGGGTGCGCTTGAAGCACACTCTTGGAAAGAATTGGTGAGGCAAGGCAAAGTTGAAAACATGCTTAAGAGGATTGAGGCGTAAGAACCTCGTGATTATCGCTTCAAAAGGGGGTAATCGAGCAATTTTACGCCTCAAAACAATCAAAGGGAAGGAGACTCTAGTCGTGGAGACTCAACCTACCGCAAAACCTTTTAGCGTAAACCAAATGCCTCCGATAACCGCCCTATGAAGAAGTATGATTTCAAGGATGATCGTTGTCCCTATCTTCAAGACTTTACTCAAGATGAACAAGATCACGCTCCCGAAATAAAGAAGCCTGAGGAAGCTTCAAGGACGGATGATTCAAAATATGAGATACCACCATCGAATACACCATCCACGGTCATGCTACATCTTGAAAGACAAGATCCAAGTCTTGTTAGAAGCGGGTGTTATGACTTTCGAGAGGATCGAGAAGAAGGTGTACGCAAACATGGTGGCTCTCGGTTTGGCGATTTTGAATTCCAAGTGCGAGGATGGTGTAAAGCCAATCCCTCAAGCGAAGCTAGAGTTGTGAACTTTGATCTCCAGCCAAGGGAAGCACAAGGTATGGTCCCTTACACCAAAAGGCGGCGAATATGTGGGTTCATCGACTTGTTATCGATGAACAATGGACTTCTTCAAAGTCAAAGGGAAGACTTGTAACGCCACCTGGGCCGCGCTCTAAAAGGAGCAAGTCAATAACTCCACCGAGCAACAACGCCTCGGCCTAACAACCTTGTTCAGCGGTAAAAGTCGGGATGATTGTCATTGATTTGAATTTGCTACGGCTTCTTTGGCCTACAACGAATTCAAAAGAAATGCCTTTATTTTAAGGCTTACAATGAAAATCAAAAAGATTACAACTTTTATCCTTAGTGAACAAACACGAGGATCTCTCGCTATATCGGATCCTCGCTATGCGGGTTCTTTGCCTGCGTGGACTTATCCGTGGACCACCGCTGCAATTCAACTCGTGTAACCCTGCTCGAACTACAGACGAGGGGCTCGCTTCACGAAGGAAACGGTCGGGGAATCACACTCACGAAGGAGAGGATGCGCTGCGGGGATCACACTCACGAAGGAGAGGATCACGAGCGGTGAGATCTACAAGGAGAAATCCAGCTATCCACGAGGTTAAGGCGAAGCTTAACCTAGAGGGTATCTGTGGATTCGACCGAGTTTGTTTACCTTCGCCTATAGATCCGACGCCGATCGGACTTGAGTCACGTGTTCTCGAACCGCAAGGCCGTGAGATCTCGCAGGGCTCTTCTTAAGTCCGCCAAAATCCAAGCCAAAATCCCAAAATCCGACCTCCCGTCTCCAAAATCCCCTATTTATACATCTCAAAGGTGGCTCGGCCGACAGTCACCGGCCAGCCGAGGAGGCTGGCCATGTTGGTCGGAGCCACCTTGGTTTAGGAGGTGTCGCCAGAGCCACCTCGGCCAGTTGCCGAGGTGGCTCTGCCATAGTGTTGAGCCACCTCGCCATTTTCTGTCGGTACTGGCCAATTCTGAGGTAGTTTGGCTTCATGCCGTTGAGCCACCATTTGGCCGAGGTCCCGCTACGCTGGTTCGAAGTTTATTCCGATTCGTCGATTCTTGGTCTTAGGGCTTAGTTTTGCTCGGTGATGTCGCCGTTGTGTTGAGTCCGTGTCCGATCAACTTTGAGCTTCGAGCGGTTCGTTTGCATCGGCCGGACTAAGTACGGTTGATTCCGGCCCGCCAACGCTTAGTTTAGCCAACTTCGCCTCGTTGAGCTTCGTCGGGTTTTCTCCACGACGCTGTTGGCTGCTCAGACACACCCACTTCATGAGTTCGCCGACTCGCTATGCTGGCGGCTGTGAATCACGCCGACGGCGTTTCGAAGTCGCTGCCGTCGATGGATCGCTGTCGTGACCCACCGCTTCATTTAGTCTTGTTCTCGCACCGATAAGCAATTTTTATGCCTACAGATATTCTCCAAAGCCGCCTCGCCTCGATTCTTGATGAGTGGGATGCTTTGGACATGATGGTTCCCGCCTTCGGCCACCGAGGGTCCCAAAAGATAGCTTCAAGTCTTGATTCTTCGGATCATCGGTTCTTTGTAGGATTCACGATAAGATCCGCGGTCTTTGCATTTATTATCGACCGTTTGTTGAAATCTTGATTCAAGCCGGTGGGTGAGTTTTGTTTGTAACTTCGTGTCGGTTGGTCGTTGTTTGACTAACCATCGGACTTTTGGACTTCTCCATATGTCGGCTAACCCCTTGTTGGCATTAATATCAATGTGGTCGAACATGGAATTTCATAACCCTTATTGGCTAATTCCTTCATCATCACGTGTGTTGTTGGTTTAACTACGCCGGAGGATACGATTATCCGATGTCAACATGACTTTCACTCCTCATCAGTTATCCCTCTCTTGGAGATTATGGTGGGAAGAAATTAAGGCTACCGAAGTTATCCTTAAGAATATGGACTTATTCTCCGGGAACTCCTCGTTGAAATTTTGGAAATAGTTTATACTGTAATCCTAGTTGAGTAGGATTAGCGACGCTGATCGGCGCCGATGCAATCCAAGACGATCGAAGTTATCCCTAAGAATATTTTTGTGAAAATATTCTTCCTGAACTTCTACAAATTGGGAAACAGCTTATACTGTAATCCTAGTTGAGTAGGATTAGCGACGCTGATCGGCCGATGCAATCCGCGATCGAGTTATCCCTAAGAATATTTTTGTGAAAATATTCTTCCGAACTTCACAAATTGGGAAACAGCTTTATACCGTAATCCTAGTTGGAGTAGGATTAGCGACGCTGATCGGCGCCGATGCAATCCGCCGATCGAGTTATCCCTAAGAATATTTTTGTGAAAATATTCTTCCTGAACTTCTACAAATTGGGAAACAGCTTTATACCGTAATCCTAGTTGGAGTAGGATTAGCGACGCTGATCGGCGCCGATGCAATCCGCGACGATCGAAGTTATCCCTAAGAATATTTTTGTGAAAATATTCTTCCGGAACTTCTCGACAAATTGGGAAACAGCTTTATACCGTAATCCTAGTTGAGTAGGATTAGCGACGCTGATCGGCGCCGATGCAATCCGCGACGATCGAAGTTATCCCTAAGAATATTTTTGTGAAAATATTCTTCCGAACTTCGACAAATTGGGAAACAGCTTATACCGTAATCCTAGTTGGAGTAGGATTAGCGACGCTGATCGGCGCCGATGCAATCCGCGATCGAGTTATCCCTAAGAATATTTTTGTGAAAATATTCTTCCGAACTTCACAAATTGGGAAACAGCTTATACTGTAATCCTAGTTGAGTAGGATTAGCGACGCTGTTGATCTGGCCGGTGGTGACCTTCACGAGATGTTATTCTCACGAACAAATCTTCTAATCTTTCCAAACTTATGGAGGGAGTAGGAGTCAATCAGCGAACTGATTTGGCACTAATTTGACACCGGATAAGGTTCCAATTAGGACTCCTAATTAGGGCTGATTAGAGTCCTAATTAGAATTGATTTGGGCTCCAATTAGAATTCCTACTTCTTGCCAAATAGGACTCCTTATTCAAAGAGGATTGGAGTGCGTGTGAGATTGTTATAAATACCCACCAACCCTCCTTTCTCCTCACCTAGGCCTACCCCTCCCATCTGGCTGCCTTGTTTTCTTCTCGCTCACCGCCTCGCCTCCTTCGATCAACGAGGTATGTGTACGAGGGTTTTGTAAATTTTTCTTCTTTTCTTCTCTCTCTTTCTTGTGTATGTAGGTGATGACAACCACAAGGGGAGAAGGATCGGCCGTGGAGCGCGAGGCGGGCGGCGCCAGCGGCATGGGCCGGGAGCGCCTGGAAGGGCGCGGCGCCGCGAGGGCTGGCTGCAGCCTCTGCGCGGCCTCCTGGCGCCTCGGGGCTCAAGGCCAGCTGGCGGCTCAAGGCAAGGCCGGGGCCTGGCGCTGGCCTCAAGCGCCAGCCGGCGGGGTCCTGGGCTGGCCGGGCAGCACTGGCGACCAGCCGCGTCTGGCCGTGTTTGGTCGCCTGCGGCGAGTCTGTAACCGGTCGCGAAGCATCGTCTTTCTTGATGCCTTTTGTCGACTTTCAACTGCATTTCGACTTTATTTGTCTTCTTTGCGCTTTCCGATGTCGCTGGAATATCACGCCTCGAGGAGTCGATCAATCGCGACGGCGCTGCGGAATGCACGCCTTCTTTCGGTGGTGCGCCATCATATTCTCGCATATATGCGCTGTATCCCCGCCGTTCTCCTTTGTGAGGCGATTGAAGAGCGAAATCCTCCTTTGTGGGGACCGACGCTTAGATTGTGCACGCTCGCTATGACCCCGCCGTTCTCCTTTGTGAGGCGATTGGGAAGAGCCGGATTCTCCTTCGGAGGATTGAGGCTTCAAAGATCACCCGCCTCGATGTTTTAACGGAGCGATTTCATACCATAGTTCGCTTTGTAGAACGGAATATATTGCCGCTTGATTATGCTGCTATATTTATCTCTCTCCTGTACGACACGGATGAAATCGCCATATCATATAAGGTCGTGACTCAATCTATGTAAGATGAATTCAACGCCATTTACTAACCGAGTATTTTCGATTTCAGCTGATTATTCCTCGAGCTTTTCCACTTACGCGGTCGATGGACGCCATAGTGACTATTATTCCATGTGTGATGATCCCACATTTTATCTCGCCGATTTACGCAGACATCGAGACGATCCAGTCAGATTTGAGGAAGTTCCCGCTCTCCGACGCTTGGTCACCGACATGCGCCAAGGGACACCACCATCAACCTTTATGAAAAGACGATTATCTATTCGGCGACTCGCTAAGGATCCTGATACGTTCTTATCGAGAGTGAGAGGTGGTTGAACAAAGACGACGGAGGCCCCTTGTATATTCCCTGATACCTCACAACTCTCATTGACCGACCTTAGACACCATGTCAGGACACCGTGATGTCATGGCGCCCCGACCGAGGAGCATGATCATATTCATTGTGGGTTTATTACCCAGCAACTGGCCCGGTTCCAACAGAATCGCCATCGGCCTTCACCTGGGTTGTAGGTCGGGACACCGCCTGATGAGCTTTTTGTTCCCGCCGACTTTGAAGAATCGCTTTGCTAAATTGGGCGAGATGCCGCCGTCTACCATAGATTCTTCTACCGGGTACACTCGCCAAGTAAGCACTGTGGTCGCTCGACCGCTTTACGCCCTCACCGATGGGATGGAGAACTGCGTTTATGGTCAGTTCACGATTCGCGCCACTATGTATGGCCTTCCAATCAGTGTCAACCATTTCTTTACCTTATTCGAGCTTTATAATCCGCATCAATACGCTTCACCAAACATGGCGAAGTTGGGGTTGGCTTTGCATGAGATGTACCGTGATTTCGTCTACCCATGGGGAAGATGCTATATCGAGTACTTTCCTCCAATCGAACCGAAATACCGGGAACGCATCACCGCATCGCTATAAGACTTTATGGATCTCACTTGTCATTACCATATAGCTCGCCCAATCAACCTTGCGCTTAAGAGGAAATCGCAGAGTCCAAGCAGTCGCCAATTACTTGTTCCAAAGATTTGGAGGACAAATCAAGCGAGGAAATATGTGAACTATCACCGCCACCCTTCAAGGTTAATGAACTGATCAAGAAGTCTCGAGGCTAACTCAGATACACTCGCCACGCCAAAGAAGGCTTTCCTTCAGGACCAAGTTTATGACCTTCGTGGTGCGGTGAAGCCTATCCATTGACAACTCTTCTAGCGTGCTATCTTGCAACTGCTCAAGAAGTGTGGTTCCATATCAACTGATGATGCTTTACCTTTGAGGTCTTTATCCGCAGCTCAACTCGCCCACAAGAAGGAACTCTCCTTCCTGATGGTGGCCAGATTCACCGTGGATTGCGGCATATAGTTCGAAAGCGCACTCCGTAGAAAGGACGAGCCATCATCACGCATCCCTTCCGTCCGGTAGAGCTCCCATATACCTATTTGATGACCGGTTGGTCCTTCATCGCCCGACATGATGTCGGCACCGGTTCCACATTCGCCTACTCCTTTCTTACGCTTGGTAGAGGATTGCGATGGAAGGGCGTGGTTTTGCGAGATCAAGAAACGATGCGCATTCACAAAGGGTGGATCTTTTCCAGATGTTTTCCTCGATTCTCTCGTCAATATGGTGAGTCCTTGGTCGACGAGGAGGTCAAGACACGCCAGACTTCACTTAACATTGGCTATTTTAATTGGCTAGTGAATATCGTGCCGTGGTATCTCACCTTCCGAGTAAATGAGGAATGCTTCATTGAGCCTTATTTTCCTCGTCGCTTTGCTCGCCACCGGTTACGCACCAACTTTATGTTGGGAACCCGAACCACACCCGCACTGAGGTGGACTTGTGGATGGCCTTCGAGCATGGTTGTGGAGCCGCCATGGGTGTACCGCTAGGTTCACCGAGCCCGACCGCCACCGGAGTCGACATTCCTCATTGTAGTTGGCTATTAGTAGCTAACGAAGTCAGTCCCTGTGAGGGCCATCTCAGACCGGTAGCCGGCATCGCTATGCAGCCAAGATTCGCACACTCGCAGATGCCGGCAAGCTCGAGGAAGCCAATCTTATCGACCGGTGAGGCCGAGGAGGAGTTCCACAACTCGACGCCGCTACTTTAGGAGAGGACCAAGCTGAGGTCGCAGCTCATGAGAAGGATCTCGTACTTTCTCCTTTTCCCTTTCGCTTTCATCCTTTCCATTAGAGTTCTCATCCAATTGAATTTTCAGAAAATCTATTGAAGAGGAAGAATTTCGACCCTCTCAAGGGGTTAAACGAAAGAGGCTAGCCCACAAGAATCACGGAATCCTCGTCCTTTGATATAGACTTGACCAAGAATGTTCCGGGTGACGGAGGTAATAATTCACCGTGACAAAATTTGAAATTTTGACTTTGAAGGCCGACATTCGCTCGCATGCAGGGGTTCTAGGATTATGATCCCGGCTTTGATTTTGATCACCACACCTGCTGAGCCCAGCTCTCGCCATGCCGAGCCCAGCTTTTACTCAACAAATGTATGGAGCTATGGCGAAGAGGCCGATGTAGGACCTGACGGGCGACCTGTGTACATCTAACATCGATAATTTCTCTCGGGTGGCAAATGCAGAATGGAATGACTCGATTTGTACCCCACTAACCTTCTTTGCTTTTTGTTCTTTTAGAGAGATTGCAGGAGACAAATGCACAAACCGAGACTAGGCCAGCCTAATCACACCGTAGGAGGTAAGTAACTCTACCTATTGTTCGCCTTAATTGCATTCACTTTCCTAATGCCTTCTTTTTCGTGATTTCAATGGAAGATCTCGTGGTACCGGTTTATACGGTAGTACTCCATGGATGACTTGTTACGCACTTGGTCACAAGACGGCAACGATTCGGTGAAGATTTAAAACTACCATCCCCGGCGAGGTATGAATTTTCTCTAATTATAGGACCGTACTGCGCCAATACCACTATAATTAAAAGAGGCCGAGGCGCCCCTTGTGTAGTGGCAGGACTCCTCTTCACGCTTCGTAATCAGCCTACCACAACAATCGCTGAGATAGATGAGCACACCGAGGGCTCACCGGTTGATAGCATCCCAAATGATAGATACTGTGGACTCACTAGCCTCGCTAAACCAAGGAGACGGGTAAGGGTCTTTAGCCAAATAAGCTTTCAATTTTTACTAAAAATCCTAAAATCCTCTTTTCTTCGCGGCAGCCTACATCTCGACTCCATGATCCGGTGAGAGCGCTGATGCCGATGAAGATCCATCCCATCTCATTATCCGCTTGGAAATACGCCATTCTTTCTTTGGTGAACACCGTGGATCGAAAAGGTCCTTCATGGCGACTTTCTTCATCGGGCCAGCCATCTTGATCCCCTGGATGGCTTTGATACGGATATGGGTTATCCCGAAATCGCTCGCACCATTGTTGATGACCTGCCCATCCGAGGGAAAGCTTCAACCGCAAGAGCCGCGGTAGCGTGGGCTTTCATATGTAGCCGCCATACCGCTCGCTTAGAGGC
Organism: Asparagus setaceus; assembly: GCA_012295165.1. Lineage (NCBI taxonomy): Eukaryota > Viridiplantae > Streptophyta > Magnoliopsida > Asparagales > Asparagaceae > Asparagus > Asparagus setaceus. The sequence goes on from CM022709.1 coordinate 10,833,555, forward strand.
ATGGCGCGATGCTCGTTTTTACCGGGCTCAAGTCCGATGCAAAGAGATCGCTACCATCAGCTTGGAGCCGTTGCCGGACATATTTTTCTCCTAAGCCACATCCGCATCGATATTGTGGCGAAAAGTGAGAGGATAATATCGCCTGGGAGAGCTCCATGCCGAGGAAGATAGGATGAGCAGTTGAGCCGCCAAGGCCAACAAGGAAGAAGCCCTCATCGCTATGCCTAGGAGCTCGACCGTCGGGCGAACCGGCCGAGCTCGAGGAGGCAACTACGAAGACATCAACACCGATGAGGAGTCCTTCAGAGCCGAAGCAGTGAAGAACTCCACCAGCTTACAATGATGAAGTGTCTCACCAACAACAAATCCTTTGTCATAGACTTGACGCTAAACAGCTTGTAGCCCCTTCTATATTTGCTTCAAATGAATAAGATCCATCCTTTCATTGTTTATTATGATTCTTTTACTCGTCCAAATAATTAACCATAATACTTATAGGATTTTGGCAAACCTCACCATCAACGGTTTGATTAGCCTTTACCAACCACCGCTTGAGTTGGCTAGCGTATGGATTATCGTGATCCGCTCAAGACGCGGACGCTGTGCTAAAAGAATGAAACTCTTCTAGACTTGTTGCTATGATATTGAATACATAGGCTTCGTGACTTTACTTCCGCAAGAGACCACCCTAAGAACGCTGCAGACGTAGACTCGCCCCTTCTTAGGTTTCGACTAATACCCCTGACCGTGTCTTCTTCAATCGAAAAGACTAAACCGCAACGCTGTGAGGCGCTACTTTAGGGTTATTGGCCAACCCCCAGCCTTCAACGTTTGATGAGCCTTTACCAACTACCGCTTGAGTGGGCTAGCATGTAGATTATCTAAACCGTCTAATACACACACGCTGTGCTAAAAGAATGAAACTCTCTTAGACTTGATGCTACGATGTTGAATAATGAGGGCTTCGCCTTTTTGTGGAAGACTAACCCTAACGCTGCGGTGAGGCGCTGGCTTTATCCCTTCTTAGGCTTCGATAAAATGCCCTTAATCAACTCGTGTCTTCTTCAATCGGAGAAAGACTAAACCGCAACGCGTAGGGCGCTGGCTTTATCCCTTCTTAGGCTCGATAAAATTCCAAGATGAACCTTGGTGTCCTCTTTGACCGGAGAATGACTGAACCGGATTAGATTGATTGAGGTGGGAAAGGAAGAAGGTGTTCTATTTCCCTGATGAGGCTAACGTTGCATTCTTTACCGAGGGAATCGAAAAGACTCGTGTGACCTTCACCGACAACCCGGTTCGAAAATCCCCGGGCGCAGTATCTTCACGGGCCACCTAAGATGAAAGTTCCAAAGGCACCTTCATCGGTGCCACTTCTGGAAAGGGTGGAACTAAGAGTGGGATTCCACCGGAGAACCTAAGAGACCAGTGACCTTCGCCTGGACAACCCGTTTGAAAATCCCTACGATACCTTCCATGCCACCTAGATGAAGATGGAACTAAGAGTGGGATCTCCACCGAGAACCGAAAGACTCAGCACCTTCACCGGACAACCTGGTCCAAAATCCCGGCGATACCTTCAGGCGCTACCTAAGATGAAGATGGAACTAAGAGGGATCTCCACCGAGAACCGAAGAGACTCGTGCACCTTCACCGGACAACCTGGTCTCGAAAATCCCTACAAGATACCTTCAGGCGCTACCTAAGATGAAGATGGAACTAAGAGTGGGATCTCCACCAGAACCGAAGAGACTCAGTGACCTTCAACGGACAACCTGGTCCGAAAATCCCTACAAGATACCTTCACCGGGCGATACCTAAGATGAAGATGGAACTAAGAGTGGATCTCCACCGAGAACCGAAGAGGCTCGTGACCTTCACGGACAACCTGGTCCGAAAATCCCTACAAGATACCTTCACCGGCGCTACCTAAGATGAAGATGGAACTAAGAGTGGATCTCCACCGAGAACCGAAGAGACTCGTGACCTTCAGCGGACAACCCGGTCTAAAATCCCTACAAGATACCTTCACCGGCGCTACCTAAGATGAAGATGGAACTAAGAGTGGGATCTCCACCGAGAACCGAAGAGACTCCGTGACCTTCAAAGCGACAACCCGGTTCGAAAATCCCTACAAGATACCGGCGCTACCTAAGATAAAGATGAAACCCTTCCGCTTGACACCTAGATTTTACGCTTGGAGAGGAAGGATTTTATATTCTCTCTCCAAGTGAAAGGAATTTTGAGTGAGCCTCTTGTTCATAGAAGGAATCAAGAGGGGATTTTGGTAATGTACCGTAGTGTTTGTAGACCCACCGCCAAGGAATTTGATCGGTGGGGAAAGAAGAATGGAGGATAAATCTAGGGTTATCCTCGCGAAAAGTGGGTGAAACATCCCAAGGAACTTCCGCCGAACGGGTTATCCCGAAGATACTATGGGTAGTATTTCTTCAGAACTTCCCATTTATCTAAGATAATTGCCTTCGCCATTTTGGGTAATTAGGCGATATGCACCATTGAGTAAACCGCTTTATTACAAACGGCCCTCCCATTTAGGTTCGAATTTACCTTTCTTTTTGAAGTGAGGATTATCTCGCCGTCGCCGAGGACCAAATCTCCTTCTAAAGGTTCTCTTCGTCAACTTTCTTGTTGAAAGCCTTCGACATCCTAGCTTGGTAGAACTCAATGCATTGTTGAGCCTCCGTCTTCCATCTAACATCTTCGAGACGCTGATGTTGTTCTTCTCGCCATCTCTCTGAAAGGGCGGCGCGGCGACGGATCTCAATTTCCAATGGGAGAACCGCCACACCGTAGACCGTGGAGTACGGGTTGTTCCCGCTGGCGGCGTATCATCACAGCGATACGCCTGCAGTAAGCCTCCAGTTTATCATCCCGCCTTGTTACTTTTCACAAGCTTCGGCTTAATTTTGATAATCGCCTTGTTGAATGCCTCGCCAATCCATTTGTACCGATTATAGGTCGCCGACCAGACGCCTTGTATCTTGAATTTCGCAAAACCCGATGAAGGAATTGCCGATGAACTGGGACCGCTTGTCATGCACGATCCGTTTGGGACACGTCGATAGATGACATGGTGTTTGATAAATTTGACGACAGCATTTTGCCTTTACTTCCTTTAGCGGATTGCTTCCGCCCACTTGGAGAAGTAGTCGGTAATTGCTAGAATAAACCGATCGCTTTGACCGACGGAGGAAAATGGACCTACAATGTCCATTCCCTATGTCTCAATGGCCGTGATGTGGCCGAAGGATGCAATCGCCAGAGGCCGATGCATATAATTCGCGGAATTTGACACGCGTGGCATTTCCCGAGCGCATCGACCGCGCCATTAATCATTGTTGGCCAGCAGTAGCCCATTCTCCTGATTCGATCAGAGTTTGACTGGCCGGCAAGCACTACATTCACCGCAGGCTTCCTAAAGGACCTCTCAGCCTTGTTCGAAGGCACGGAGTAAAGACCATCGCACTGACGCATATAACATCCGGGCCTGCGGTCATTAAAGAATCTTGAGCTCTTCGATTGACTTCTCTTCTCCTCACGCTTCCTGAATGCCATGTAAGACATAGTCGATGATAGGAAAGCGCCAATCTCGGCTCCAACTTGGTTTGGGTCGCATGTACTTCGTAGCTACCCCTTATCTCCTCAGGCCTCATCATACCCTGGGCAAAAGCCGATGAGTCCCGATCAGAACTAATTGCTCTGGCCTTCGAGGGTTGTGCTAACTTACAGCCTAACGCCGCATACCGTGAGCCGCTCGGCTGGATATATTCGATGAAGAATTCTTCAACGAAGTCCGCCATTTCCACGCGCCACCGGATGATAGGGGACTGATCGTGGTTCCCGACCTGAGGTCACCACACTAACCCGCTAATCCATCATCGCCATACGCCGAGATATTCGGACTTCACCCGCGGCACTAAGTCCAACAGCGATTGTATTCGGGCCACATTATTAGAGCAAGGTTCGCGATGAGTACCACGCGCATGATTTCCGAAACTAAGACAACTCCACGAAATCTTACATCCATTCCTGCCGTAGCTCGAGAGGCTCGGCCAAAATACAATCGCCATATTTGTTGGTGCATGTAGTGTTGACTTCTGAACTTCATCCGAAGATCATCATATAGCTCAACCGCATCCGCTGTTCGGGTCAAGTACCAAGAGATCACAACGTCAGCCCTTTGACCGACCGCGACAGCTGCAAGCCATATCGGGACAAGAGTAAGGCCCATTTCGCTGACGCCAACTCATCGAGGCCTACTGGTTTATAAATATTCGACCGGATTTACATTAGAGATAACATAAATCGCCCGTCCGACTAAATAGTGCCGCGATTTTTCAATCGCGAACACTAATGCAAGGCACCGCCGACCATTGGATATCGACTCGACCAACTAATGTTCGCCGTAATACATCACTGCTCAGGACCGCCGCCGCCGCCTTTGCTGCAGTAAAGCGCTTAACGAAGTGATCCGCTGCCTTGACGTAGATCAAAATGGTTTTCCATCGCGCGTAACAAGAACAGAGGTTTAGCGAGATAATGACTTGATCTTCAATGTTTTCCGGCAAAAGGCCCCAAATATATGACACGCCTTTCTTGTTCAACTTGGAGAACTACCGCACTTCCTGATAGGTTCGATATGAACCGCCGATGTACGCTAATCGCCCTTGTAACCCTCGAAGTTCTCTCGCATTTCTGAGGTTGCAACTCTTGAATTGCCTTCACTTTGTCGATCGACGTGGATTCCTTTGTCTGCGTGACGACGGCCGAGGAACTTGCCATCGACATCCCAAGGAAGGATTTGGTGGTTCATCTTTAGCCGATGAGTTCGCATGAGTTCAATACCGCTCTAAGATCTTTGATGTGATCTCCTTTGTCACGCCACCACCAAATCGCCGACGTAGCATTCGACCGCTTTCCTCAAGATGATCCCGAAAATCTCCGCCATTGCTCGCGGTATGTTGTACGCAGATTTTGAGGCCGAACGGCATGACCGTAGCAATATATGCCGATGGGCTGCTCAACGCCGTGTTTACGCCATCGGGTACATCTTGATCCGATTATACCCAAAAGCCATCCATAAAGGACATCTTTCAAATCCACATTGTCAACTATGACGCTTGTGATTGGAAGAGGGAAATCATCCTCGGGCAAGCAACGCTTAGGTCTCAGAGCTCCATAACGCATCCTAATCGAACCATTCTTCTTCATGACCGACTATATTCGCCACCCAATCCTGATGTTGAATTTCCTCGATGAATCCCATTCTATGAGTTTCTTCACTTCCAACAATTGCCTCCAATATTTGTGGATCTAAACCGCCTTTGCCGCGTTTTTGACAGTTTGACATCCGCTTGATGTTGAGGCGATGTGTTGCCACATTAGGGTCGAAGTCCCGCATGTCCTCAACTCCGTGCTAATACATCGATATACTCCCCGATAGGGCAATCAACTCTTCCTTTCTTCCAAGGAGAGTATTGATGTTTATGAGTTTGGGATGCTCTTCATCACCCATATTAACCTGACTACCTCATCCCAGTGGGGTTTCTTTGTTCAACCTATCCCCAAACCGCTCGAAGTTGATGGATCCATGGGTCTTCCCATGTGGCATATCTTCATCACCCTCAATAGTAGCAGGATCGATCGCGGGCTATATTCACATCAAAGCCTTGAAAGCTTCTCCCAGGCCGTGTCGTAATCCCAAGTCAAGAGTCGACGAATGTCCGCCTTCTCACCGTGGATTATTATCAATCAGCCACGCAGCATTCATCTTCCGAGGAGGATTCTTCATCCCAATCCCTTCTAAATGCATAGTATTATCCCAGCTTTCCTCTTGGGACATATGCCGCTTTAGGAGGGGTTCGAGGGCCTCGTCTCAAACATAGACCTTCCCCTCGCTGTCAAGTCATACCCCATCTTTTCATGATACCCGCATTTCTCGACTATATCCTAACAGCGGAGGATAGGCCCATTGTCCAAGAGTCCATTTAATGTCCGGCTCTCAACGTGGATTATTATCAATCAGCCACGAGCATTCATCTTCCGAGGAGGATTCGTGATCCCAATCCCTTCTAAATGCATATAATTATCCCTCTCTGGGACATATGCCGCTTAGGAGGGGTTCGAGGGCCTCGTCCAAACATAGACCTTCCCTCGTGGTCAAGTCATAATCCTATCTTTTTCATGATACCCAAGGTTTCGACTATATCTCAATGTGTGGAGGATAGCCCATTGTCATCTTCACCTTCTTCAAAGAAATGATTCGGCGCTGGAACTGCGATCTCCTTTTCCGTGAAACCAAGTCTCTTTCACTACTTGATCTTCGGGATGACAAGTGTTGTCCCAAAGGAGTCCCTGAATCGCTTGTGTGAAGTAAGATGATCGAAGCCGTGTGCAACTCTAGATCATTGTATAATCGTTATCACATCATTCAAAGATAAAGGATACTCTAAATCGCCATTTATTGATTCATCGCAATTTGCCACTATAATGCCCATCCGAACGATTTTTCATCGCCAAGATTGATTACAAGGGGTACAATGTCATTTAAAACAAAACCTCCACTATAACCAAGTCTGCCGACGTTCTTCACCTACCGCATTCTCTTGGGCCGATGATCTCGCCGACTCATATCAGAGGAGAGAATCGCTAATAATTCTCCATCCCCTTAAACTGTTTGTCCGCACACCACCGCCTTGACTCATTATTCGTGTCTACATATTTGAGACACCGATGAAGAGTAGACGGACTATAACATTACCGTGATCCAAGGTCTAATCTAACAAGAAGTTGTAGGTCAAAAAATTATCAAGATGTACCAATATCCGCTAAACACCATCCATGAAGGTTACAAGCCGACAACTTTCACGATGACAAAGGAGAATCGGTTAATGTTCCAGAGTACAAGGATTACAAGTTGACAACTTGTGGAAAGAGATCACAAGTTTTGATCTCTTCAATTCAAAATGCGGCTCATCCCCTCAAGCTTAATTCAAAACGCGAGCACATGGCCCGCGCTCAAGCCCCCAAACGCTAGCACATGGCTCCGCTCGTCCAAAGTCCAAAACGCGGAGCACACGCCCGGCGTTGGAAGCCCAAACGGAAAGCACATGGCCCGCTTATTTCAAAATGCGAGCACGCGGGTTCAAGCTTAACCCAAAAACGAGCACACACGCCCGCCGTCAGCTTCCAACACATGGCCCGCTGCTCGAAGCTCAAAACGCCAAGACATGGCCCGCTCGAAGCTCAAAACGCAGACGCCAGGCTTGCTCCGTAACGCTAACTTGATTTGACTCATTCAAACATGAGTTGAACGGTTCAACCGCTTGAGATTTAAGGGGTGGTTACACTAAACCCCCATTATGGAGTAATTTTAGAGGTGGTTACACCCCTTTAATCCATATAAATGGGGGTTTTCACAGCCAAATGGGGTTGGAAGGAGTTTGGCCGGAGAACAAAAGGAAGGGAGAGAACCAGTTTCTCTGCGCAGCTGTGATCGGGCGTGACGATCGGACCTTCATCCGTGGTCTGATCGGGAGGAAACTTGGAGGGCAGCCTCAACACTCATCGTTCCTAATTCTTAACGGTGGAGATTGATTTCACCGGTTGATCTGGAGATATCGAGGTTTTATCGAAGCTAATTGTGCAGAGAACGGTTTCTTCTGCGCAGCTGTGATCGACGTGATGATCGGACCTTCATCCGTGGTCTGATCGGAGGAAACTTGAGGAGGCCTCAACACTCATCGTTCTTAATTCTGAACGGTGGAGATTGATTTCTACCGGTTGGATTTGGAGATATTGAGGTTTTACCGAAGATCTCCTTTGCTGGCATCAACTCTCCTAGAGAGTTCAACTCGACATAGCCAAACTTGCACGCAAGTTCTCCCGCCATTCTTGGCTAAAAGGATTACTAATCCTTTCTAAAATCAACTCTATCAAAGAGTTCTTAACTCGCCCAGAGTTCTAAACTTGCTCCGGCGAAGTTATTTTTCAACCTCGCCCCACGAAGTCAAGACGGTCGATCGCCAACGGGATACAAGATTCAAGCTCCCACCGCTACCGTGAAGAACCCAGATTAAATAAAGGGAAGGTTCTCCGCTGATCCTCTTCTTTGTAAATCGGCAACCGATCGAGGAATTTGTAATTTCTTTTATCTAAGTCGCTTAGAGAGAGAGATTGCATTCGAGAGATTGTATCCATTATTCTTCAAATAGAATAGATCAATTTTCTAATTTTTCCTCACAACAAAAGATGGCTAATTACTGGGACTAGCTTCACGATGAAGAAGTGGTGGCGCAATCCACGCCAAGCTATTGGGACGACGCTGGAAACTCGACCGTAGAGTTCGATCGCCAAGTTCGAGGAGGCACTTCTCCCGGATCCCTTAGCCCCAAGGCTATGCGCAAGATCCACAAAGCCTCTAAGAGACCAAAGTCCCTTCGGCTGCCATGGCTAACCCGGACAAGAAGATCGTGATGTCACCGCAAAAGCCTCAAATCGCAAAAGGAGTGCCGCCACGAAGAACACGTACCGTAGACGCCAATCGACCAACCAACGCCAACTTCGCTTGTGAGCCAAACGCCGATCCCGAAGCCGCTGCTTTTACGTAACGCAAGCCTCGCTTATGTGCCCCAACACGAGCCTCGCAGAAACCAGGTCAACGCAAATGGCGCTGCTTCACAGCCAAAACGCGGTCACAACCCTCTCAATTACTCAAACGCCAACCTCGCTCAGTCAGTTGCATCGCGATCCTCGCCTCACTTATAAAACGCGGTCACAACCCCGCTGCTCAATTGCTCAAACGCTAACCTCGCTCACTGTTGACGCGATCCTCAGCCCCACTATAAAACGCGGTCACAACCCCGCTGCTTCAATTTTTCAAACGCCAACCTCGCTCAAGGGTTGCAAGTTAACCTCACGCCTCTTATCCCGGAGACGGTCTTATCCCAAGGCCCAAGCATTCAAACGCGACCTAGCGTCACAATCTAAAACGCGGTCCGAACTCCTGCTCAAATGCTCAAACGCCGATCTTCGCTCCAAGTGCCAAATCATCGCATATCGACGCTGCCACATGCGCTGCACGCCGGTGTTTGACCAATTGACAAATATCATTTGGTCCGCCGAATCCACGCATTCTCACCAGAAGGAGGCTTCAGAGGTCAATACCTTGGAGTCACTTCTAACATGATCGAGTAGGCAGACCGTCAATCTCTAGCTCTAATGAGCTGAGGCAAATCGTCCCCCGACTTGAAAGAGGCTTTGAATGACTCACGAGTTTACCGACATACTGACTCTAACAGGGTCATACCGCCACTATCACAAGTTGGCTAAAGGAATTGAGTTCCATGATGAGCATTCACCATCGCATCTCAACTCGTAGTTCTTCATAGAGCATGTGAGCCGCTCATAACGTCGAGACCGCTCAAGATTTCAAGAAGAGGCTCAAGAGTATCGTGCTATGATGCAAGAGGCTCATGATCACAACAAGAGTCCATCGATCAACTTCAGATATGATAAACCAACTTGTTCATAGAGCTCAACTTCAGATAGCCTAACTCAACACTTCACCTCACCGAGGAGGAGTCAATCCTCAAACGAGAAGAAAATGAATGAAGCCCCATCAAGAAGCTCATCACGAGAATCCTCCTCAAGAAAGGGAGAGGCCGAAAACGAGCAAAGTCCTCAATCGGCAAAATGCAGAACCGAAGCCCGCCAATGCCATGGCTAATAGGTGCGAAGCTCCAAGATCGTGGGTTGTCGACCGCATCCCGAATGGGATACCGCCTTATCCTCCAAAATTCAAAGTCCCTACGCTACAAACTTTCGACGCATCGGATCACCGAACCAACATATCTACCATTTTAAGTCACAGATCGAATGGGATGTCAAACGATGCCATAACATCGCTGCTTGTTCATCGCACCCTCAAGGGGTTGCCTTTGAATGGTTCATGAAACCGCCGCAGATGTATCCGTAAATGGGCGATTTAGAGAGACTCTTCCTCGCCACGCATTCTTTGAAGATGACACGAAATCACCGCCACTTCTCTCCGCCCTTAAGCAAAAGGAGGGAGAGCCTATCAAAGTCTTCGCCGAACGGTTCGGCATGGCTTCGATGCTCGGCTGTGTATGACATACCGCCTCGATTGACACTGTTCAAGACAATTTACAAACCAATCTTCTAGCTCGAATGGGGTTGCAAATGTCGCTCTCGAAACAACTAGTCTCCTGTATGCAACAGCCAAGCAATTATTGTAGGATTGAAGTCAAGAGGAGGAGATCACTCAAGACTCGCTATTGATGACCCAAATTTAAATCACGAAATTTAATACTCTGCTAGTATCAACCTCGAATAATTACGCATCGGGTTGATTATTTGTTATTTTCTCGGTAGAATGATAAATTCTAAATATTGTCAAGTTAACAAAACACTTTGACAATGTAAGCACTTCAACGCAAAGACTACCACCAAAATCACTTTGAGGAGGAGGAATCCTCAAACGAGAAGAAAAATGAATGAAGCTCCGATCAAGAAGCTCATCACGAATCCTCCAAGAAAGGGAGAGGAACCAGCAAAGTCCTCAATCAAGCAAAATGCGAGAACCGAAGCCCGCCAATGCCATGGTTAATAGGTGCGAACAAGACCGTGGGTTGTCGACCATCCTCGCGGAATGGGATACTGCCTTATCCTCCAAAATTCAAAGTCCCTACGCTACAAACTTTCGACGGCATCGATCACCGAACCAACATATCTACCATTTTAAGTCACGCATCGAATGGGATGTCAAACGATGCCATAACATCGCTTTGTTCATCACCCTCAAGGGGTTGCCTTTGAATGGTTCATGAAACCGCCTCAGGATGTATCCGTAAATGGGCGATTTAGAGAGACTCTTCACAACGATTCTTTGAAGATGACACGGAAATTACCGCCACTTCTCTCCTTGCCCTTAAGCAAAAGGAGGGAGAGCCTATCAAAGTCTTCGCCGAACGGTTCCGGCATGGCTCTCGATGCTCGGCTGTGTATGACATACCGCCTCGATTGACACTGTCGGCACAATTTACAAACCAATCTTCTAGCTCGAATGGGGTTAAAATGTCGCTCCTCGAAACAACTAGTCTCCTGTATAACAATGGGAAGTAATTATTGCTAGGATTGAAGTCAAGAGGAGGAGACCACTCAAGACTGGCTATTGATGACCCAAATTTAAATCACGAGGTCAATAACTCTGCTAGTATCAACTCGAATAATTACAGATGGGGTTGATTATTTGTTATTTTCTCAGTAGAATGATAAATTCTAAATATTGTCAAGTTAACAAAACACTTTGACAATGTAAGCACTTCAACGTGCAAAGACTAATTAACCAAAATCAACTTATCAATCCTCTCCAATAGGATGATAAGTCTACAAAGTTGCTCAAATCGTAACACAACTCACAAGTTAACAATGCACCTCGACAACCAACTTATCAACTTCCAATAGGATGATAAGCCCACAAAGTTGTTCACATCGCAACGCAATCCCCACACAGTTAAGATTAGCTCGCCTCGCTATTAGCAAGACCTAATTTTCGACAATCAACTTATCGACTCTCTTCAATAGAGCGATAAGTCCTCAAAGTTGTTCGACGAATGTATCCTTGTCATGTTAACCTAACACCTCGACAATCAACTTATCGACTTTTCAATAGAGCGATAAATCCTCAAGGTTGTTCTAATAACACCACAATCCACGCCACACGGTGGGGAATTTTATCCCTAATCCTAAGTAGGTAAGTCAACGCCAACACACGCTGTCGCTTAGTCTTCTACCGATCAAAGAAGACACCGAATTCAAGTCCGGGAATTTTATCCCAAACCTAAGTGGATAAGCCCGCATCTAATACATGCACCGTAGTCTATTCCCGGAGAAAGACGGTCACATTCAACATCGTAGCATTAAGCCTAAAAGAGTTTTATTCTTTAGCACAACGCCACATGTAACGGATTTAGATAATCGGATGCTAGCCCGATTCAAACGGTAATCCAGAAAGGCTCATCAAGTCCGCTGATGGTCGGGGTCCAATAACCCTAAAGTCAACGCCTAACACGCTGCTCTGCTAGTCTCTTACCCGCAGAGACTACAAAGTCTACGATTCAACATCGTAGCACAACGCCACGCATGCAGGCTTAACTCGCAAATTTGATTAAATCGCAATCAACTTATCAATCCTCCTCAATAGGATGATAGGTCCTCAAAGTTGTCGATCGCAACGTATCTTCATCAAGTCAACACTATACCTCCGATGATATAATCAACTTATCAATCCTCCCCTAAGTTCCTCAAAATTGTTCAAATCACCACTAAACCTCATCAATCAACTCATCATTCCTTTCCAATAGAATGATAGATCCACAAAGTTGTTCAAATTACAACACAATCCTATCAAAATCTGACACATCCTCGCCTTTGATAACCAACTTATCAATCCTCTCCAATAGGATGATAAGTCCACAAAGTTGCTCCAATCGCAACGTATCCTTGTCATGTTAACCTCACACCTCGACAATCAACTTATCAATCCTCAATAGGATGATAAGCCCCAAGCCTTGTTCACATTACAAGCCTAAAGCCTTGTTTAAACCACAAGCCCAAAGCCTTGTTTAAACCACAAGCCCAAAGCCTTGTTCAAACCATTAAACCCAAAGGCCTTGTTTAAACCACAAGCCCAAATCCTTGTTCAAACCACAAACCCAAAGCCTTGTTCACACCACAAGCCATGTAAGCCTTGTTCACATCACAGGCCTTAAACCTTGTTCAAATCACAGGTTTCATATTTTATCCCCCGACAAAATCTAAACTTATCGACTCTCATCAATAGAGCGATAGGTCCTCAAAATCTTGTTCACACCACAAGTACCCAATTTTATCAAGTTAACTCCATACCTCTGATAAAATCAACTTATCGACTCTCTTCAATAGAGCGATAGGTCCTCAAAATCTTGTTCAAATCACAAATACCCAACTTTATCAAGTTAACCCCACACCTCTGATAAAATCAACTTATCGACTCTCTTCAATAGAGCGATAAGTCCTCAAAAATCATCATCAAGTTAAAAATTCCACTCTTGATGATAAAACCAATTTATCAACTCTTTGCAATAGAGTGATAAGTCTCCAAAAGCTTGTTCAAACAACAAGTATGAAAGGCATGCCAAGTTAACACTATACTTTTGGCACCTTAAAGAAAAGTCTAAAAGACTTAGTTGGAAATGTGGGGTTCATCCCCGCGTTTTACTCATAAAACGCGAAGGACCACCCTCGCGTTTCAACACAAAACGGAGGGTCGCCCGCTTTAAACACGTATCGCGATGGCCACCCGTGTTTCAACCTCAAATCGCGAGGATCACTTAGCAAAGTTCAAGACGCTACGGCCACCCGCATTAAAAAGCAAAAGTGCCGGAGTTCACCCATGCAAGACTAATGACTAGCGTGGACAAAACGTAACGCAACTATTTTGAAGACGTAACGAGGAGCAATACCTTCTCGTGAGTCAAATAAAGAAGATATCCAGTATTCAAAGCTCGCCCCACCAACCGCGACCTTCGAAAACTTTGAGGGGGTTCTCAGAGGGTCAAAAAATTGCGAAGACAGCCAATATCCGCTAAACACTATCGATGAAGGTTACAAGCCGACAACTTTCACGATGACAAAGGAGAATCGGTTAATGTCTCCGTGAGTACAAGGATTACAAGTTGACAATCCTTGTGAAAAGAGATCACAAGTTTTGATCTCTTCAATTCAAAATGCGGCTCATCCCCGCGTTTCAATTCAAAACGCTGAGCACATGGCCCGCTGCTCAGCCCCAAACGCTGAAGACATTACCTGGCGGCTCAACCGGCCTCCAAAACGCTGGAGCACACGCCTCAAGCTGAAGCCCAAAACGCGAGCACATGGCCCGCTGCTTCATTTCAAAATGCGGAGCACGCGGCCCGCTGCTTCAACCCAAAACGCAGAGCACACGCCCGCTGCTCGAAGCCCAAAACGCTGAGCACATGGCCCGCTCAAGCTCAAAACGCGCGACATGGCCCGCTGCTCAAGCTCAAAACGCAGACGCGAGGCTGCTCTTAACGAACTTCGCGTTTTGACTCATTCAAACATGAGTTGAACGGTTCATAAACCGTTTGAGAGATTTAAGGGGGGTGGTTACACCCCACTAAACCCCCATTGAGGAGCAATTCAAGGGGACAGTTACACCCTTTTAATCCCTATAAATGGGGGGTTTTCACAGCCAAATAAGGGGAGGTTGAAAGGTTTTTGGCCGGAGAACTAACAAAGGGGAGAGAACCAGTTTCCTCTGCGCAGCTGTGATCGGCGTGACGATCGGACCTTCATCCGTGGTCGGATCGGAGTGAAACTTGGAGGGCAGCCTCAAAACTCATCGTTCCTAATTCTGAACGGTGGAGATTGATTTCTACCGGTTGGATTTGGAGATATTGAGGTTTTACCGAAGCCAATTGTTCAGAGAACGGTTTCTTCTGTGCAGCTGTGATCGGCGTGACGATCGGACCTTCATCCGTGGTCTGATCGGAGTGAAACTTGAGGGCAGCCTCAACACTCATCGTTCTTAATTCTGAACGGTGGAGATTGATTTCACCGGTTAGATTTGTAGCTATTAAGGTTTTACCGAAGATCTCCTTTGCTGGCATCAAACTCCTAGAGAGTTCAACTCGACATAGCTTTCAAACTTGCACTGAAGTTCTTCTCCGCCATTCTTGGCTAAAAGGATTACTAATCCTTTTCTAAAATCAACTCTATCAAAGAGTTCTTAACTCGCCCCGTAGTTCTAAACTTGTTCCGGCGAAGTTATTTTTCAACCTCGCCCCACGAAGTCAAGACGGTCGGATCGCCAACGGATACAAGATTCAAGCTCCCACCGCTACCGTGAAGAACCCAGATTAAATAAAGGGAAGGGACTCCGACCTTTTCTTTTGTAAATCGGGCAACCGATCGAGGAATTTGTAATTTCTTTTATCTAAGTCGCTAGAGAGAGAGATTGCATTCGAGAGTTGTATTTATTCTTTCTTTAAAATCAATTGAAGGGATATCTTTATTTTACAGCCTTTAAATTTCTCGCAACATAAGTTATAGGAAGTCTCGGCCAATCACATAGCAGTGACTTCGACTTTAAGTTCCCATTTGGCACTTTATCCGATTTTACCAAGCCAGACTACCGGTGTTAAACCCGTAAATTATCAGTGTTCGCGACGCCGCCTTCGGGCAGGATTCCAAGGTGATACATGAGGCGCAGGGCATGATGCTCACAATGAACCCTGATCGACTTGAATCCGTTAACTTCGCTAGAACCAATATACCCTAGAAAGAGCGCCTATCGTGTTTGAATTCCTTTGTTCCGATATCCTCCTTGTGTGATGCAGGGAAGTGTTTAGTCAGGTTATTGCCGGGCCGACTCTTCGACTCTACCTAATCTCGGGTGAGGAAGACTTCAATCGGCGAGGGCTTCTTGAAGAGCTCTCGCCTCTTTTCGATAAGCAGCAGCTCATAGAGAGTGATCCTTATGGGATATTGGCTAATGGGCCATGACATCGAAGCGGTATGGAGAGTTCGGTTCCTGCCATCTCTTCCACCGGGCGACCGGATCGAGACCGCTTCGAGTTGAACTTCATGCGCCGCTTTGTCAGTAGCTTCTTTGGCCACCGGCTGGCGCTTTCTCTCAGGCGAAAGTGAGGGGATTTGTTGGTACCCCAGCTCGAGAGTTTGGCATTAGGGTCGGGACTTCCGCACTTGTACTTGTACCGCGGTCCACTCGTGGCGCGGCTTCAGTGTTCTTCTGACAAATTGAATGTTACCATCGCCTCTCCACTATGGAAGTAGCATGACATGCCTTTCCCTCGCTTCGCTTTTTCTTCAAGAAGAGGCTACCCATTGCTCATCTTCCGAAGTTCGTGGACCCACAAGACTTCGCCATTCGGGTCAGATAATGCATACAAGTCCTTTCTCGGGCGTTGTGTGGGTCGCCATTCACCGCCTTCACCGCAACTTTGACCACCGGTTCAGTTCAAACCATGTCAATGGCACCGACCAAACTTATGGATACCGTGATTCTCCGACCTTCTTCTCTTTGACGGCTTCATAGTAATGACCCCTACATCAATTAAAGCCCGATTTTGTCCTTAAGGTCGAAATGATTTAGTGGGTGATGAACTGCCCTATGGTATGCACAAGATCTTGGGTCATTCAGGTTCATCGCCTCCTTGATTCCGAATCTGAGGGAGCTTGATCTTGTTATTTTCCACAAGATATTTGAAGAGACCGAATCTCGCCGTCCTAAAGGAATAGGACTTTGGGAATTCTATTTAAGGCCTTCGCTTTTGTGGCCTGTGTTGCCACGTTGATCGTGGTTCGCTACGCTACCGCCGTTCGCCGCTGCCGGGTTGAGTTGGAACGCTTGTTCCGAACCGCTGCCTTGGCTTGTTCTTTCCTTTGCCGCTGTGGACAAAGTTACGCCGAGCTTCCGCTGTCTACGACTTCTCTCTTTTTCCTTTTGAGGAATCTTCTTTGTTTCCACATTTCAACCTTCCACGCTATCGATGGTGCTGCACCCATTGCTTCAAGCACATCTATTGATAAGTTGCCGGGTGTTTGAGGATGAACTCCTCATATTGATCCCTAGCTCATTGCCTTGTTCCGAATCGCTTAACAAAGATGTCCACTCGGCCCGCCTTTTTCGCTTCGCCGAGCAAACCCCGATCGATACCGTGTCGCCATCAAAGAAATTGGTAAGGAAGCTAGACTCCATGTCGCCCCAACCGTGAATGCTCCCTGCTTGAGACGGCGTACCATTCAAGGCGTTCTACCGGCGTGCTAATCTAATGACCGAACCATCAAGGGTTCGTTCGTAAATAACTCCCAGGTGTGACTTGAAATAAATCAAGTGTCGGTTTGGGAACCCTTCCCACAAATGGTGTGAAGTTTATTAAGTTAAACTGACGCAGGATTGATTCCCATTCCTGTATGGGCAAGGAATACCGTTTCTTTACTTTGAGCGAAATCAATGATTGATTTTCTCTCCAAGTCTTTGATCTTCGTCTCATGAGCAACAAAGAAGGCCAGGCGGTTCGTGAGGGTTATCATCTTCTCGTGCTTCCTCCTCGATCCGAAGTCGCCATCTTGATCAACGCCAATGTGTTGATTTGATTCCCTCGATGCTTCGCTAAAGCTTGATCTCTGGTCATGCATTTCTCTCATCGCCCCGCATGGCCAACTCCATCTCTAATTTGAAGTTTTCCGTTGTTTATTCAACGCCTAGCATTTTGGCCACTAGATTCAGATCGATCATAAGTGTTTCGGGGCTCTTCGCTAGATACAATATGATCGATGCGATTATGAGCCAATATCCGACGATCATCCTCCTCAGGGTAGCCCCTTCGTAGCTTATCGATTCCGACCGTTTGATAGTCCCTGACCGCAAACGAAGTTAGCCGCTATGGGCGCCTGAATAGCCCGCGGACGATGATTCTTTGCGGTCATATTATTAGTGACCTGCAACTCACACTTCCTGAGATCATCCTGCGGAATCGCCTTGTCCTAGGTCTCGCGATCTCCGGTGAGTCTCCGGAAGACTCCACACCTTTCTCGAGCTTGATGGCAATTGCACCGAGAGCATCGCCTTGATAAGCTTGAGCACGCATGATCGCTAATTTGGGGAATCCTTCGAGATTTTCTCGCACTTTGCACGGTAGTACGTACTCATTGGTGTGTGTATCGGGCAACCTCGCCATGTCGCTCCGGATCTCTCGCATAACGCCCTCATCGCCGATGAAAACGCCTCCTTCCGGGACGGTCAATCCATCAAGCCCGAAGTGACTCGCCTAGACTTCTCACCGATGTGGGCTAAGTCTCAGCACTCTGACTTCATTTTCAATCCGGATAGAGAGGCCGCAGGAATCTTTTGTCTTTGCCGAACGGGTGCACCTCTTGCATGAGGAGTGACCCGTGATTCTCTCCTCGGGACCCAGACGATCCTGATAGTCGGGCTTGGTGGTGGTGACGGAGTTAGCTTCACCACCGATTCGATGCGCACGCCTTTGTCTTTGAGGCCGCCGCCTTGGACCTTGGCGCTGGATTTATAACGCCAGATCCTTCGGGCTTGCCCAGATCGAGTGTGGGCTAATCGAGGTTGGAACCATTAGACTTGGGCCTCCAAACTCGGCAGACGCTGGTGGCTTTGCCACTTCCTTCTTTAATTCACGAGCCCGCCGCACTAAAGCTCGCGGCTTGCGCAAGGAGCGCGGCGCCGATGCGCCTCGGTGGGAGCGTTCCGCTTGACACGACCCACTCGCTTGCTGATGGCTTGGATAAACCGCCGATTCCTTGAGGCCGGAGCCTCGCAGTGAGTTCGACCTTAGATCCGCTTCATAGCGACCCCATCCGTGGATTGCATGGCCTTGGCGAAGCTGGCCATGCTCGCTGCCGCTTTGGCGGCTCGCTGAGAGTGGGCCATCGACGCTCATCTCGATGTCAAGTAGTTCTGGACTTGAGACGCCGAGGGGATTTCTCACTTGTGGCAGCTGGGTTGGACTCGGCCCTCGGGCTCTACCAGAGGCCCATCGGGTTCTCCTGCGCCGAGTCCTTCTTGGAGCGGCGGGGAACCGATCTCGAAGAGGGTGAGGACAAGTACTCCTCGAACTTCTCTTGGTCACTCAACTCGACCTCTTCCTCCACCGATAAGGATCCGCTGTTATGCACGACGACTCCTCCGACTGAGGCTATGCTTCCCATCGTGGTCGCCACCTTGTTCGCTTAAAAGTCGGATGATTGTCATTGATTTGAATTTGCTTACGCCTCTTTGGCCTACAACCAAATTCAAAAGAAATGCCTTTATTTTAAGGCGCATAATGAAAATCAAAAAGATTACAACTTTTATCCTTAGTGAACAAACACGGGATCTCTCAAGTATCTGATCCTCGCTATGGGTTCTTTGCCCGTGTCGGGACTTATTGTGTCCGTGGACCACAACACTCCAACTCGTGTAAACCTCGTTCGAACTACAGACGAGGCTCGCTTCACTCAAGGAAACGGCTCGGGGAATCACACTCACGGCGAGAGGATCGCTCGATCACACTCACGGAAGGAGAGGATCACGAGCGGGTGAGATCCAGGAGAAATCACAAATAAGCTTATCCCCGAGGTTAAGACGGCTTAACCTAGAGGGTATCTCAGTTCGACCAGTTTGTTTACTCTTCGCCTATAGATCCGACGTCGACCGACTTGAGCTCTCGCCGGTGCTCGAACCGCACGGCCAGATCTCAAGGGCTCTTCAAGTCCCGCAAAAATCCAAGCCAAAATCCCAAAAACTGACTCCCTCGTCTTCCAAAATCCCCCCATTTATACATCTCAAAAGGGTGGCTCTACCGACAGCCGAGTCACCTCGCCACTGGCCGAGGAGGCTTCTACCATGTTGGTCGAGCCACCTGCCTTTGGCCGAGGAGGCTCGCCATGTTTGTCGAGCCACCTGCCTGTTTGTGGCTCTACCATAGTGGTCGAGCCACCGCCACTTGTCGGTACTCGCCAATTTGGCCGAGGTAGCTTGGCCATGTTGTCGAGCCACCTCGCCATTTGGCCGCAGGTCCCGCTACGCCGTTCGAAGTCGCTATTCACGATTCTTCGCTGATTCTTCTGCCTTCGGCTTAGTTTTGCCCGTGATGTCGCCTGTGTTCGAAGTCCCGGTCCGATCAACTTTCGTAGCTCGAACGTTCGCTTGCATCGACCCGACTAGCACGCTGATTCCGCCTCGCCAACGCTGAGTTTAACCGCCTTCGCTGAGCTTCGTCGCAGCTTTCCACGACGCGTTGCTTTCAATGCTCGTGACGCCTCGCCGACCCACTTCATGAGTTTGTCGACTCATGAGCAAGCGCTTTATGGCAGACCACGCCGACGCTGCTTCGAAGTCGCTACCGCCTGATGGATCGCCTGTCGCACTCCACCGCTTACGAAGTCTTGTTCGCACCGATAAGCAATTTTTATGCCTACAAACCTGCATTCGCAATACCCGAGGCGGAAAAGAGTTCTCAAAGGAGTATCCCGAGGCAACACCCGATGTACCGAAGCGCCAGCCGGTGAGCCCAAAATAAGGGAGATCCGCTACAACAAAGCTTAGGAAGGACACCAAACTCTCAAGGCCCCTTTCCAGCTTTGATGTTTTAGCCCAACTCCAACATCCCGGCGAGGATCACTTTATTCGAAATTTTGCGCCTCTCAATCTACCAGAAGCTCATGAAGCGCTATGATAACGGCTGCTCCTCACTTATTTCCCGTAAAGCTCGCGTAAGTTTGTGCCCAATGTCATCAGTCTTCAAAGGGCCGATACCTTGCATTACTTTTTCATCGAGGACATGCAAGGAAGAACCCAAGCATGATAGGCCATTATACTTTATCGGGTTACATTGGCTCGTCCAATCAACCGAAGCTCAAGTTGACCAGATCTCGCATTGAGTATCATCCCATTGAGAATTCTACAACATCTTGGGATACCACCGCATCGTTGGCAACAACAGAACCACCATCTATGGTTTCAATGCTACCACCTCGCCCCTTGGGCAAGATCAAACTCAAATGCCAAATAGGAGACTTGAAGACGATGTTACATGCTATGTCATTGACGCGATACATCCTATAATTTGCTCTTCGGTCACCCCGATCCATGAAAACTTGATCGCCCCATCTACATTGCATCAATGCATGAAGTATGTAGATGAAGAAGGGATGGCATGCGGCAACCATTCAGGTGTGGAGAATTATTTTACCATCACCCCTTGAGGAACCCACCGATGATCGAGGACTATGACAATGAAATGAAGCCGACATAGAGTCCAACAAGGAGTTGTTTTCAATGATGTAAAACCCTTTGTAATCGATCCGAATGATCCCGATGACGACATAGTCGCTTTTAATGAAAATTATGATTTAGCTTACGATCGGTGTTAAAAGTCATGACTTGATGTCGTAAATTCCGCCACGGTTGTATGTCGAACTCGATTGCACATGCCCATTCACCGCCATTTGTGACCAAAGGCACTCTAACTCTTCAGTAGCGCTTTTTAGATACCTACCAAGAATAATGATCGAAAGACATTATCTTTGACAGTCAACAAGCCGTTGCAAAATGAGTTAGAACAACCCAAAGCGAGGAAAAGGAACCCCAATTCTCATTTTTCTCGCCAACAAAAATTTGATGAAGAAAATGGGGTATGATTTCCTTCACAAAGAAGGGCTAAACTACTTAAAAGGTATCAAAACACCGATCCGACCGCTTATGTCCCTACCGATGATTATTACTATCATAAAACCCGTAAAGGGTTGGGATATGAGTCGCCGTACTCATGACATGTTATGACCGAGGGTGAGTCGATCACTCATCTTCAAGCAACTTCGATTCGACAAGATAGGACATGAATTTAAGTCCTTGATGGCCAATATGACCTCACCGATCCAATAGAGATCCAAGAAGATGATCTCTACCGCATCGAGGATCCAATGAGTCAACAAATTGGAATGCAATGGGAATATCGCTTTGAACAACGAGAGCCACCCACCGATGACAAAATAGTCCAAGTAAATATGGGGACGGCTAATCCAAAACCCATATTCATAAGTTTATAGTTTGACACCAAGAAAAGGAGAGCCTTATCTTTGGTACGGAATATATCGATGTCTTCGCATGGAGTTATGAAGATATGCCCGTTTAGACCCTCAAGTGGCCATGCATCGCCTAACATTAAGCCGTGAGCTAAACCTCGTTAAACAACAACAACGACGATTTTCCCCTCGGGTCATGAAAGCCATCGAGAAAGAAATCGAAAAGTCGATCAAAGGTGGTTCATCCGAAGTGCAACATCCCGACCGGTAGCAAATATAGTACCGTGGTAAAGAAAACGACAGATCCGACCGTGTTGATTACCGACTTAAATGCTGCATGTCCAAAGACGATTTCCTCTACCAATTACGACATTATCATCGACAACACATGCGGTTTGAAAGAATGTCTTTTATGGATGGATTTTCGTGGTACAATCAAATCAAAATGCAACCCGATGATGAAAAGCATATCCTTCCAACACCGCCGTGGATATAAATTACGTACCATGCCCTTTGGCTTGAAAACGCAGGGCTACATACCAAGGCAGTTATGACCACTATTTTCCCAAAATATTTACTAAAACAAGGAATGCTACGAGACGATTTAGTAGTTAAAACGCGTCAAAAGGTGATCACTTGCATGACTTGAAGACAACATTTGAGATAATGCGCACATCGCTTGAAGATGAACCCAACCAAGTCTTTTTGGGGATGTCAAGTGGTAAATTCTTAGGGTTCGTGGTCACGCAGAATGGGATACGCCTCACCTCGACAAGATCAAAGCTATCCAGAACTTCCACCTCCTAGAAGCCTTAGGAGCTTCGTGGTCTCCAGGGCGCTGGCTTACATTCGCATTCATTTCCAATTTATCGTGGAGATGTCAACCATTCTCGGCTCATGAAGAAAGGTGTATCGCTCGCTTGGGATGAAGATTGCCTAAGGCATTCAAGAGATCAAAACATATCTTTCTAACCCTGTTAGTTGCACCTAAGTCGAAAGCCCTTTCTCGATTTACATCCGCATGTAGTATGCTATGATCTTTTAGCACGTGATCTATGACAATGGCCACTTAACAAAGGGCCTATTACCTCAAGAGGACACCGCCGGGGTCGAATATCGATATCCTCCCATTCGTAGGAATGTTTGGCTTTGTCGCCATCCAAAGATGCGCACTATCTAGTGGGACGCACCATACACGCCATCTCCAAAATTGACCCCATACGTATTCATGACCCACCGCACGTTGAATGGTCGAATGGCTAGATGGGCATTGTTATCTCAAGACGCATTCACTTCAAACCTCGCAGGCATGAAGGGTCAAGTCAGTGTGATCTTATGGCTAACCATCCATTGAAAGGGAAAGTCGAATTGTATCAAGACATGCCCGATGAACCTTATGAAGCTAACTGGTCTCTAAGGAACGTGTATGGCAGCTTGTTCTTGATCGAGCCGCCAGAGCGACCCCACGGCCCCGCAGCCGGAGTGGGGTAGTATTGATATCTCCACAAAACCATGTGATACCACGAATGGTCGTTATCGTAACCATGCACCAATAACGAAGCGTAGTATAATGCTATTGATTGGTCTCGACATAGCCAAACATTTAGGCGTGAAACACCTTGAAGCATTTGGGGATTCACAGCCTAATCGTGAAACAACTAAGAGGAGAGTACAAGTCGCACGAGGACCTTACCCCTCATCATGCAGCAGCCATAACTTTAGTCACTTTGAAAGCTTTTACATTGATCATGTACCCCGCTTGCGTAACACTTATGCGAAATACTGGCGCTCTCTAGCCACGCTTAGCCCTCGCTCGAGAATGCTACTCAAGAAGTTAGTGTGTCTAGTCGACAACTATTTCACCAAAATATGCATTACAAATTCAAGCAAATAAGATCTAACCTAAGTCACTTGAAGCACGACCGGCTTCCTCGACATCGACTATGTCTTGCATGGGATATTACCCAAGACATAAAAGAAAGAGAGTCAATTCCGACGAGCATCAAGATTTTACTATGATTCCCAATTACGCACTTTATATAGAAGGGCATATGATGGGTTACCGCCGATGTTTGTCAACTAAGGAAGCAGAGCAAGTCTTGAAAGAAGCTCATGACTGTTTGTGGAGCACCAGCCCGACCCAAGTTATGGGACCGCGTGACTCGCTATTATTGGCCGATAATGGTGGATGCCGTGGCTTACGCTAAACGATGCCATGCGTACAAATACATGCTAATTACCTTCACCAACCTCCGAACACTTGCATCCCGCCACGCCCCGCCATTTGAAACGTGGGGAATGGATATCGTCGGTCCAATTTCTCCACCTTCTTCAAAAGGACATCGCTTCATATTGGCGATAACTGATTATTTCACAAAATGGGCGGAAGCTATTCCATTGAGAATGGTCAAGACTAGTGATGTGATCAAATTTGTCAAACATCACGTCATATACCGATATGGTGTGCCTAGGCAGATTGTCCACGACAATGGTCCACAATTTATCAGTCATGCTTTCACGCTATTCTGCGATAAATCCCGAATCCGGAATTTAGCATCAACAGCTTACTATCCTGCGGCAAACGGACAAGCTGAAGCTTTTAATAAGACGATCATCAAGATCCTTACCAAGATGGTCTCTTCAAATAAGAAGGATTGGGATGATAAGTTGGGACAAAGTTTGTGGACTTATCGTACAACGGTTCGCACACCAACGGGTACCACCCCATATGCTTTAGTTTATGGTTGTGAAGCTATTTTACCGATGGAGATTCAAATTCGTTGCTACTTAATAGCATTAAACCGGAATGACGACCGAAGAAAATCATCGTCGACGCCTTGAAGAACTTGAAATGCTGGATGAAAAGCGACTACAGGCTCAACAACATATCGAGTTGTACCAGACCCGGATTTCTAAAGCATTTGACAAGAAAGTCCGATGTCGTATTTTCAAGGAAGCGACCTCGTGTCACCGTCCGACGCTCCAATGATTTTGAATTCCAAAAGAAAGGAAATTCGAACCAAAATGGGAAGGACCATTCAGAGTGGAGTCGGTTTACTCGAATGGAGCGCATCACCTAACCAATCAAGAAGGCACAAAATCATGATGCCTATCAACGGTAAGTTTCTGAAGAAATATTACCCCTAATCAATTATCTTATCGTTTCTAAGTATTGACCTACCAAGTCAATATTTTATCTTTACGATGTCCACCATTGGCCTGCCAAGTGATGCGCCAATATTCTAATTTTCCGACGTTTGTTATTCGTACCGAATGATGTTCGTCATCCCGTATGGGCTTACTCAACGATGAGCCAATGTTTCAATTCCCCATGAACAACGGCTGTCACCTAATTTTGATTTATTGAATGATGTGTCTTCATGTCAATCACAGTGGTCATACTTTCACGTCACTGAACAATGTGATTGTTTTCGATCGTAGTCGTTATACTTCTACGTCACTGAACGACTTGATCATTTCCATATCGTCTCTTGTCCGAGTGACTTTATGTTAGATAGTGGTTAACCAAGTGATACACCCCTATCAGCTCCCTCACCGAATAGCGGCCTACCATGCGATGTGCCTCTATTTCAACCATAGTCGTTATACTCCAATGTCACTGAACGACTTAACTACTCCCACATGGTCATTCCTCTAAATGACTTTGTTTACAATTAGTGTTGTTATACTTTCATGTCACTGAACAACTTGATTGCTTTCTGATTACGATCGTTACACTTTTATGTCATTGAATGATTTGATCACTCCCACACTATTTTATTCCTGAGGGTGGTTTACCAAACGAGTTGCCCTTATCTTTTAATCCAACGCCTTGAGCGGCTAAGGATAGAGGGGAGATTTTAGCATTAAGTCTAAAAGAAACTCCTCGAAAACTCACCATACTGAGGGGAAAAGTATGGCTAGTCCAACTCAAACGACAGTTGGTAAAGACATACCAAGTCCGTTGATAGCTGGGGGTTTGCTAAAAATCCCAAATTGCAGATATAAATGACACAAGAAAACATTAAATGGACACCAAAGTCGAAATTTTATAATAAAATCAAAGGTACATGAGTTACAAGTTCCCAAGAGTTTGGCGGATCTCAGAAGCAATCTTGTCCACAGTTTCCTTTTGAGCGACTTTGACCTCCTCCGTCGCTGCTTATAAAGATCATCGTTTACGTGCATTTGCTCACAAGAACGCCAGCCTTCCGTGTCATCGATTCATCTTGATCGGCCTCATATGCCGTACATTGAGCTATCGAGTCGATGTTTCGATGGCGACCGCTAGCCCACTCTGCCTCGCCAATTTTGCACGAATATCGGCGAGTGCAGCCTTGTAGGAGTCAATCGGGAGTTGTTGGTTACCGGCCAAGAACCTCTTTTCATCATACTAGGCGCTGCCGTCTCAAAGAGCTTCAATAGTCTGCTTCTTCGAGCATTTGGCGTTGGAGCTCAAATTGGGTATCATCTCTTATTCTCCTAAGATGCATATACGGTCCTCAATCATGGAACGAAGAGATCGTCACTGCTCGCCATTTGTTAAAAGGGTCTGCACGTACCAAATAGGTTCAAGGCAGTAGTCAGAAGCGTGGTCGCCTCGTGATCACATCCAGGAGGGG
The DNA here is from genome assembly GCA_012295165.1 of Asparagus setaceus. Classification (NCBI taxonomy): domain Eukaryota; kingdom Viridiplantae; phylum Streptophyta; class Magnoliopsida; order Asparagales; family Asparagaceae; genus Asparagus; species Asparagus setaceus. The sequence goes on from CM022709.1 coordinate 10,859,837, forward strand.
TTCCAAAACAGCCTTGATTCCAGCAAAGTCCCCACCACGCTCCAACACTTGAGCAGGAGATTCTTTTAGGATGGCAAAGAAATTATTGCGAATCATAGATACCCCGTAGTCTTTCGACAAGTCAAAAGAAGAGGGGTACCCGCGGGATTTGAGCCCGGACTGACGCCGAGGCCGGATTGGCGGAACTTCAATTGAGGGGTGGTGGCGGCAGTCAAAGCAAATGAGGTCTCGAGCACAACCATGGCGAGGGATCGCCAGTATCATCATCTTGGGTCCTGGGTTCTGGCTCAGAAGCGACAGCAACCACAGGAGACTCTTCACATCATCCGGCATACTTTTGGCAGCATCAGGAGGGCCTTCAGTAATGGGGCTCAAACTGGCAGCAGATTCAATCAAGGCTTCTCTCCTTACCCGCTTGACTACGCTTGGTGAGGAGGCCACGGTCTTTAGATCCTTGAGTTGTTGGTACCAAAGCTTCGTTTCCTCCGGCTCACGAAGTGGGGTGGTTTCTTGGGGCACAGCTCCAACAGACGCGTGGGTGAGGTAGAGCTTTCAAGAGGATCTTGCGAAGATGTTGGATGGTTCATCAAAAGGAACAAAATCTCTAGGTGCCTCTGATACAGGTTCACCGAAAGTTTCTTCAACACCGCCAGAAGAAGGAATGTTGTCGCAGCATCTTCGTGGCCTCATCTATTTCTCACCGAGTTTCATGAGGGCTAGGTGGATCGCGGTGTCTCCGCACCAACATCCTTCAAAGACTTAAATACCTTCACCGTGAATGCGGCCCTCGTTGAAGTCGGCCTTCTATAACGACGCCAATCGAACGCAACTCGATGAATTGATGTTAAAACACGGGATCTCGTGTTTGCCATGCAATGCCACTTGCAATAGCGAGCGTCGTCCGGGATTGAGGGTCTCGTTGCGGAAGAGAAAAACGAGCACCCGTACCGCCAGCGACGGTCCAGTACCAAGCCCTGGCTCCCACAACTAAGCCGCAGCCGTCGGATTGTAATTGAGAATTGGGATTACCGACATACAGTTGATCATACCCAAACTGACGGGCAAAGCGACAGGGTAGATAAGGCTCCAATACGCATACAGGACTGAAACGGTAGACAAAATACCCCGGCCGGATGCTCATGAGCCATAGGAAGCAGCCAAGTGACAAAGTGGTGTAACCCTGAGCATTAGGTTCATCCACCAAAGCTTGTCCATAGCTGACTCCAGGAAAATGAGGAAGGCACCGGTTGAAAGAATAACTCTTATAGTCCCGGAGAGCGCGCCGCACTGAAGCCATGTAATGTTTGCTCCAATCGACGTTCTCTAGCCTTTGGATGAAAGGAGTGATTTGTCCCTCTATATGAGCAGAAGGTGTACCCATGAGAGTAGGGCAGTGCATGACGAACCACGCCATAAGATAGGCGTATGGTAATTCCACCCTTGGGTTCTCAGCACCATGGCAGAAGGTATAGCAAAGACGCCGTAATCCGCAGTGAAGACGGGCAATCATGGCAGGAAGAAGTGCATACTGACGCCCGTGTGCTAAGCAAACAGCAGGGAAAATCACCTCAGGTGCTAATGAATCAAAGCTGCTGGTGGGGACGACGATGTGTTTGAGCCACAACATGAGGTAGCCTGCTAGCACCGCCTTGGAAGAAATCGGCTCCCCACTCTGATAAATGTAAGTGTCAAACGTCGTCCCTGCCGGGAAGCCATGCTCGTCTGAGGAAGTCACATAAGAAAGCGGAAGGTTGTCAAGCACAAGCCGCGATAGTGTACCCGCCTCAAGAGGACTCAGGGGCACCACAATACCTTCCTTGTCATCCAGCCCTTCAAAGAGGTAGTGGGCCCAAATATTATGACTAATGAACTTCTCCCCCTTCTTATCAGCGCGGCCGTGCCTACATGTGCAAATATGATAGTGGCACATCACTTCCCAATAGGTCTCCACTACTTGGGGGTGATCTTTTTTCAAATCCATCAGTTCTTTATACCCCGGGATGTACTCCTCGTACGGATACCTTCCATGAGGTAGTCCAGAAACCTCGGCCATCTCGTGCAAAGCAATCCCCAATTCGCCATCCGGAGTGAAGAAAGTGTGGGTATCGGGGTTATACAACTCCAAAATCCCGAGGAATTGCTGAGAGTTATTCCTCAGGCCCAATTGAGTTGCCCTGATCGGAGCCCTAAGGCCAAACTTCTCCAATTCGTCACGGTTTTCTTTTAGAATGTATTCAGTGACGCGAGGCCACCATTGAGAAGAACCCCATCGAGACCAGCCAGGAGTCCGGAAATCTTTGGCAGGGAATTGCCCCTCCGCCTTATGGAAAGCACGACCAAAAGTGTTGGCCGCGACGGCTGATTCACCAACAGGAAGCTCCCTCTGGAAAAGCCCAGGTTGTAGACCAGTTACATGATGACCATGGCGGTCCACCTGTGCACCATCGCGGGAAAAGCGACCACACATGACTCCATCTTGAGTAGGAGTTAGATCCCAATTCATCTTTCTAGAAGCAGAAGCTGCTCTTAGTGAAGTAAGTGAATAGTCACGTTCCATTGCGGGCAAGAACATGTAGCGTGAGTTTACCACTCGGAGCCACTTGTACGAACCCAAGTCCAATAGATCTGGATCTTCAGCATCATCGCCAAATAAGAAGACAGGCTTTATAATCTGGTCCCGGTTGACAGATTCCAGAGGGGCATCTGTAATCCAACGCCTAAGTGTGGGTGTCGAGGGTTCAGAGAGCAGTTTCAATTCTTCTTCATTCCGGTCCGCAAATCTGAGGATATCGCCGGTGAAGATAGAAAGTCGTTCGGCTCTCGAAAACCGCTTGTTCAAAGCACCTCGTTGAGGATGGGGGTAGAGGATGCTCAACTACACAAAAGAAAGAGAGAAAAAGTTTAAGTCTCGGAGGTTTAAATCGCCACTTCAAAAGAACAAAGTCATTACGATGGCGAGCCTGCAAATAGGCGAACTTCGTCATCACCGGTTTAACCTCGCCAAAGACGGATTTCGCTTCACAGAAATGAACCTCATCCAACAAGCAGCGAGACTCATCCTTTAAGAAGGCGAGCCTCGCTAAACAAAACTCATCATTCAAAAGATGAGACTCGCCAAAGCGAGCCTCATCTAAAGAATCGAACCTGCCAAGCGGTGAGTTTCAAAGCGAGACCCTATGGGGATCACGGAAGATCAAGAACCTCGATGAGGTTTATCAAGCCAAATGAGGCAAGCCTCGTTAAAACCCGGCCTGATTAGAAAGTTATGATCTTTGAGATCGATCTCGTCTCGAGTGAAAATCATGTCATGAAATCAACTCTACAGAGATTATAAAAGTCATGCAGGCGGCGATGTCTTTACGCCTTTTACCCGCGGAAAGCGATCGGCAATCGGGGAGCCGTAAGTCCCAGCCGGTTTTTGCCTTTGCCAGTAGCGGTTTTGGGGGCCATTGCTTCGGGCGTTAAGGGAGATCTCGGTGATTTAGATATCGGTGGCTTGAAGAAGATGAAAGAGGGGGCTCTTTGGGGCCTCGTTGTCATATATAGGGTCTCGAAGAACTCAACCGACTACCGATACGCCTAGATCTCTCACGTGATCTTCAATATGAGATCTCATGAAGATCTTTGGATGTGAAAAGTCATTGAAGGTGTCAAATCCCCAATTTGTCACGTGGATGCGGATTTAAAGAGAAATCGGAAACGAAACGCCAAGGGTCGGTGTGTGCGAGGTTCGTAGCCTTGCCCTCATATCTGAACTCCTGACGAGGTTGGCGTGTGAGCCTCGCCGATAGCTGTTAGAAAAATTCAAAGTATTCCAGACCCCACACAACCTGATTCAAGTCTGAAAACTTTGAAGGGGGTCTTGTAGACAATTAAAAAATTCTCTAGGCGAGGGTCGCGCGCACCCCAATTGTTAAAGCTTCAAGACGAGGCTCACGATGGGGATTTGGACCATGCAAACTTTAAAGCGAGACTTCGTTCAAAGCGAGGCTCGACCTCAATACGAGGTTAGCAAGTGGAGCGGAGTTCAATTTTAACACGAGTCTCGCATGAAAACGAAGCTCAACACATATCATGAGATTCGCCACAAAGTTGGTCCGCCGAGGTTCGGCCCACACAGGCTTGACGAGGTTCGCCCACAACATCAAAGTTTGACGAGGCTCGCCCACAACATCAAAGTTTGGCGAATCTCTCCATTCAGACGAGGTTCGCCAAGCAGCGAAGCTCTTCACTCGACCGAGGTTCGCCCAAGCAGCGAAGCTCTTCACTCGACCGAGGTTCGCCCAAGTAGCGAAGCTCTCCCTTCAGACGAGGTTCGCCAAGCAGCGAAGCCCTTCATTCAGACGAGGTTCGCCAAGCGAAGCTCTTCACTCAACCGAGGTTCGCCCAAGTAGCGAAGCTCTCCATTCAGACGAGGTTCGCCAAGCAGCGAAGCCCTTCATTCAGACGAGGTTCGCCAAGCAGCGAAGCCCTTCCTTCAGACGAGGTTCGCCAAGCAGCGAAGCTCTTCATTCAGACGAGGTTCGCCTACAGCAGTGAACCTCGACATTCAACCGAGGTTCGCCTACAGCAGTGAGCCTCGACATTCAACTGAGGTTCGCCACGCAGCGAAGCTCGCTATCCAACCAAAATGCATAAATGCATTCGACTGAAGTTCGCCCAAACAGCAAAGCTAGTCATATAGCTGAAGTTCATCCAAGTAGCGGACCTCGTTATGCAATCGAAATTTGCCCAGACAACGAAGTTCGAAGAAGCTCGAAGCTCGTCATTCAATCAAGGTTCAGCCAGTCAATGAAGAGCAAAGCTCGTCATCTAACGAAGCTCGCCCTCGTAGCAAACCCAAAGGCCACGAAAGCCACAACAACCACGTGGGTTAAGTGGTGGGCATCAGTTATGCCCACTAACCCACGTTTCCACGATTCTAGCATGATAGTTACATGCTTAAAGCCCTATAAATAGCCGTGAATAGCTATGAACAGGGAACTTTTGGGAAAATTCAGCACTTGCGTACAAGAAAGATCGAGTTCTTCATCAATCGTCAACTACGTTGTTCTGATCGTCAACGGAAAGCGGATCTCTACGTGAGCATTGAGTGAAGCCTTCTTTCGCCACCAAGAACCCATACAAAAGAGAAGTCGAATCTATCTTCTCTTCCTCTGTAATCGAGAGAGTGTGATTGTAATCTCTTTTCAAAGTCAATCAAACAAAACTTTTTCGACTCTACAATAACCTCCCTTTCATTATTACACTATAAAGTTACACTCCATCCTCTTCAATCCACCTTATCAACCACTAAGCCAAGTGCCTACAATTGCACAGTCAATCTCTATCCGAAACTTGATAGAGATTATGATGGGAAAATCAGCATAGCAGAGGTCCTTATTTTTATTATTATTATCAAGGATTGAATTTTCCCAGACATGTGTTACTACAAGTGTCTCCCTCTATAGTTTAGTTAGACTTTTGCAAATTTATTTAGCAATGAGACATTTTGATGTGATTTGAATTATACTATAGTGAAAATTAAAATTAGTTCTTTATTTTGAATAGAATTATCCAGTAGTGAGATTATGGTATCTTTGCTTTTTCCCCTCCTTGATTGTGTGAAATTTGAACTTTTTTGTGGGTTTTGTGTTAGTAGGGACATCAACTCATGGTTGAAGTGAAGTGAACAAGTATTTAACATTTTTTTATATTAATACCACAACACCGCTTACTTATTTCTAAAATGCCGTGGATATAAAGATATAAATATTTATATTAATAAGTTTGAAACTATATATTTTCAAACACTTTCATAGTTCTAAATTAGTGCAGTTTATACATGAAAATAGTTTAGCAACATGAATGAATACAAGTTTGATGTAAGTTACTAAAAGTGCAATATTTTTAATATTCAATTTAGGTTTTATTTTTGTTCTAGGAGCTCTATACAATCTAGCGTCATAAAAAAATCAACAGTAAATTTCACTTAACCCCTGAACTTTGGAGAATTTTCTACATAACCCCTCAACTTTGTTTATTCTACTTAACCCTCCTGAACTTAAAGATATCTCACTTGACCCCCACCGAACTTTGAGACTTTTCTAGTAGAAACTCCCTACTAGCATTACTAGTTAATTGTGAAATGACCAAAGAGCCCTTTTTAAAAAATAACCCATACTAGGAGGTTATATGCAAATGCCTAAATTTGAAAGGGTTAAGTAAATTTCAAAGCGTTTCATTTTTTGTCGATGGGTGTTTGCCGGAAGTGAATAGGTTTAGGGTTGATGAGAAAGTTTGAAGAGTTCGAGAGTTTTCTAAATGGTTTGATTAGTGGAGTGGAGAAATTAATGAGTTGAGTTAAGTTTTAAACTTTAGATAGAAGCAAAATTGAGGTTCATCTTGAGGCGATTGATTGTATGATGAAAAATGCGAAGGTTAGATTGTTGGTAAGATTTTGAATAGGAATTTGGAATTTGATTTGTTTAGTTTTGAAGGGATGAAGATAAAAAGTAAAATCTAACAAGAAAAGTAAAGAACTAGCTTGATTTTATTTAGTATGTTAGTGCATTATTTGAAGATACACCAAAAGTGAAGGATAATTCTAAAAGAAATGCCACTGAATACTTAAATACAGTAGTTTCTGACAATGAGACTAAAGATAATGTACGAGAATGCTTGGATTGAAGGGCCAGGATTAATGTTCAACAACATAAGATTAGAGGTATTAAAATAGTACTTAAACACGATAATCCTATCCAAAATATTGAAGAATTGAATAATGTAACAAAAAATTTATTCTAAAGCAACAACAATGATATCCTCTCATATGAGAAAGCACTTAGAAATTTGAATAGAATTTCCTGATTCACAACAAAGCAACAAAGTCTTGATTCTTTCGTTGTGCATATTAAAATAAAAATAATTTAACATAATTAGCTTGTGTATAATTCATAGATATAGTAAACTAATCTGTTTACAGTTAATATTACTATTATATTTATAAGTAAACTTAAATTTAAAACCAAATAAGAAAGATATAATAATGATTAACTTAATAGAGGATATGGGCGGAATGGAAGAGCAGGACTCATGTATAGTCCATCACAAACATTTAAGATAAATTTGAGTTTTGAACTTAGTAATGTTAAATATCATAACACTTATTTACTAATAGAAACTTATTATATTATATTATATTACATATTTAATTAGTATATTATATATTTTTATATAGCTTATATTAAGACTCTACATCCCTTTAATGCTTAACATTATCTTTCAACATCATGGTGCACTACTTTTAAGATCATCATAAATTACTTATTGAATGTTCATAAATATATGTTTAGACATCTTATTTTCAATTATAAGCTAGTTTTATCATCATTTTATGATCCAAACAGCTCATAACATAAACTTTTCAATGGCGGACAATCCACATAGTTTACATTCTCATTTCTAAGTAAATGGCAGAAATAAAATTCAAAGACTATTCACTGATTTACTATATCTTTTGACTCCTTTCAAAACCTTCGTTGATATATTTTGCACTTGAAAGGAAAAATAACATGTCTTTTAAACTTTACATACTCTTATATGCAAAAATTCAAAATCTCTTTCAAATACTTAACAATCAATATTTTTTTTCCAATCAAGTCCTAATTTTCCAACTAGGTAATAGATAGATAGATCGATGACAATGAAAATATGCATTCATCTAACCACAATTTGATCCATGCTTGATCTCAAAAGTCAACAACAATGAATTTGTAAATAGATCATCTATTCTAATTTTCATGAATTCACTAAATTGTTTACACTCATCTCACTTTAAATTTACATGATATGTAATCACTTAAAACTTCTTTGGATGCATTACTTTAAACCTGTATTTATTTTTTCTTTGGGTCACTTCCTTATTTTTCAGTACATGACACAAGTTCCAACATTAAAAGCGAGTATGTCCACGTGCAACACACATGCTCTATACTAGTGTATATATATTGATTTGGATATCTCTTTTCTGCTTTATGAGAGACTATATAAGATTGAAAGAGATGATATTTGGAGAGTATTCTAGGGTTTGAAAAGAGAGAGCTTTAAAAGAGAAAATTCTAGGGTTTGTGAAAAGAAGATTGATTTGTGATTTGAATCCCTAGAACCTCAACAAACTCTTCCTCGTCATACTCAACAACATCAAATAATCTTAGCGAGATGAGTTTCCCTTAGAATTAACATCTACATCGTTCTTCATTGAGCTTCACTTTAATCTTTTGAAGAATGATTTGCTAATCTAAAGGGCTGTAAGATTTTTCTGGTTTTGTGCTCAAACTAATTTTGATGGTTTCAAACTTATTTTTACGGCATACTCAAGCCTGTGATAATTGAGGGTTGGGACGAGATAGGGCTAAGTGTTACTTGCAGTGGTGAGTTAGGTTAGATGACTAATTTTGGGTAGATTATAGGGTGCGGTCTTTGTAAGCCTATTGAATTAGGTTGTGATTCAGGAGAACTCTTGACATAGTGAGGAAGCCCCATCACGAGAAGGAAGAGTGGACATAGGATTGTTATCCGAACCACTATAAAAATCTTGCGTGTGCCTTGGTTGGTTTTTGATTTGGTTGTCCACTTTTAATTTTCTATATTTTCGCAATTTATTCTGTGTTTATAGCGAAAAACTGTAGCAAACCTATTCAACCCCACAAGGCTTGCATCTAAGATCCATCAAACAATACCAAGAATTTTCTAATTCAATTTAATTTGAAAACCACTTCTAACATTCTATTATTCTAATATTTTATTATTCATGTCATTATGAAATATCGGGTTAAAGAAATTAGATTTTGACAATAGTTTCTATGATTTGTAAAGATTCTTTTCTTCCTCAATTTTTCTTATTGTATTTTTTATTTTTTATCATGGATTTTGACTTAAGTCTCAACGATTTTGAAAAGTTAGATTTTTACTTCTTGATTGATGATAATCATTTGCTTTCCTAATCAGTTTCTCTTAAATATTCTCTTTTTTATTTTATTTCTTACCTTCGATATTTTTACTAGTCTCTACGTCCAATGGGAAAGAGTATTCCAAGGTTTTTTACTATGAATTCTATTTATTACCTTTTTATATGATTTTAGTGAATATTTGCAATTTAGTTGTGTCTTTAGTTGAGAATAATCGAACTACTCTGATTTATTTTCCAATCGAAAATAGAACTTGAATCTAATTTTTTCCTTTATTAGGTTTATCCATATTTTTCATTTATTCTAATTATTTCTCTAAATATTTAACTGTCCTCTAATTTATTTATTTTGTCTTTTTAGGATTGACAAAAGGTATTTTAGAACTATGGATTGAGGACCATTCTCTTAATTTGACATGTAGGTAAGAATTTTTATTTTATTTATTTATTATTATTTTTATTTTTTGAATTTTTTAGCTAAATTAAAAATCTTGCATTTTAATTGAGTAAAATTGTCTATAACTATTTAGTTATGATTTTATTTATTTATTTTATTTCAAAATATAATTTTTGTCAAGTTTACTTAGGTTAACTACTATCCAATTTTATTGTGCATTTAAAATAGACAATTTTGAGAAAGAAGCTCTTCTCATCAATTTCGATTAATTAGGTTCACCCTATCACTTTTTAATATCCTAAATTTTATTCTTAATTATTAATGAATATCTACGTAATGAGAATATATACTTATTCCATTTCTAATTGTTGTTTTTAGAATTGAGAATGTGCTTTGTAATTATAGACTGAGGGCTCTTCTCTTGATATGAATGCTCAATAGGTAAGAATTTTGCTTTTCTTTATTTATTATTATTTTTCTTTTTGAATTTATATTATGTTTAAATACTAATCTTACATGTTAATATAGTAAAATTGTAACATGTCCTAATGGGAAATTGATGGGCATAACAAATCAAATGAATTTTTGGTTAAAATTATTTTTTGTTGATTACAAAAATATCTAATTCACATATCTAATTAGCTAAAGATTATTAATTGTATATTTTTATTTGAATTATTTACTTAACTATAATATATATTTCAATAAACGTAAATTAAATTTAAAGTATAGAAAATAAAAGTGATCATATTATAGGTATTAGATAATGCATATGGGTCTTTGTACTTATCAAAGTGTGACACGAAATTAAATCATAAGAAAATGATTGTGCTTAACACGAACTAAAATGCAAGTTTGAGTTAAAATTGAATTTCTTTCTTATCTAAATTAGACTCCAACTTAATTATTAAAAATAGCAAAACACTAAAAGTTAATGTACTACAAATGAAATTCAGAATTATGTGGTTGACTCCGTCTCATTGAGCTACCCTTAAAAATATATATCTCAAACGTTCCAAAACTCCTTCTAGATTGGGAGATATGTACGATCTTTTTTCATTTAGGCTTTTAGCTGTCCAACTGTATGGGCTTCTGACAGTAAAACTACTCCACGAACTTATCCGCTACATATTCTACATCAATTATTATTATCTCTCTGTGCAATCTCAAGTTATTAATATTGATAATGATGCATATGGCTATGTATTCTCCTATTTAATCTCATATTTGTTAGGAATTTTATTCTCCTGAATGCAATCAATCAGCTTTCTTTATTATCAAGAAAACCTATAGTTACAACCCGAACCCAATTCAAGGTTCCTCAGATTTAACTCTGGTTTGCCTTGTTCATCTTGGTTTATATCAATAGTAGAATTTATATACAAAAATCAGATAACACTAACTCTAGCCTAACTTTCCTAATTTTAATAGGATACAAACTCCTTATCATAATAAGATCAATCTCTAATCATGATAAAATTATATTCTATTCAACTACATGAAGTTGATTACACAAACCTAAAGAGACAATCGTAACAATATTAGACACTTTGCACTTTAATAACAAGACTAATCTACTATATATCAATATAGTGTAGCATAGATCGAGAAATTAATATGAACTAGACTAATCTACTTGGATCCAAATTGACTAAACAGGATTAATCATATTTGAGTCATGAGTTCAAACATATTCAACTATATATTATTACTAAAAATTATATTTGCCATATATCAATCTAATTGTTTTGCAATTCGGGGTGAAATCTTATCCTTTTAGTTTTGCTAGGTCAAATTCACTATCGAGTTGAATGGATGTGAGATTCTCCGAACAATATTGTCTAAGGGGTTGTTTTGTTGCCTCTTCTTCGGAAAAGAGTGAAAAATCCCATGAATATGATATCCTCATTCTACATTTCTGTTTTTGATTGTTTTAATGTTATTTTTTTTTATGTAGGATGCATAATGGAAAAATTCATGAAGGAGCGGGACTATCACGAGCAAAACACGGATATTGATGCATTATTGACTTGCCCACAAAGAGATGATCATATCTTCCAATTCAGAAGGTAGATTAGAACATATTATATATGTAAATCTTCTTCCTCGACAAGACAAAGCTAACCGGATTGTCAGATTTCCAACATCTTATTATCAGTGCTCATTTTTGTTAGAAATTTGAAACTAGTCGACTTTTATTTATTTTTAGTAATAAAGTTTAGAGTTAATTTAGATTAGAAAATAAATTTAATTTTGATTCATGTTAAAATGATTTGTTTTTCTAATATAGGGAGTCTTTTTAGAGTAGAATTTAATACTTTCTATTTCTTTGTAATTGTAGTCTTATTAGGAGTCTAGTATGTTTTGTATTTAAAAAGAGGATTTTAAGTCCTAGAGTCATAGCTTTTAAAAAATTCTGTTTTATATTACTTCGTGGATTCAAGATTGTGTCTTCGTGGATTTGAAGATTATTCTTTGTGGACTCAAAGAACGCCCCCTTCGTGAATTCTGAGGTTTCTCACTTCTGTGTTGCGTTAATTAATCTCCCCTTGTTGAAAGAAGCTCGACCCTGAGCTTATATTTGCTTAAATAGTCTTTCTTGATAAATATTTTTTTTCTCTTGCATCAATCAGCATCCGCCTTGTACTTAACATTTATTTTCTCCATCTGTTATTTTACCTCCTCGGGGAGGACTTCTTCTAAATTAAACTTCTGAATGAATCTTTCCCGCACCATGTGCATGTGATTGGTGACTTGTCTGTTAGTTGACTTGAAAAACTCCTCAAATATGTTCCTTGTTACTTCTCATATTCTAGTACCAAAAACATCATCTCAACATTATTGAAATCATTTACAATCATTGCTTTTAGAGAAGAATTTTTCTCATACTCCATCCCTAATTCTTGTATTTTCTTTGCTATGATTCCTCTACCAAGCAAGTTATACATATCATCAATCGCCTCGCTCTCTATTCTACCATTTTCCTCAATTGGAAAAATATCTATAACACCCTGCGTGGTCGAGACCGGAAAATAATTCTGTAATCAAATTTTCAATGATAAGAGATGAATAGCCTTCCTTTTGTCTATTATTTTAGAGATATCTCTGCATTTTTGTTATTGAAATATAGTTTTTATAAGGGTTTATGTATTAAAAAGTCTAAACGGGTTTTAAGTCAAAAGCGGTCAACCCGTTAAGCTAAGAACCCCTATATAAGGCCTAGATATCGTAGAGATTAGAAATTTTAGATTTTTAACACTTATAGTACCGGGCAAGCTTGGAGGAGGAAGAGGAGACTTTATGCATATCCGTCATAAGATCATCTTTTTCGGTAAAAAAACCCTCAGGCAAGTAACAACTTGATTCTTTTCACCTTTGATTCTTAAATACATTTAAATTCCTTGTGTTAAATATATTTTGGTCCAATATAATTGTTGATGATCTTTCCTTTGATGTAAAATCGAGATTATATCGATTTTTTGGTGTAGAACATGCACGTATGTGACTTGACCTTAGATTTATAGGAAATTGATGAAAATTAGTAGATCATATTTTTATATGATAGTTTTGATGATAATATGTGCTAAATTTTATTTTACATGAATATGATAAGTTTTGACGATGTTTCGATAAGGTTTTACAAAACCCAAGATAATAAAAATCGTGTTTTTATCAAATCCATGACCATGATATATGTTCTAAATATATAGATTCGTGTTTTCATTTTGAAAAGATATAGAAAAGTATCTCTACGATTAGTATGAGAAGAATATGAGAAAATACTAAGTTAGAATCTGAAAAATCTACTAAAATCCATATTCAGACGTCTGGCCTTATGTATCAGACATTTGGTTCAAGTTTCTAACGTCTGGGAGAAATTTCAAACATCTCTACTTTATTTTTCTGATTTTGATTCTTTGTCATTTCAAGATTAGGCATCTCGTCCAGACTGTTAGATGTCTGGTCCGCAATTCAGACGTCTGGTGAGATAATTGAGATGTCTAAAAACGTGCACAACCTGTTTTGTTTTGTTTTATGAGTCATTTGGCTGCTTAACCTTTTCGTGTGGCTTCCGTTGATGATGAAACTTTGTGAACATCTTTCTTAGTGAGTTTTGAGTGTGTTCAAAGTTTTTATTACTGTTTTGAGTTATGTTTTGATAATTATTTGGTTGAACCAAAAAGTCTAAAAATACGATTTCTCTTTAAATTTGAGTCTTTAGCCCAAACTCAAGATGAGTTACTAACAACATGAGAATGAGTTTCTTTACAATAATATGGGCTATATGTTATGATGACTCTTGTGATTATAGTTCAACTGTGGATAATAATAATAATTATACCCTCCTAGGTTACACATGCAACCCATGGGAATTAGGAGTTTAAATATCGGACTTTTATCTCGATCAACATTGTAAGCTTTTAGCTGAGATGGTAGTGGGTCCAAGAGGTGCAAATTTGTTGCTTACGGGATTGTGGATATGATACATTGAGAAGGGATAATATCGTTAGATAGTTTAAACCTGATTTTACCACGATATTAGAATTTGTATATTTCACGTTAAGTATTGAGTGACGATGAATAGAGCGTGATTATTGGGATTTGCAACCTCCATACTTTTATATTTTATTTCTCATTCAATAATTAGCCGTGCACTATAGAAAAGCTGAGACTAGACAACATCATGTGTAATAGCCTTAAAATGAGTTGAAATGGAAAGAATGGGTTTTAAGTGGGGAAGAATAAATAATAGATAGACTTTTTAAGGTGTGAGATTTATTTGGCCAGTTTGATAAGTTTTCTAAAATCCCATTTTGGATTGCAGAGTTGTGATTTTATGTTCACCATAAATTGACCAAAACTATTATTTAATCTCAAATAATGCACAATTAATTTCAATATGTTAGGGATTTGAATTTTATTTGCACATGCATGTATATATGTGCGCGTGCACACACACACTTGATAAATAAGGTAGTATATTTATTTTCTACATATCGGTGATTTGAGAAGTTGAACTACCGTGACTAAGTTAGGAGACCCAATATTTTTTCCTTTCGAGAAATATAATGAGTAGAAATGTTCGACATGGCATTGAGAATTTGTTCTTAGATTTATAATTGCTCATCCATGTATATATATCTGATTTGTTCTAATTATAAATATTGCAAGTACACAACTTATGTGTGTGTAGCATACAAGTGTCAATCCCACGAGGAAGGTGTGATCTAAGAAGGATCCTAGAATGGTTCTTGAATTGTGGTATAAATAAGAGAATAAATATTAGTTTGGGTGTTGATTTGATGCATATAAAAGGGCTAAAATAAGAAGGAGGGTAAAACCAAGAAAGAAAAGTAAATAAAAGAGTTAAAGAAAATCTTGTTATGAAATTAGGAATCGAGGATTGAATTTACTTGTTAATTTTTATTTAGATTTTATTTAAAACAAGCATAACCAATCAAATTCATATTCAAGCAATATCACCATTCATGAATAGAAATAAACAACCAGATAGTAATTCTAGAATTAAAAAAATCATAAATTATCAAATCATTTAACATAAGTATAGCCTATCAAATTATTTTTCTATCAATTACTATTCTAGTTGATTATATTAAGCATGATCAATTAAGTACAACAAAAGATCAATTCAAAACCAAATAGAAGTTAAACTTTCTTCATTTAATCTTAGATATCCTAAGAAAATTAGCTACTCATATAAGAAAATTAGCTACTCATATTACTCCTAGAAAGTAAGAATAAAGAGCAAGGAAATCCTAACTTACAAAGCATAAAATATTAGTATGAATTCTTAGCAAGAAATTAAATCCTAACTATACATTTCTAGATAAGAAAAAAACTCACATAGCAAGGGGTTGACCCCTCTTGCAGCAAATCTTCATCAACAAATTTAAAAGGGAAAATTTAAAAAGGAGAAAAAATTTATTTGTTTTATTGCTAAAACCAAAGTTTTTACCAAGGTGGAAGGTCCTAATTAAAAGCCCTCCTCTCCAAAATGGAGCTTATAAAAATTTTCATACCTTCATCCATCACTCTACATATATATTTATAGACTACAACAACCCATCTCAACCCTTGAATCTAGCTTGAGTTTCAAGAATTAAATCTCAACTATTCATTGTATTCTGTTGGAAACTAATTGATTAGCCCATCCATTAGCTATTTGATTAGTTAATCGATTTGTTAATTGATTAGCTCATAGATTAGTCTATAATAGAATTTGTCTTCTTTGTTTGACTTGTTTACTCATCTCCTCTTGGGCTTTTGGGATTTGTGGGCTTTCTTTAGGCTTTTTGGGGCTTCAAATAAAGGTCATTTGGCCTTCTTTAATTTTTTTATTTGATATTTTCTAATTTCCTACAATTTCATGAAACACACAAAATTAGAAAATATATTTATTCAATATTATAGATAATGAGGGTAACAAAGTGCAATAGAATATAGTGATTAATATCTCTCGTGTTCCTATTAGGTCTTGGTATTATCTCATTTTTCTAATCATTGATTCATATATCCTTTGATCTTTTATTCATTTGATTTTATTTGTATAGTAATTTATATTTTTACTATTTAGTCCTTTAGATCCTATCCTTTGGAGGTACTTGCTATTATCTACTCGGCAATTTGTTTTGCTTTTTTGTACTTTCCTTATCTTTTATGGTGGTTTATATATTTGAGTAGGGAGCTAGTTGAGTCAGGAATAATGGATTAATAGGTATATGTTAGTTTCATTTTGGTTTTGGAAGTAAATTTCAGTTTGAATGTTTTCTCACAAGATCATGATATAAGTGTATTTTTATATGATATATTCCGCAAATCTATATTTTGAAAAAAAAATAACTATGATAATATGAGGCTTAGGTATATCATTTGAATTTGGTTGTCGTCTAAGTAGTCTGCTGGCGGGCTAGTCACGTGTCGTTTAGGTCTCGGGGCATGACAACATTAGTATGTGTATTATCACTCACAATAGCTCTGGAAATTTCATGCAAAATATCCATCTTCACCGATAGGTCAACATTGACACCATGAATCTCAGTTGCAATAAGGGATCACCTTAGGAGGAATCTCGGTAGGGGCATGTTCTTCTTTTTTTGCATAGAACCAATGCATAGATTTCTTTAAATTACTTCAAGTCTTCTGTTAAAGGTTCATTATCTGCCATCAAAAGTTACTTCTTCTCAGTAGTCTCTATCTTGGATGCTTCCTTTTCTATAAGAGGCAAGAGTGCAGCTCGACATCCATCCTTCTTGAAGACATAAATATTATCTCTGCTCCTGTGGGTGGCACCAACATTGAATTGTCATGACCTACCTAAAGCATATGAAGACCACATCACATAGCACCTCATCAATATAGTTGTGGTCGATGGAAAAAAGTACCTGACACTTCATTGATCTGCACAACATTGCCTTTGTGAATCTAGTCGATCTTGTCAGGAGTGGAGTATTTCTCTGTCTTCAAACCTAACTTCTCTACCATACACCGAGAGGTAAGATTCTCACTACTGTTGTTATCAATGATAACATCACAAATCTTCTGCATCATGGTGTATCTCATGCGGAAGATATTGTGCTTTTGAGGTGGTTCTTCTGTCTTCGTTGCTTCGTCAGTGCTCTTTACGACTCTAGGGTCTTGATCAGGGGTAGATTAGGGTTGCTTAATCTCTTCATGATCACAATTAGAGTGTGAACTTGGATATCGATTGAACACATGATTATAGGTAGGAAAAAAATGAGCTTTCAACAATTCCTTCGTCTTCACCCATGATCAAATTTTTTTACTTCTGTTGACAGTCGGGTTCCTCACATAATGATTGCCACCAAAAGAATGCTTTACCCTTAAGTCGATAGGCTACTCGCTTAACCTTTTGATCTTCTAAGATTCCCAAGTACCCAAAAAAATTTTCATGTCATAATCCAATCAAGAAAATCCTCTATATCGAGTTTCTTGTTGAAAGATGGTAAATCAACTCTCATGTTTTTAGTGTCATAGATATCCTATCTTGAGTAGTTTCGACGATCACAATTTCGACGCTGGGCTTCATACTCATCGATCTTGCTGTTGAATTCATTTTGAGGAGTCCGACCACATCTTTGGTGACCATCAACAAGATCTCGAACTCATCCTAGGTTCAGACACTCTATTGCCAATGCAAGTCAATCTGTGTGAGTCTTAATCTGAGTTCAAGTAATAGGGGCTTCATCGCCTATCATCGGATCGAAGAAACATGACTCTAATACCAATTAACGCAGCGTGGAAGTAAAAAATCTTGGAATCCATCCGAGGGCGTTCTTTGAATCCACAAAGAACAATATTCAAATACACGAAGAGACAACCTAGAATCCATTAAGTAATATAAAAGAGAATTTTATTGAAGAATAGTTATGCCCTCTAGAGGTTACAATCTACAGCTAAAATATAAAATAAACTAGATTCATAATAAGACTAAAATTACAAAGAAATAGAAAATATTAAAATCTACCCTAAAAGACTATCTATAATAAAGAAAATAAATCAGTTCAACATGAATCAAAATTGAATTTGTTTCCTAATCTAAATTGATTCTAACTTTATTACTAAAAATAAACAAAATAGTTGACTGGTTTCAGATTTCTAACAAAAATGGGTACTGATGAATAGATGTTGGAAATCTGACAATATGGTTGGCTTCGTCTCGTTAAGATAGGCGATTTACATATATGATATGTTAGAATCCGCATTTTGGATTGGGAGATATGATTATTTCTTCGCAGGCAAGTCAATAATGCATACATATCCGTTTTACCTCGTGATAGTCCCACTCCTTCATGAATTTTTCCGTTATAGGTCCTACATCAATTTTAAAAATAAGAAAAAGTGTAATGTGACACCCAATAATTAATTGATTTGACTCTTATTTTGGGAAGCCAATTTGAAAAAAGTGGGAACCAGTTTCAAGCTATTTTTTTTAGGAAATGGATTGAAACCTTTTCATTGTTATGTTTTCGTGGAAAACTAATACCAAACAACTCCCAAATTGAAAGTTTGACGTGACATCTATTTCTTAATTTCTTGTAAAAAGGTCGCTACATAAAAGGACATGCCAAAATCTATAAAAAGTCACATAATCCAAATCTGCCGGGGGCACAAATGATGAGCATAATAACACATTAGCGGGCCAAAATATTAAGGAGTGATATTGCAACTAATTACTCAATCAGAAGAGTTAGGCTATCTGAGACCTAACAAAAGTGCAATGCTCAAGATGGAGTGTGCAGGTCAAATTAATCCCCAACGGCTACTTCACGGGCTCTATCACAATCATATTAATGCATGCCCCTCTCTGCAAAAAAAATGAATGAATATTCCAACCCCCTCAGATCTCCAATCATTAAAAGTCGAATTTATAACAAAATCAGATCATATGGACCACATTGCATTTGTTTCGACATCATAACTCCAACCTTATTAGAAAAGCAAGGAAATATACCTGGAAAGCATGCATTGTGGACATCTGAACCATATTTAATACAAACAAGAGATACTAAATGACAATGTTGCACTCACTTTTTCCATCAGCTATAGTTCTTTAGCGTCATCAGATCAATATTGATTGGATAAAAATATAGAATTTAATTTATATATGTCTAATTAGTATATAACTTAATGATATCCACAATTTTAATATAGAAAATAATAAATATGTAAAAATGTCTTGAATCCTAACCCATCAGCTGTTTTCTCTGGTGCCTGTTTCAGTTTCAAACTATTTCAGGACTTTTCCGAAGCTGAAGCTAAATGCGGAGGAAAGGTTCCACCACAAGTATCATCTGTGTGGGGCCACACAAAGTTAGTCCATTGTTCGAAACTGATCCTCAATTTAAGCATTCTTATGTATTAATGATTCAGACTGTGGCGAAATTAGAGCCCATGGGGGTATTGAGGATAAAATTCCCCAACTCATTAAATCAAGAAGGAGAAAATTTCCTTGAGCCTTTTTCAATTATCATTTGGGGAAAATTACGGTTGCGAGGTTGACAATATCTCTTTTAAAAATATTCTCTATGTATCGCATCTGCATTTTAGGACCTATTAGACTTCAATATCCTTTCAAAATAACCTCTAACAGACCAGCTTGTGCAATTTTTATTGAAGGAATCTTAGGTATATTAAAACATTTGTAACAGATAAAGTCATAGAAAGTTAACCTATTTTCATCAAAATCTTATTGCTGCTCTAGTCCTCTTGAAGTTACCGTCTTCACTATGTGCTTCTCGTTTCTTCGTTTTTTAATTTTTCTCTTGACGAGAATATCTCTAAAAAAAATTACGAGTTGGAAAATCTTTTGGTAGACAAAATACCCTTTGATTCAAATAATAATCCATTAGATAAGAGTAAGTTGTGGATATACATGGTATGAAGATAATGATACAAAGTTGTGGAAATAGAATTTAATTTAGTGCCTTTATTTAAAAATATTTATTCCCACGTGAATTATCTATAGCTCAACAATTTAAAAGATAAGATTAATAAAATACATGAAATATTACAAGAACAATAAAAACCCAAAAGTTTCAAAATTGCACAAAATAGGTTTTTCATATACAGTATTTGTTCTCCGGGAAACATAAGAATTTCGTAAGATTTTGTTGTTGATACGGGTAAAAGTACATGATTCACTACTTGAATAATAACACAATATGAATAGCCTACTCTGGATTAGACTGTTTGGGACTCGAACATTTTGGTTATCATGATACACTTCGAAGTACTCTCTAGGATTATTTTGATAGCCGTGCATATTTTCTATGTGCATATTGGCACAGGAGATATATACATATACATCTTGTTAGATTTAAAAATAAAAGTTGATCATCAAGCTTAAAAGATCACATCGTCAATCTCAAAATTTTTTAAAAATAAGATTAATAAATACATGAAATATTACAACAACAATAAAAGCCTAAAAGTTTCAAAATTGCACAAAGTACTCTCAAAAGTTTAAATTACACAAAACACCCACATTATCAAAACTTAAAATAACAAACATGAAATCTGAAAATTAACAACATCCCTCAAAGATTTTAAAATTTACAATTAACACTCTCAACATTTCAAAATTGTAGAAACACCCTCAAAAGTTTAAATTATAAAAAGCACCCTAAAATTATGAAATTCCAAAATTTGTAAACAACATAGATAAATTCAAGGGTTTACCATCAGGGCTTAAACATAGATCCCACTTTCCCCACCATAAAAGCGCTTTGTCGCATCAATTAAGCCTCAAGGATGATAAAGAAAGATAATACCATATGAACACCAATGAGTTTAAACGATAATAAAAGGTAAATAAATAATAAGTAGTTAACATACTATAATACATGAATTATTGTCAAAAATAAAAAGTTTAAAATTGAACAAAACACCCTTAATAGTTTAAATTACACAAAACGTTCGATTTTTCAAAACTTAAAACAACATACATGAAATCTAGAAATTAGTAGTAGCCCCTAAAACTTTAAAATTTACAATTAACACCCTCAAAAGTTTAAAATTATAGAAACACCCTCAAAAGTTTAAAATTACAAAAAGCGCCTAAATTTTGAAAAATATATCGACAGATTAAAATTTAATATCACTATCTAAATTAAAGTAACGCATATAATTTTACTCATAAGTTGGAGTATCAAAAATACTGAAGTAGCATTAATTAATAAAAGACTAAATCACTTAAAACTGATAAAAGACTATAATATAATAGCTTAACGTTAATTGATTATATTTTATAGACATTATTCTCGATGTTAATAATATTCACAGGGTGAAAAAATACAAGGAATTATGTATGGAGAAACAATTGAAAAGTTCGAGATATCCTTCAAAAGAATCAAAATTTGTTTTCATTTCAAATGGAAAAGTGAAGGAAATAAACCAAAATTTAGAAGCGTACATGAATTATTTGAATTGATATTAACAAGAGACATATTTATCAAAGAAGTGCCAACTGATTTCCCTTAACATATTGAACAACTTTGTTCCAATTAAAAAGAATTTTCATAGAAAATACAAGAAATATTAGTAAGTACTTATAAAATTTCATATTTTATTCTTCAAATACTAAAGGAATCATAAACTTATTACAAAATTACATACGAATCATCTTGCAATAGCAACTAAAGTGAAGCCGTTGATCAATTATATTACGAGATATAACTAGCCGGACAAGAGGAGGAAAATCACTATAATGGATAAAAGGTATATACATGATACTAACAAGCCAGACAAAACGTGGAAAATCACTATAATGGACAAAATATGTACACATGATACTTACTTAACATAGCTTAAGAAAAAAAATTAAAATCGATATTTTTTCCTATATAGTGGCATGGCTCTACCTGTAACTTTATTTGGGAACATGGCCACGAAAAAAGGATCAATTCTTGAAGACACGATCAAAGATAAGCCTATAATAGCATTATTGGATTTCATGATCTCTAAATACAAAGGTAACATATTTCATTATAAAAATTTCTTATTAAATACCACTAAACATAAAATTCACATTATATATGTCTCAAACTTGCGAGGGAGATATGCATGCCATCATAAATTCGTCAAATATATATATCAACTCAAAGATACAACTAACTAAAGAAATAAGAGAATGGTAAATAAACCAAGTAAACATCCATATAATACAACAAATAAAAAATATTACATTTTAAAGTTAATATGCATGACTCATTCAGAATAAGTTGCCAAGACAAAATCATCTCCATCACCGCTCTTTACAAATTTAACTTAGTAATATTATGCAGACATCACAACATTCAAAAGAGGTATGATCTTTAAAAATCTACTTTATAATTCACATAATTAAACCTAATTACAATTTACCAATATCTGATTTACTATTTCACCTTTAAGGCAAACATAACTACCATTTATAATAGATTGAGCCGTGGTTTTATGCTTGCAAAGGTTGCAACAATAATATGTATATAGATGTTAATAACGAGTGTCCAAATGATAAATGTCGCAGAATCGCCGATGACTTAGGATCAAGGTTAAATAATATCCCTTCTTCATGGAATAAACATATCAACATAAAATACTAACATATATCTAAGGTAAATAAACAATGAAAAAAATACAGGAATTTAGTTAAGATCATCATGAAAAATGACACGGACATTGCAAAGGTAGCACTGTTTGACGCATTAGAAACTCTTATCGAATGCACAACACGAAAATTCATTGCAGAGAAAAAATGATCAATCCTAAAAATGATCAATCCTAACTTAACTTAAGTAATAAATTATGAACATAGAAAAATTATCATATATATGAAATTAATATTTATTCTCATTGAAATAGAAAAATAATCAAAGTTTGTATTTCCATAAGGTTGTGTTGGACAGCGAAAAAATATTCAAGTTACTTGTGAAGTTAGATGAGAAGATAAAAGATGAATGAGTCCAAATAAAGATAATAGCATAAGAAATTCAGGTCCAACATGATCTTGCAATCGACATAGATAATGAAGACACTACTCGAATTACCCTAGAGAAAGATAAAAGTGGAGAACGATTAATCATGGCTCAATAAAAATGAAACAGAAAGAATAAAAGACAATATTTTCTAAATATTTTATAGAATAACCTAATTTTTAAGTAAAATTAGGAATATTTGAAAGAGATTTTCATAATTTTTTAAGTATTTTTATATACTTATTTGGTGTATGCTTTTATCATATACATATATACTAGAGTTAGCATTAATATTTAATTTATGATTTTTAATGAAGTCTATCAATGATTAGGAACAAAATTCATATTCTCTTTTGTGCCATTTTAGTCCACTTCTAATCAGTTGTCTAGGCTTATTAGCTTTAAGTATTCCTCTTACTTTTATAACGCTAATTTTTTCAAGTGTTTTTCACTTTTATAACACTATACTTCCTTAGATAAAGCTTCATTTCATATCTGTCCAAATAACATGAATATTTAAATTGGCTTCACATTGATTTTGTGTCAATTCAATTATCAACATGAAACTTTAAATTGGGTGTAGCCCATTCATACAAACATTAAAGAAGATAAATAATCACAATGCTAAAATTTAGAGACATAAGTGAGCAAAACTATCAAATTGAAATCGAGAAATAAATTTTAGTAAGGAAATAATCATGATATTTAACCACGTGCAATGCACGTGCATAAAACTAGTGACAACAATATTAGAGAGATTTGATTAAAGATAATTAGGATGAGTTAAGTTTAATTAATAGATATTTGTATTTAACTGAATGGTCCTTGTCAAAGCTGTCTAATTGCAATTAATTAAAAATAAATTATATTGAACAATTTGTGCCTCAATTAAATGTTATGATAATAAAATAAAAAAGAATTAATTTAATCTTACAAACTGATCTAGAATGAATTAAATTTTAAATTAACTAACTCTAATAGTGTTATAGTTATGTGTTTAAAATATGAAGAGTGCATGGGCGGTATTAAAACTATGTCTCATTAATACATCTATATCTATATCTATATCTATACTACTATAAAAGAGGATTGAGGTGTTAAAACTTTTAATTTTCTTTTTGCCCTCTCAAATTTTGATAAATTCTAACTTGTCACTATCTCTAATTAATCTTTTATTAAATAAATATAACCTCTTATTAATTATGCACCTTCTCACCTTCCTAAATAATAATAATTATAAATAATATTATAACTATTAAATGTTTAAAAATAATAAAATAAAATAATTTATAAAATATGTATACACAATTATTAGTAGTAACCAATTAAATTATTATAATTATTATTTATGAATTATACTAAAATAATTAAAATAATAGTATAAATAGAATAATATATTACTAAATGCTATTAAGAATTATAGTATAATTCAATAGCAATAAAATAAATATCTATACTACTATAAAAGAGGATTGGGGTGTTAAAACTTTTACTTTTCTTTTTGCTCTCTCAAATTTTGATAAATTCTAACTTTGTCACCATCTCTAATTAATCTTTTATTAAATAAATATAAACTCTTATTAATTATGCACCTTCTCACCTTCCTAAATAATAATAATTATCAATAATATTATAACTATTAAATGTTTAAAAATAATAAAATAAAATAATTTATAAAATATGTATACACAATTATTAGTAGTAACCAATTAAATTATTATAATTATTATTTATGAATTATACTAAAATAATTAAAATAATAGTATAAATAGAATAATATATTACTAAATGCTATTAAGAATTATAGTATAATTCAATGAGCAATAAAATAAATATCTATACTACTATAAAAGAGGATTGTGGTGTTAAAACTTTTAATTTTCTTTTTGCCCTCTCAAATTTTGATAAATTCTAACTTTGTCACTATCTCTAATTAATCTTTTATTAAATAAATATAACCTCTTATTAATTATGCACCTTCTCACCTTCCTAAATAATAATAATTATCAATAATATTATAACTATTAAATGTTTAAAAATAATAAAATAAAATAATTTATAAAATATGTATACACAATTATTAGTAGTAACCAATTAAATTATTATAATTATTATTTATGAATTATACTAAAATAATTAAAATAATAGTATAAATAGAATAATATATTACTAAATACTATTAAGAATTATAGTATAATTCAATGAGCAATAAAATAAATAGAATAAATTTTGAATCGCATAAATAGTGTAATTATTTTAATAATATCATATAAATTATGAATTACACTATTTATTTAGTATTATATTATTAAATAAATTAAATAAATAATTTAATATTATTTTTAGAGTATTTCCCAAAGATTATTACATGATACTGAATAATCTATACTGGTAATGATTGAAAACTAACCTTTTAACAAAAAGTATTTAATATTAATAATAGTACTATTAATTGTTAATGATAGTATAATAAAATTTATAAAATATTTATAGTACTAAATTATTTAAGAGCTTAATTTAAAAATTAAATTAGATCAATATTTTATAGATATAAACAGTATAATTATTTTAATAGTATTACTTGAACTAAGAATTATAATATTAAATAAGGTAAATTACAGTAAACCCCATGAGCGTTGACATTTTGCATTAAATAGACTCTATGAACTTTCAAAATCACACTAAATCCCTAATACCTTTGTAGAATGCCCCAATATCTTTTAGATAAATTACACCAAACCCCTATAACTTTCAAAATGTCTTTTTATGCCATTTTAAGTTATCTGGGTTATCTGCAAAATTGAGAAAGTTATTGGGGTCTTATTTGAAACAGAAAAGCCATTAGGGGTTTAGTGTACTTTTGAAAGTTAATATGGGCTGAAAGTTCATAAGGGTTTAGTGTAATTTACCCTATTAAATAATTATAATAAGAAGTAACTATTGCAATATGTTACGGATATCAAGTGTAACTATCATGGAACATCAAGAAAAAGCTAGAAAGATTAATGCAACTTAGTTAATTTAGAGTTAAGTTAACAACTTTCAAGTTAGAGGGACATATTTAAGAGAACTTATAGAATTGTGACTTTATTTAAGAACAATTTTAGATTTGGGGACTTATTTAAAAAGGTTAACACTGGGGATCATTATAAGAAAAATATTCAATTGCAATAACGCATAATAATAATTAATTCATACATTTTTAAGCAATCTTATTATACAATTTTATTTATTAACACATAGTTTTACTATTCAATAAAAATTTAAAATTCAAAACATGTATGTTCATGTGCAAAGCACGTGCATTATACTAGTATAATATAATAAAAATGATTGATATGTTCCAAAAACATTTCCAGTGGGGACATTTACCTACTCTTGTGCTGTGTGTGGCTTTACTAGTGGATTCAGATTTATTTTGTACCTGAAGTTGTTAAGGAGTATTTTGGAAATCTTACATTCAAAAATAATTTTAGGCATATACAGTTTGTTTTCCAGTCATCAGAAAATTTATAAGGTGAGATTCCACTAAGAGATTTCTATCATTCATAAGATGAGCATTTTGAGATCTGAGGTCCGTATGTAGGACTTGCTCCGAATCACGCTATATTTGTTTACTTATGTATTGCTCTGTTTTTTTTTTTTTAATCTTGATCTCAAATTCTGTTCAATTTCTTCCCTTGCAAATTACGTAGTTGAAGTTCTATCCAGATAGAATTCAAACTCCGGCCGTGCTCCTCCCGATAAACCAGCACCAAGACCAAGGTTCACTCGTTAAAACTCCAACCTAAAGATGAAAGTTGAGAGTTAATAATTTTGTATTGTAATAAACACTAGCTACTACTGATAGGTACACCACCTTACATTAAATGGAGGGGGGTTAGGGAGTTAGGTTTACATGGAACATAATGGATAGGCAACAAAAGTCGCAAAACATAGGCAGCAATGAATAGTGTGTTTGTGTGTCTCTTTCCCCAAGATCTACTTGTTTGTATACTTATGGTTCATTGATGTATCAACCAGAGGAGATTCAATTCGAGTTTATTGATGATGCCTCGAGCTCATTGAATTGCACCACGAAAGGGGTATGAGGAGCAGCAGCCAAATTGATTACACATGAATTAATGAGTGAATTGAATCCGAATCTTTAAATAGGAGAGAGGGGGTGTAATTAAGTGATTTTATGGTCATGGGAAATTGTGCGTGTCGGACCAAAATCAGGGTCCTACCAACTTGATGAGGATAATATGGCTCATGCCTACGATGAATGTGCGGTCGCATTCTTAGGGTATAGCAATAATAACTTGTTTGAAATAGATTCACTTAATTTGCGAGCTCAAACCTTTTAAATTTGGATTAATTTTGTTATGGTATCCTGGGTTATGGTAATTACACGACTGATTCCGAAATCTGCATATCTATACAGGTAAATGAGATTAATGATTGTAATTAGACGAGTGATCTTAGAATCTGCCGACAAGTTAATACTACTTAGTTTTTTTATTGATTTTGAATTCTTGTTAGATGTCGATTAGCATTAAGGACAGGGTTACAGTTAGGAGTAGAATTGGGGTTACGAGCGACCCTAATATATGCCGACAAGTTAACACTATTTAATTTTTTTTATTGATTTTAAATTCTTGTTGGATGTCACTTAACATTAAGGACAGGGTTATAATTAGGAGTAGGATTGGGTTACGATTTGGGTTATATAAATTATTAGTCACTAAAATATTGCTAACCCAAACTCTAATAGTTAATTTTGCTAGAACCTTAATTACCATAACTCTGATTCTAGCAATGACATGTACTCTAATCGTAACTAATATCCACAAGAATTAAATTCATCAAAAAATAAATAGTATGGACTTGCCAATAGAATCTAGAGTTTACATTTGTTAATGCAATCAAGAATCTCATAGTTACCCTCTAGATACACAGACTTCAGGATCACTTGTGTGATTACGCCATACTTAGGGTACCATGATGTAATTAATTCTTTATATTTTCATCCTCCTCAATTATGTAAAGTTTTTGTTTATGTTAACTATTTGGGATAATTATTATGAAACTCTCCAAGTTTCACCACCATTACGGAATCCCCTGTCATTGATTCTTCGTCATTAGATTTTTTTTAAAATTTACTTAAAAGAACATGTGCAAGTCATAAATATTTTTATATCGCAAAACTACCATCTTCTCTCTCAAAACCTAATCAACAATACTCATTTTTTCACAAGACAAAACACGAGCTGAGAAATCGAAATTACACCAAATAAAGACTAAACCGAATGGTTTGAAGAGTTCATCTTGATCTTTCATTGATTCTCTTCATATATCAATGGCATGGATCAGTGTTTGTCTGGTTTGATGTGAATTAATAGAGGAAAGAGGAGGTTTCGTAATACTCTGAGGAAGAACATTATTGAGAGATATTTGAAGAGAAAAGGCCAAGAATGTGCCTTTCGGGTGTTACTCTTAACAAGTTTCTTTCTAGACAGAGAGCTTTGTAGTAAAAAGACAACGATAGGAGGTTTCTTAATGAGTGACCAAGCTTAAACGGAGTTTTGTAATAGTTTATTATTTTAAAACTTTTCCCCCTTAGACCTACACTCACAATATAGTTTTGTTGGTTTGTCGTTTGTTGGCGCATGCAGATGCTGCTCTTTGTTGCAGAACGCTAGCAGGGATTTATTATAGACTCTGAAACAAGTTAGTTGAAGCCTTGAAGGCCATCACTTCTACCATCCTACTGTATTTCAATCCCATCCAAAATATTTGATTATTCTTAGTTGGGAAGCGCAGAATCATGATGATCATGAGTTCATGATGGTGTACTTTTGAATGAAAATGTGCAGTTGTGCCCTCTGAGAGCTCGAGAATATATATATATATATATATATATATATATATATATATATATATATATATATATATATATATATATATATATATATATATATATGTGTGTGTGTGTGTGTGTGTGGAAATAATGTATATGAGATGGCTATTTAAATGAGTTATCAGATATAGTATGGTGTGCATGTACACATTAAAAAGTGTGATATCATTTCTATCTCTGGTTCTCATTTAGTAAAATGGCCATGCCTCCATCTCAATTATATATATATATATATATATATATATATATATATATATATATATATATATATATATATATATATATATATATATATATATATATATATATATATGGACTTGAAAAATCATATGTGAACTTGTGAGAATTAAGCCTATATCCCAAAAGATAATATCATCTGAGATTAATCTTGTAAAACATATACAAGCATGTCAAAGTTTTTTTCAAAAGAAAACAAAAAGAAAGAAAAGAAAGTTTTGTTTTGTTTTAGATAAAAAATGAAAAAGAAAATAAAATCTAAAAACAACCCTAAAATCAAGATAAATCAAGAAAAATAAAAAAATATATGTACATACAACAAGTAAAGTGAATATATAAAGGTATGGAACTAAGCAAATTATCTAGCTTCTAGAGAGTAGATAAAAAGTTAGTACACATCAAGTTTCTCAAGCATCACCAAAGACTATATACATTTCCAAAATAAAAATAAAAAAATAAAAATAAAAATAAAAAGAAAGAAAAGAAATTGACCTGCATCAACTATAACCTAAACCCTCAATCCTCGGTATCATCTCAGTGCATCTTCTCATCATGATCTCTAGTAGGAGGAGCTCTCGGTGAAATAATCTCCATACACTGGTGGCCTACCAAGAGACAGGTCTGAGCGATAAAGAGCTCTCATAATATACTGCAGTGATGCGTTATAGTAAGTGTGTTGCGACATCATATCAGCTCTTATTAATGTCATATCAATCCTCATTGACTCCATACTCTCTCCTAGTGACTGCAGAGTCCACTGAGAAGCACCTGCACCAGAGGAACCAATGACCTCTGTATCAGCAGGCTGGGGTCCAGATGATTGCCAAGCAGTAGTCTCTCCCTTTCCCCTAGCAGCAATACTCTTCCTCGTTGCCCCATTTGATAATGCAAACCTCCGCTTCTCAAATTGACCAGACTCAAGAGAAGGAATTCTTTGATTATGGTAGATTCGTGTAATCAAGAATGGATACGCCAACTGAGTCCTCTGCTTGACCCTCTTCTCAATAATCTCCCTAGCAGTAGCAGTAACCATAGACATCCATACAAAGATAACCTGTGCCGGACCAAAAGACTGACCACTAGCTAGCCAATGCAAGAGAATAACATCCCGAATACTAAGTGTGGTATATGCTACACTAGAATATAAGTCAAATTTAAGGAAGAGTTTGAGAAGAATATACTCAGGCTTCAAATATCCTGAGTAGAAGAGCCGGGAGAAAGTCTTCCTGCAGAGAAACTCCATCATCTTGTCGTCCTTAGAACCAACTACAACATCTATAGAGTAATCAAAAGGATCCTGACATCCTTTCTGAGGGGTTGGAAGATTGAGGACTTTCTAGATGTATTCTGCACTAATCTTGATCTTTTGAAATTTGGTTACAACAATATTGGATTCGTGCTTCTGAACATAGTTCATATAAAATTTGTGCACGAAAGTAATACTTGCTCTCTCGGCACCCTTCTTCATCATTGGGCTCAATCCAAGTCTCTCGAGGAGTTCCAGGATGTTTGCATACTCCTGCAAATTATGGGTATCAACTCCCCGCTTATAGATAATGAGAGCTTCTCATATCGCTCTTGGATCTCTCTCACAGAAAGTTGTCCTCCCGGGTCCTCTTGTGTAAAGTCATTCTCTCCAAAAGCAAATAAATATAATTTAGTATAGAGAATACACAAATATATGAGTTAGAATAAAAAAGGATTGAAGAAAATGTGATAAAGGGTAATTATAAAAAAAACTGTAGTTTTAGCCTTCTGACCATTGATGGGTGCCATACAACTATCGATGGTTTACATACACCATCGATGTTGTTCTTTGACCATCGATGGTCCCAAAATAGATACCAATGGGTCTTTCGCCTAAATCACACAAATCCATATATAATTCTCGATCAAACTAGTTCTAAACTCTAATTCCAACCGCATATCATTCATACACATAAAGATTTATCACATAAGCATGTAAAAACCCTAAAATTCGATCAAACAAAGAGATTAGAGTTTTGAAAATACCTTGATGATGATTCAAACCAAGACTAGATCACACAAATACGATGATAATCCTCTCACAAGCATGAGATCACAGCAAAAACTCAAATTGATCGGAGAAATAAAAAAGTTTGAGAGGGAAATCGATAAAAGAAGTGAAAAAATAAAATATAAAAACTTCCCCTTCCTTTTACTTCAACCAATCAATTGTTAACCATCGAACCTCGACTATTGATGGTTACCACCGAAAAGTTTTTTTAAGAAAAGAAAGAAAAAATATATAAAGAAAAAAAATATCAAAGAAAAAAATAAAAATATGATAGAACTGGGTATAGAAAGAATACGAGATAAGAACTTATCCATATAAGGAGATAACTAAAATATCATATCAAACCTGTATCTCCTTATTTTCACTCAGACCAAGGATTGGATTATTGATCTCGAACTCCTTTGAGCAACTCCAGTGTGTTGTCTCAATTCTTGGTCTTCTTGTAGCCCTACAGAAAAGTAGATAAGTATGACCTAGGTATCCACTTAGGTCTACATTGGTTAGAAATTATGCTTTTTGGTACCCAAATTTGCTTAACTATTTTTAATCATGTATTGCATGTGATAACTCATAGATACATGACCCATTCTACCACATAAATAGCACATAGTAGAAGAAACATCAGATATGGGTGCAAAGCAATTTAAATTATTTTCTTTTATAAATAACGGTTGAAACTTTTATATTTTTCTGAGTATGAATACCCAAGTCCAGTTTTAACTTTTGTAAACCATTAATTGAAAAGGACCATGTTCAAATCTTTAGAACCAACGAAAATTTTTTCACAACCTTTTCCAAATCAATATTTTTGGACTTTAATTGTTCATTCTCTAAAATAATAGTTGTGCATTTAGTTTCAAACTTTATTAGTTTAAAGGATAATTCACATAGTAACTTATTTACCTTACTAACTAGTTTTTCATTTTTTAGTGAGTTTATCGTCTAGTTGCTTAGATAAAGATGAAATTTGATTTTAAAATTCAGAACATTGTGTGCATTCAATTGTAGTGATATGACAAGATGAATTATGTGAATCCAACTTTAAAGAAAAAGATGCAATTTTCTCACAAAGATTTTCTTTTCTTTCCTCAAATTTGCATTCACTCTTTTTATCACTTTATACTTTTGAAACTTTCTCAAGTTAATTAAGCATTTCTTTGTACTTGAATATAACTCATCATATGGTGGATATACCTTATTCTCTGAATTCTCATTTTTAGAGTCATATGTTTCACCTTATTCTAAATCTTAAGTTGTGATGTTTCTTCCCATGAGACATAGATTTGCCTTTTCTCATCCTCATTTGATTCAACTTCTGATTCTTCATCACTCATCATGTCCCAAGTTGTTACTTTCAAGCTTTTACCCTCCATCTTCTTGTCTTTCTTATACAATGGGAACTTATTTTTGTAATGACTGATTTTCTGTAATGATAACAGATATGTTCAGTTTTAGATTCACTTGATTAATATTTATTTACCTTCTTAATAAATTAATTTCATCTATTTTGAAGGTATTTTTGTCCATTCTTTGATTTGGAAAAAGATTTGAACCCTTTCACAATGAATTCACCTTGACTATCTTCATCTTCAGAACTCGAACTTGATTGTTTCTTCTTTTTAGATCGAGATTTCTCCTTTTTAGCCCTCAGGGCTAACGACTTCTTCTTGGAATCATATTCAGAAGCATCTTCTCTCTCTTTCAATTGAACTTCATACGTGAGAAGATTGCCTACAAGATCTTCAAGAGTTAAATTAGAAAAATTTTGCAATTTCTCAATACTCGTTATCTTCGATTCCTAGCTAATCCCTAAAAAGAGAACGAAGAATTTTTTTTACAAAGCTCTTTGTTGTCGTACTCTTTTCCCAAAGCTTTAGATTTGTTCACAATATCAGTGAATCGGGTGAACATATCTTAAATACTCTCGTAGGCCTTCATCTTGAAGTTTTCATATTTGCTTATAAGCATTGTTAGTTTTGCCTCTTTCACCTCTAAAATTTCTTCATCTGTAACTTTTAGAGTTTTCTAGATTTTTGCGCTGTAGTACAATTCAAAACACGATTAAACCCTTCAGTAGTTAAAGAATAATAAAAAACATTCATAGCTTTAGAAAGAATAAATCTTTTGTCTGTCTTTGTCCACTTATCCACAGGGCGATGGTTATAACATCTCCTGTAGTAGTAGCGGGTTCACTAGAGCCATTCTCTACACTACTCCAAACATCATAATCGATGGACGCTAAAAAGACTTTTATACGTGCTTTTCAATGGGTGTAGTTTGTCCCATCTAAAAGTGAGGGTCAGTTTACAACATGTCTTTCGGGAAAAGTCGTTCCATCTCTATCCAAAGTTGTGAATCCTAAAGATGGGTAACCTTACTCTGATACCACTTAATGGATCTGAGATGTAAGTCTAGAGGGGAGGGTGAATAGATTTGCTATAGTTTTTTGCGAAAAACATAGAATAAGCAGCGAAAATATAGAAAATTAAATGTAAACAACCAAATCAAAAATCAACTAATGAATACGCGAGATTTTTATAGTGGTTCGGATAACAATCCTATGTCCACTCTTTTTTCTCATGAAGGAGTTTCCTCACTATGCCAAGAGTTTTCCTGCATCACAACCCGATTTAGTAGGCTAACTAAGATCGCACCCTGAAATCTACCCGAAACTAGTCATCTAACCTAACTCTCCACAGCAAGTAACACCTAGCCCTAGCTAGTGCCAACTCTCAATTATCACCAGCTTTAGTATGCCATAAAAACAAGTTTGAAATGAACTACCAACAATAGTTTAAGCATAAAATCCGAAAGACCTTATAGCCCTTTTGATTTGCGAACCGTTCTTCAAAAGATTAAAGTGAAGCTTGATGAAGAACAATGTAGATGTTGATTCCAAGGGCAACTCCTCTCGGTAAGAAGATCTGATATTGTTGAGCGCGATAGGAAAGAGTTTAGTGAGGCTCCGGCGGTTCAAATCACAAATCAAGTTTCTTCTCACAAACCCTAAAATTCGATCAAACAAAGAGATTAGAGTTTTGAAAATACCTTGATGATGATTCAAACCAAGACTAGATCACACAAATACGATGATAATCCTCTCACAAGCATGAGATCACAGCAAAAACTCAAATTGATCGGAGAAATAAAAAGTTTGAGAGGGAAATCGATAAAAGAAGTGAAAAAATAAAATATAAAACTTCCCCTTCCTTTTACTTCAACCAATCAATTGTTAACCATCGAACCTCGACTATTGATGGTTACCACGAAAAGTTTTTAAGAAAAGAAAGAAAAAAATATAAAGAAAAAAATATC
Source organism: Asparagus setaceus (assembly GCA_012295165.1). Lineage (NCBI taxonomy): Eukaryota > Viridiplantae > Streptophyta > Magnoliopsida > Asparagales > Asparagaceae > Asparagus > Asparagus setaceus. The sequence goes on from CM022709.1 coordinate 10,894,169, forward strand.
AAAGAAAAAATAAAAATATGATAGAACTGGGTATAGAAAGAATACGAGATAAGAACTTATCCATATAAGGAGATAACTAAAATATCATATCAAACACAGTATCTCCTTATTTTCACTCGCACCAAGAATTGGATTATTGATCTCGAACTCCTTTGAGCAACTCCAGTGTGTTGTCTCAATTCTTGGTCTTCTTGTAGCCCTACAAAAATAGATAAGTATGACCTAGGTATCCACTTAGGTCTACATTGGTTAGAAATTATGCTTTTGGTACCCAAATTTGCTTAACTATTTTTAATCATGTATTGCATGTGATAACTCATAGATACATGACCCATTCTACCACATAAATAGCACATAGTAGAAGAAACATCAGATATGGGTGCAAAGCAATTTAAATTATTTTCTTTTATAAATAACGGTTGAAACTTTTATATTTTTAAGTATGAATACCCAAGTCCAGTTTAACTTTTGTAAACCATTAATTGAAAAGGACCATGTTCAAATCTTTAGAACCCAACGAAAATTTTTTCACAACCTTTTCCAAATCAATATTTTTGGACTTTAATTGTTCATTCTCTAAAATAATAGTTGTGCATTTAGTTTCAAACTTTATTAGTTTAAAGGATAATTCACATAGTAACTTATTTACCTTACTAACTAGTTTTTCATTTTTTAGTGAGTTTATCGTCTAGTTGCTTAGATAAAGATGAAATTTGATTTTAAAATTCAGAACATTGTGTGCATTCAATTGTAGTGATATGACAAGATGAATTATGTGAATCAACTTTAAAGAAAAAGATGCAATTTTCTCACAAGAGATTTTCTTTTCTTTCCTCAAATTTGCATTCACTCTTTTATCACTTTATACTTTTCGAAACTTTCTCAAGTTAATTAAGCATTTCTTTGTACTTGAATATAACTCATCATATGGTGGATATACCTTATTCTCTGAATTCTCATTTTTAGAGTCATATGTTTCACCTTATTCTAAATCTTAAGTTGTGATGTTTCTTCCCATGAGACATAGATTTGCCTTTTCTCATCCTCATTTGATTCAACTTCGATTCTTCATCACTCATCATGTCCCAAGTTGTTACTTTCAAGCTTTTACCCTCCATCTTCTTGTCTTTCTTATACAATGGGAACTTATTTTTGTAATGATGATTTTACGTAATGATATGAGATATGTTCAGTTTTAGATTCACTTGATTAATATTTATTTACCTTCTTAATAAATTAATTTCATCTATTTTGAAGGTATTTTTGTCCATTCTTTGATTTGGAAAAGATTTGAACCCTTTCACAATGAATTCACCTTGACTATCTTCATCTTGAACTTCGAACTTGATTGTTTCTTCTTTTTAGATCGAGATTTCTCCTTTTTAGCCCTCGGGGCTAACGACTTCTTCTTGGAATCATATTGAAGCATCTTCTCTCTCTTTCAATTGAACTTCATCATTGAGAAGATTGCCTACAAGATCTTCAAGAGTTAAATTAGAAAAATTTTGCAATTTCTCAATACTCGTTATCTTCGATTCCTAGCTAATCCCTAAAAAGAGCGAAGAATTTTTTTACAAAGCTCTTTGTTGTCGTACTCTTTTCCCAAAGCTTTAGATTTGTTCACAATATCGATGAATCGGGTGAACATATCTTAAATACTCGTAGGCCTTCATCTTGTGTAAAGTCATTCTCTCCAAAAGCAAATAAATATAATTTAGTATAGAGAATACACAAATATATGAGTTAGAATAAAAAGGATTGAAGAAAATGTGATAAAGGGTAATTATAAAAAGCTGTAGTTTTAGCCTTCGACCATTGATGGGTGCCATACAACTATCGATGGTTTACATACCCATCGATGTTGTTCTTTGACCATCGATGGTCCCAAAATAGATACCAATGGGTCTTTCCCTAAATCACACAAATCCATATATAATTCTCGATCAAACTAGTTCTAAACTCTAATTCCAACCGCATATCATTCATACACATAAAGATTTATCACATAAGCATGTAAAACCCTAAAATTCGATCAAACAAAGAGATTAGAGTTTTGAAAATACCTTGATGATGATTCAAACCAAGACTAGATCACACAAATCGATGATAATCCTCTCACAAGCATGAGATCACAGCAAAACTCAAATTGATGGAGATAAAAAAGTTTGAGAGAAATCGATAAAAGAAGTGAAAGAATAAAATATAAAACTTCCCCTTCCTTTTACTTCAACCAATCAATTGTTAACCATCGAACCTCGACTATTGATGGTTACCCAAAAGTTTTTAAGAAAAGAAAGAAAAAAATATAAAGAAAAAAATATCAAAGAAAAAAATAAAAATATGATAGAACTGGGTATAGAAAGAATACGAGATAAGAACTTATCCATATAAGGAGATAACTAAAATATCATATCAAACCTGTATCTCCTTATTTTCTCGGACCAAGATTGGATTATTGATCTCGAACTCCTTTGAGCAACTCCAGTGTGTTGTCTCAATTCTTGGTCTTCTTGTAGCCCTACAAAAAATAGATAAGTATGACCTAGGTATCCACTTAGGTCTACATTGGTTAGAAATTATGCTTTTGGTACCCAAATTTGCTTAACTATTTTTAATCATGTATTGCATGTGATAACTCATAGATACATGACCCATTCTACCACATAAATAGCACATAGTAGAAGAAACATCAGATATGGGTGCAAAGCAATTTAAATTATTTTCTTTTATAAATACGGTTGAAACTTTTATATTTTGGTATGAATACCCAAGTCCAGTTTAACTTTTGTAAACCATTAATTGAAAAGGACCATGTTCAAATCTTTAGAACCCAACAAAATTTTTTTCAACCTTTTCCAAATCAATATTTTTGGACTTTAATTGTTCATTCTCTAAAATAATAGTTGTGCATTTAGTTTCAAACTTTATTAGTTTAAAGGATAATTCACATAGTAACTTATTTACCTTACTAACTAGTTTTTCATTTTTTAGTGAGTTTATCGTCTAGTTGCTTAGATAAAGATGAAATTTGATTTTAAAATTCAGAACATTGTGTGCATTCAATTGTAGTGATATGACAAGATGAATTATGTGAATCCAACTTTAAAGAAAAAGATGCAATTTTCTCACAAAAGATTTTCTTTTCTTTCCTCAAATTTGCATTCACTCTTTTATCACTTTATACTTTTGAAACTTTCTCAAGTTAATTAAGCATTTCTTTGTACTTGAATATAACTCATCATATGGTGGATATACCTTATTCTCTGAATTCTCATTTTTAGAGTCATATGTTTCACCTTATTCTAAATCTTAAGTTGTGATGTTTCTTCCCATGAGACATAGATTTGCCTTTTCTCATCCTCATTTGATTCAACTTCGATTCTTCATCACTCATCATGTCCCAAGTTGTTACTTTCAAGCTTTTACCCTCCATCTTCTTGTCTTTCTTATACAATGGGAACTTATTTTTGTAATGGTGATTTTACGTAATGATAACAGATATGTTCAGTTTTAGATTCACTTGATTAATATTTATTTACCTTCTTAATAAATTAATTTCATCTATTTTGAAGGTATTTTTGTCCATTCTTTGATTTGGAAAAGATTTGAACCCTTTCACAATGAATTCACCTTGACTATCTTCATCTTGAACTTCGAACTTGATTGTTTCTTCTTTTTAATCGAGATTTCTCCTTTTTAGCCCTCGGGGCTAACGACTTCTTCTTGGAATCATATTGAAGCATCTTCTCTCTCTTTCAATTGAACTTCATGCATTGAGAAGATTGCCTACAAGATCTTCAAGAGTTAAATTAGAAAAATTTTGCAATTTCTCAATACTCGTTATCTTCGATTCCTAGCTAATCCCTAAAGAGAGCGAAGAATTTTTTTACAAAGCTCTTTGTTGTCGTACTCTTTTCCCAAAGCTTTAGATTTGTTCACAATGTCAGTGAATCGGGTGAACATATATTAAATACTCTCGTAGGCCTTCATCTTGAAGTTTTCATATTTGCTTATAAGCATTGTTAGTTTTGCCTCTTTCACCTCTAAAATTTCTTCATGTGTAACTTTTAGAGTTTTCCAGATTTTTGCGCAGTAGTACAATTCAAAACACGATTAAACCCTTCAGTAGTTAAAGAATAATAAAAAGCATTCATAGCTTTAGAAAGAATAAATCTTTTTGTCCTGTGCTGTCCACTTATCCCTAGGAGCGAGGTTATAACATCTCCTGTAGTAGTAGCGGGTTCACTAGAGCCGTTCTCTACACTACTCCAAATGTCATAATCGATGGACAATAAAAAGACTTTTATACATGCTTTTCAATGGGTGTAGTTTGTCCCATCTAAAAGTGAGGGTCAGTTCACAACATGTCTTTCAGGAAAAGTTGTTGCAGCCATCTCTATCCAAAGTTGTGAATCCTAAAGATGGGTAACCTTACTCTGATACCACTTGATGGATCTGAGATGTAAGCCTAGAGGGGAGGGTGAATAGATTTGCTATAGTTTTTTGCGAAAAACATAGAATAAGCAGCGAAAATATAGAAAATTAAATGTAAACAACCAAACTAAAAATTAACTAATGAATACGCGAGATTTTTATAGTGGTTCGGATAACAATCCTATGTCCACTCTTTTTTCTCATGAAGGAGTTTCCTCACTATGCCAAGAGTTTTCCTGCATCACAACCCGATTTAGTAGGCTAACTAAGATCGCACCCTGAAATCTATCCGAAACTAGTCATCTAACCTAACTCTCCACCGCAAGTAACACCTAGCCCTAGCTAGTGCCAACTCTCAATTATCACCAGCTTTAGTATGCCATAAAAACAAGTTTGAAATGAACTACCAAAAATAGTTTAAGCATAAAATCCGAAAGACCTTATAGCCCTTTTGATTAGCAAACCGTTCTTCCAAAGATTAAAGTGAAGCTTGATGAAGAACAATGTAGATGTTGATTCCAAGGGTAACTCCTCTCGGTAAGAAGATCTGATATTGTTGAGTGCGATAGGAAAGAGTTTAGTGAGGCTCCGGCGGTTCAAATCACAAATCAAGTTTCTTCTCACAAACCCTAAAATTTTCTCTCTTAAAAAGCTCTCTCTTTTCAAAACCTAGAACATTCTCCAAATATCATCTCTTTTAATCTTATATAGCCTCTCATAAATTAGAAAATAGATATTCAAATCATAGTGAAAGTTGAAGATGAAAGGGATCAACGAGCGGTTGTGATTAACTCTTCAAATCTGCCAAATACCGCCGTCACCATTGATGGTTCATCATGACCATCGATAGTTTCCTGAGCACCATTGATGGATGCCTGTAGATTATTGATGGTTTAATTTTGAGTTTCTGGAAATCTACAATTGGTCACTATATACCATCGATGAGGTGTGGTGACCATGGATAGTTCAAAATTGATTCTCTATATTTCTATGATTGTTCACTGTACACCATCGATAAACCTTGATCATCGATGGTTCACTATAGACCATAGATGGTTCGAAGGCTGAAATTAGGATAAACGATTTTATCGATTTGTCGTAACAACCATTATCATTTTCACTGTACTATATCATCTCAAATAAATATTAGTACCAAATGAGAGTTTGTTATTAGTCAAACAAGGGCTATGGTACGACTACTACCTAACATTGTTGAATGTTACCTTTAGTAGTAAAGAACTCTAGATACAAAAGCGTGGGTGAAATAATTAAGAAGCCTTCTCACCAACATTTTTACTAAAATAGCAAAACTTAAAATTTTTAGAATTTTCAAATTTATCTTTTGGTAATTGAATACCTAGTTAATTGACGATTAGGTAAGTTGGTTTAATTTGTTTCACATTATTCAAAATTAATAATATTTTCTACATATAAAGATAAGATTTTCGTGAAAATAAAGATGTAGTAAGATATTAGTTAATAAAATTATAAAGCTATCCATATATAAAGATAAGAGTTGGACTATTATGCTCTTAGGAGGAAGAACATCTTCTCCTCCCATATTTATAACCATTAGATTTAAGGTCTAGTGGTCAGAGATCAAAATGGGATATTAGTCTGATTTAGTCTAAGATAGGAAGGAGTTGGTATTTTAGGCTATTAAGTTATATACATATTCTATCAAAACCGAATCTTATTGCCAAATTAGTTTTCCTTTCGTTTTGCTTCTCATATCTTTCTTCAGCTTTCTAAGTCATGTGACTCATTTTTCTTGTATAGGATCCATGTATGAATGTTAAAATAAGTCTATGGAATTATTAGAAATTGTTGATCATTCAACTAAAAATATAGTTATTAGCATCTTTGCTCATAGGCGATCACAAAAGAAAACATATGGTTGAATAAAGAATAATTAAAATAGGTTGAAAACCATGGGTCTTGTAATCATGATGTTTTCTTTCATAGTCTCAACCAATGCATCTATGTTTTACCTAATTAATGATAATAAAGTCTCTTGATAAAATTAAGAACTATACATAATCGTTCTAGACTTATGTGGCTAATATGTCTTCATATTTTGATTTATGCCCTCCCGATGTATGAGACATGAAGGAGATGGAAAAATGCACAATAAAGGCAAATGAATAATTTGGACCGGTTGGTGGGATATGATTTTGAGTGTGATTTTTCTCAAATGTTATTTCCTTGCTTTGGATCTATAGTTAGTCCACACTTTAATCCAATGGTTATAAATATGGGAGGAGAAGATGCTCTCTCCTCCTAAGAGCATAATAGTCCAACTCTAAAGATAAAGATCTCCAAGAGATTAGTTAAATAAGAATTTTAGTTAATAAGAAATTACTTAAATATCTCTTCCATATATATAAAGGTAAAGATTTTGGAAGATATTAGTTAATAATATTTTTCATCTAAAATTAACAACATTTTCATATATAAGGATAATATTTTCCGTATATGAATTTTAGTTAATAAGATAGCATATATAAAGATAAAGATTTTGGAAGACATTAGTTAATAATAATATTAACTAATGTTTGTTATAATAAGATTTTGGAAGATTTTGGAAGACATTAGTTAATAATAATATTAACTAATGTTTGTTAATAAAATTATATTTTCCGTATAAAATTCATAATATTGTGTGCATTCAATTGTAGTGATATGACAAGATGAATTATGTGAATCCAACTTTAAAGAAAAGATGCAATTTTCTCACAAAGATTTTCTTTTCTTTCCTCAAATTTGCATTCACTCTTTTATCACTTTATACTTTTGAAACTTTCTCAAGTTAATTAAGCATTTCTTTGTACTTGAATATAACTCATCATATGGTGGATATACCTTATTCTCTGAATTCTCATTTTAGAGTCATATGTTTCACCTTATTCTAAATCTTAAGTTGTGATGTTTCTTCCCATGAGACATAGATTTGCCTTTTCTCATCCTCATTTGATTCAACTTCGATTCTTCATCACTCATCATGTCCCAAGTTGTTACTTTCAAGCTTTTACCCTCCATCTTCTTGTCTTTCTTATACAATGGGAACTTATTTTTGTAATGGTGATTTTACGTAATGATAACAGATATGTTCAGTTTTAGATTCACTTGATTAATATTTATTTACCTTCTTAATAAATTAATTTCATCTATTTTGAAGGTATTTTTGTCCATTCTTTGATTTGGAAAAGATTTGAACCCTTTCACAATGAATTCACCTTGACTATCTTCATCTTGAACTTCGAACTTGATTGTTCTTCTTTTTAATCGAGATTTCTCCTTTTTAGCCCTCGGGGCTAACGACTTCTTCTTGGAATCATATTGAAGCATCTTCTCTCTCTTTCAATTGAACTTCATGCATTGAAGATTGCCTACAAGATCTTCAAGAGTTAAATTAGAAAAATTTTGCAATTTCTCAATACTCGTTATCTTCGATTCCTAGCTAATCCCTAAAGAGAGCGAAGAATTTTTTTACAAAGCTCTTTGTTGTCGTACTCTTTTCCCAAAGCTTTAGATTTGTTCACAATATCGATGAATCGGGTGAACATATCTTAAATACTCTGTAGGCCTTCATCTTGAAGTTTTCATATTTGCTTATAAGCATTGTTAGTTTTGCCTCTTTCACCTCTAAAATTTCTTCATCGTAACTTTTAGAGTTTTCTAGATTTTTGCTGTAGTACAATTCAAAACACGATTAAACCCTTCATGGTTAAAGAATAATAAAAACATTCATAGCTTTAGAAAGAATAAATCTTTTGTCTGTCTTTGTCCACTTATCCACAGGCGATTAGTTTATAACATGTAGTAGCGGGTTCACTAGAGCCATTCTCTACACTACTCCAAACATCATAATCGATGGAGCTAAAAGACTTTTATCATGCTTTTCAATGGGTGTAGTTTGTCCCATCTAAAAGTGAGGGTCAGTTTACAACATGTCTTTCAGAAAAAATTTGCTGACCATCTCTATCCAAAGTTGTGAATCCTAAAGATGGGTAACCTTACTCGATACCACTTAATGGATCGAGATGTAAGTCTAGAGGGAGGGTGAATAGATTTGCTATAGTTTTTGCGAAAAACATAGAATAAGCGGCGAAAATATAGAAAATTAAATGTAAACAACCAAATCAAAATCAACTAATGAATACCGAGATTTTTATAGTGGTTCGGATAACAATCCTATGTCCACTCTTTTTCTCATGAAGGAGTTTCCTCACTATGCCAAGTTTTCTGCATCACAACCCGATTTAGTAGGCTAACTAAGATCGCACCACGAAATCTACCCAACTAGTCTTACCTAACTCTCACGACCAAGTAACACCTAGCCCTAGCTAGTGCCAACTCTCAATTATCACCCGACTTTAGTATGCCATAAAACAAGTTTGAAATGAACTACCAACAATAGTTTAAGCATAAAATCCGAAAGACCTTATAGCCCTTTTGATTTCAAACCGTTCTTCAAAAGATTAAAGTGAAGCTTGATGAAGAACAATGTAGATGTTGATTCCAAGGGCAACTCCTCTCGGTAAGAAGATCGATATTGTTGGTATGATAGGAAAGAGTTTAGTGAGGCTCGTGGTTCAAATCACAAATCAAGTTTCTTCTCACAAACCCTAAAATTTTCTCTCTTAAAAAGCTCTCTCTTTTCAAAACCTAGAACATTCTCCAAATATCATCTCTTTTAATCTTATATAGCCTCTCATAAATCAGAAAATAGATATTCAAATCATAGTGAAAGTTGAAGATGAAAGGGATCAACGGCGGTTGTGATTAACTCTTCAAATCGCCAAATACCTGCTCACCATTGATGGTTCATCATGACCATCGATAGTTTCTGAGCACCATTGATGGATGCACTGTAGATTATTGATGGTTTAATTTTGAGTTTCTGAAAATCTACAATTGGTCACTATATACCATCGATGAGGTGTGGTGACCATGGATAGTTCAAAATTGATTCTCTATATTTCTATGATTGTTCACTGTACACCATCGATAAACCTTGATCATCGATGGTTCACTATAGACCATAGATGGTTCGAAGGCTGAAATTAGGATAAACGATTTTATCGATTTGTCGTAACAACCATTATCATTTTCACTGTACTATATCATCTCAAATAAATATTAGTACCAAATGAGAGTTTGTTATTAGTCAAACAAGGGCTATGGTACCGACTACTACCTAACATTGTTGAATGTTACCTTTGCGTAGTAAAGAACTCTAGATACAAAGAAAACGTAGGTGAAATAATTAAGAAGCCTTCTCACCAACATTTTTACTAAAATAGCAAAACTTAAAATTTTTTAGAATTTTCAAATTTATCTTTTGGTAATTGAATACCTAGTTAATTGACGATTAGGTAAGTTGGTTTAATTTGTTTCACATTATTCAAAATTAATAATATTTTCTACATATAAAGATAAGATTTTCGTGAAAATAAAGATGTAGTAAGATATTAGTTAATAAAATTATAAAGCTATCCATATATAAAGATAAGAGTTGGACTATTATGCTCTTAGGAGGAAAGAACATCTTCTCCTCCCATATTTATAACCATTAGATTTAAGGTCTAGTGGTCGAGATCAAAATGGGATATTAGTACTGATTTAGTCTAAGATAGGAAGGAGTTGGTATTTTAGGCTATTAAGTTATATACATATTCTATCAAAACCGAATCTTATTGCCAAATTAGTTTTCCTTTCGTTTTGCTTCTCATATATCTTTCTTCAGCTTTCTAAGTCATGTGACTCATTTTTCTTGTATAGGATCCATGTATGAATGTTAAAATAAGTCTATGGGAATTATTAGAAATTGTTGATCATTCAACTAAAAATATAGTTATTAGCATCTTTGCTCATAGGCGATCACAAAAGAAAACATATGGTTGAATAAAGAATAATTAAAATAGGTTGAAAACCATGGGTCTTGTAATCATGATGTTTTTCTTTCATAGTCTCAACCAGTACGCTATGTTTTACCTAATTAATGATAATAAAGTCTCTTGATAAAATTAAGAACTATACCTATAATCGTTCTAGACTTATGTGGCTAATATGTCTTCATATTTTGATTTATCCTTCATGTATGAGACATGAAGGAGATGGAAAAGATGCACCAATAAAGGCAAATGAATAATTTGGACCGGATTTGGTGGGATATGATTTTGAGTGTGATTTTTCTCTAAATGTTATTTCCTTGCTTTGGATCTATAGTCAGTCCACACTTTAATCCAATGGTTATAAATATGGGAGGAGAAGATGCTCTCCTCCTAAGAGCATAATAGTCCAACTCTAAAGATAAAGATCTCCGAAGAGATTAGTTAAATAAGAATTTTAGTTAATAAGAAATTACTTAAATATCTCTTCCATATATATAAAGGTAAAGATTTTGGAAGATATTAGTTAATAATATTTTTCATCTAAAATTAACAACATTTTCATATATAAGGATAATATTTTCCGTATATGAATTTTAGTTAATAAGATAGCATATATAAAGATAAAGATTTTGGAAGACATTAGTTAATAATAATATTAACTAATGTTTGTTAATAATAAGATTTTGGAAGATTTTGGAAGACATTAGTTAATAATAATATTAACTAATGTTTGTTAATAAAATTATATTTTCCGTATAAAATTCATAATATTTTCCGTATATAAAGATAAGATTCTCCATATATATAAAGATGTAGTAAGATGTTAGTTATTAAAATTATACGTATTTATAGATTCCTTAAGATATTTGAAAAGTGATTAGTTAATTTCCATATCTATATATATTAAGATGAAGATGAAGATTAAGATGTATGGTTTTGATTGGGTACACATGTCAAAAAAATTTGAGAAGAGAAGAACTGATGTGGCAAGCTTTGGGAAGGTTAAATTCTAGGCTGCGTTTGGCTAGAGGTTAACTGAGGGGTTAAGAGGGTTTAACCCTTCATTAAATTACCAAACAGGTTAACTTGGTCAAAGGCTTAACTAAACCTTAACCGAAATTAATAGGTGTTAACCCGTCAGTTGGACGGGTTTACTACTCCGTCTGAAAACGCGGAGTAAGAGTTACTCCCCTGGATGATGATGGGCAAAGAGAGGAATCTCAACAAAATAAAAGCAAATAATTCTATTTTATCAACAAAATTTTAGAAGAGGGAAAATCTGTTCACTTTTGCGCCTTATTTTTCCCCATCGCTCCTTTTTTCCCGTCGCTTCCGTTTTCCCCAATTGCTCAAGTCTGCGGCTCTCAACAAAATAAAAGCAAATAATTCTATTTTATCAACAAAGATTTTAGAAGAGGGAAAATCTATTCACTTTTGCGCCTTATTTTTCCCCATCGCTCCTTTTTCCCCATCGCTTCCGTTTTCCCCAATTGCTCAAGTCTGCAAGCCACCTTTCATATTCTGGCGAGGCTTCATCAGTTAGGCCATTCTCTTGAGTAATGTATTTTTTATTGAGATCAATGAATAAATTCTTCTAATCATCTGTTAGGCCATTCTCTTTTGACATTGAACTTAATGCTAGAATGATACTTTATTTTCTTATAACATAATAAGAATTATCATCATTTTATCGAAATATAATCATACGTTATCATCTTATTCTAATATATTTCAACGGTCAGTTAGTTAAATATTATACAAATAATAAAATTATAAGATTCAGATGAATACAAATTTTAGTTGAATGTTTTTAATGCAACAATTATTTATAGTTCTCGTCTATTTACCATAGGGCTAAACTTGGTATTATCAAAAATAACCTCCTTAACCCTTCATTATTTGCCAAACACAAAAATTAACCCTTCATTTAAACTACTCATCCAAACGGAATTTAATGATTTTAACCCTCTCGAAGGATTAACTTAGTTAACCCTTCTCTTTAACCCTTTATGCCTAACCCTTGCCAAACGGCACCTAAAGGTTTTTCTTTAGAGTATACATGTAGCGAGATTTAGCAGATTTGTTGGTTTTCCCTCTATCATAGGATATCCTTTTATGAGGTTTTGGTGATTTTCTATTTTTTAGGAAAATCTATCCAATTTAGGAATCAGTTTTATTTCTTCGTGGATAGTATAGGAGTATTTACTCTATGCTTATATTTTTCATGAATTCAAATGTTATCTTTCTTCGTTGATTTAAAGAGCCCTTAGTGGATTCTAAGGTTTGTTCTAACATTCAATAATTAACATAATTAATACCGGAGAATGTCCAAATTAATAGGTTCCTTTATAAATCAGAAAATGAAAAGTTCATGCATGAATAATACGAGACAAGATTGTCTGAAAGAAAGTGGGTGATCACAGGTTGGTGACCGCAGTAAATGACAATTAAATGTTGGAATGAGCTTCAAAATGAGGAGTGCGGCTGTTCACCAATTAATTGAATCCTCCTAGATCTCTTTGTCCCATTGTTCCAATTCTTTCTTTTCTTAAATCTAATTTAAAGAAAGCTTACAATTAATTACATAATCTAAATTTTGGTGACACTTAGATCTTTTGTCAGATGGCATTTAAGTGAATGCCAGACTGAAATTGCATTTAAATTGTTCTTTCTCTTCTTTTTATTTTTGCTACATCACTTTTGGATTTTACACCCATTTACTTTGGATTGCTATTAAGCATTACTTTCTTTCTAGAGGAAAGCTAATCATTTATTACTTCCCGTACGTAGAACATTCACCATCATTAATTTTTTAGAACAATTTAAATAGAGGGATGGATTCAATGTCCATAGTTATGTATGTTAATATGTAGAAATGTTTCAGGTAATTTCCAAACCAAAACCCTTATACATAGAGGGGAAAAAGAAGAAGATCTATTTGATTACTAACCCAAAGTTTCATCCTAATTTATTTTGAAACACATTCACTTTCAAAGTAATTTCTAAATCCAAAATGTTCATGTTGAATTATTTTTAATTGCAGTCTTTTCTCAGTTGATATGCAGCTAAGCTGCTATATTTATTAGAAGGCTAATTTGGGATTAAGTTGCAATATTTGTTATAGCAGTGACTATAGTTGGATTTAAGATGCTATAGCTGGGTTTACAAATAATTTTGTATGGATATGCTAAGATTTAAGAGCGATTTTGAAAGTGAATGAGTTAGAAAATAAACCAGGGTAAAACATTGGGTTTATAAACAATAAACACACGATACAAATCAGAATGGCTTGATTGCACGTACCCCAAAGTGTCACCTATTTTGAACGTCGATACCTAAAAGTTCACTTTTGCCCATTGGATACTCCATTATTGTTTCAGTATGGACTTTGACACTGTCCATTTGGGGACATTTTATTTTTCTGCTGAACTCAAATCACTTACATAACACATGATTTGATCTTCGACCTTTATAACCCTATTGTCATTATAAACGCTTTCGATATGGGTGAGAGTTGACAAACTTTACAGTCACATATTGTTTTGGATATTCACAATAATTTTCCATTGATTTTCAAGGCGTTAATAATGACTAGCTATATAGATATAAAAGTTCAAAATCAGAGCACAGTTAAGTAGATCAACATGATCTACTTTGAATTTAACATAAAATAAACAGTCTCCAAACGGTATAAGTCAAATCTTTTGAAATGTTCGATATCAAACCGGCAAAAACAAACTTTGAGGTGCCAAAAGTTCAAAATGAATGAACTTTTGGGTACCAAGCGCCTCTAAAAGAAACCCTAGACTGTATTTCTACATGTAGGTAAAGACCAAACTACCCTCTTCCTTGTTTTATCTTTCGACAAAGATGCGACCTGAAGTAGCACGCGCATCATCCGGGAAGCTCCGACTTTAAACCGCATTCAGTAAGCGGGGGCCACTTCTAACATCCGAAAACCAGTGTCATTCTCGTAGTTTCACTCAAATATGATGCCCATACTTCAGCCGACTCTTTCTATATTTTCCCCCTTCCAACGTCTCTCTCTCTCTCTCTCTCTCTCTCTCTCATGCAAGTAAGGCTTGAGTCCACTGCGACGCAACTTTTGTTTCCTTTTTAGAATTTTCAAATTTATCTTTTGGTAATTGAATACCTAGTTAATTGACGATTAGGTAAGTTGGTTTAATTTGTTTCACATTATTCAAAATTAATAATATTTTCTACATATAAAGATAAGATTTTCTGTGAAAATAAAGATGTAGTAAGATATTAGTTAATAAAATTATAAAGCTATCCATATATAAAGATAAGAGTTGGACTATTATGCTCTTAGGAGGAAAGAACATCTTCTCCTCCCATATTTATAACCATTAGATTTAAGGTCTAGTGGTCGGAGATCAAAATGGGATATTAGTACTGATTTAGTCTAAGATAGGAAGGAGTTGGTATTTTAGGCTATTAAGTTATATACATATTCTATCAAAACCGAATCTTATTGCCAAATTAGTTTTCCTTTCGTTTTGCTTCTCATATATCTTTCTTCAGCTTTCTAAGTCATGTGACTCATTTTTCTTGTATAGGATCCATGTATGAATGTTAAAATAAGTCTATGGGAATTATTAGAAATTGTTGATCATTCAACTAAAAATATAGTTATTAGCATCTTTGCTCATAGACGATCACAAAAGAAAACATATGGTTGAATAAAGAATAATTAAAATAGGTTGAAAACCATGGGTCTTGTAATCATGATGTTTTTCTTTCATAGTCTCAACCAGTACGCTATGTTTTACCTAATTAATGATAATAAAGTCTCTTGATAAAATTAAGAACTATACCTATAATCGTTCTAGACTTATGTGGCTAATATGTCTTCATATTTTGGATTTGTGCGCCCTCCTTCGATGTATGAGACATGAAGGAGATGGAAAAGATGCACCAAGAAAGGCAAATGAATAATTTGGACCGGATTTGGTGGGATATGATTTTTGAGTGTGATTTTTCTCTCGAAATGTTATTTCCTTGCTTTGGATCTATAGCCGTCCACACTTTAATCCAATGGTTATAAATATGGGAGGAGAAGATGCTCTCTCCTCCTAAGAGCATAATAGTCCAACTCTAAAGATAAAGATCTCCAGAAGAGATTAGTTAATAAGAATTTTAGTTAATAAGAAATTACTTAAATATCTCTTCCATATATATAAAGGTAAAGATTTTGGAAGATATTAGTTAATAATATTTTTCATCTAAAATTAACAACATTTTCATATATAAGGATAATATTTTCCGTATATGAATTTTAGTTAATAAGATAGCATATATAAAGATAAAGATTTTGGAAGACATTAGTTAATAATAATATTAACTAATGTTTGTTAATAATAAGATTTTGGAAGATTTTGGAAGACATTAGTTAATAATAATATTAACTAATGTTTGTTAATAAAATTATATTTTCCGTATAAAATTCATAATATTTTCCGTATATAAAGATAAGATTCTCCATATATATAAAGATGTAGTAAGATGTTAGTTATTAAAATTATACGTATTTATAGATTCCTTAAGATATTTGAAAAGTGATTAGTTAATTTCCATATCTATATATATTAAGATGAAGATGAAGATTAAGATGTATGGTTTTGATTGGGTACACATGTCAAAAAATTTGAGAAGAGAAGAACTGATGTGGCAAGCTTTGGGAAGGTTAAATTCTAGGCTGCGTTTGGCTAGAGGTTAACTGAGGGGTTAAGAGGTTTAACCCTTCATTAAATTACCAAACAGGTTAACTTGGTCAAAGGCTTAACTAAACCTTAACCGAAATTAATAGGTGTTAACCCGTCAGTTGGACGGGTTTACTACTCCGTCTGAAAACGCGGAGTAAGAGTTACTCCCTGGATGATGATGGGCAAAGAGAGGAATCTCAACAAAATAAAAGCAAATAATTCTATTTTATCAACAAAATTTTAGAAGAGGAAAATCTGTTCACTTTTGCGCCTTATTTTTCCCCATCGCTCCTTTTTCCCGTCGCTTCCGTTTTCCCCAATTGCTCAAGTCTGCGGCTCTCAACAAAATAAAAGCAAATAATTCTATTTTATCAACAAAGATTTTAGAAGAGGAAAATCTATTCACTTTTGCGCCTTATTTTTCCCCATCGCTCCTTTTCCCCATCGCTTCCGTTTTCCCCAATTGCTCAAGTCTGCAAGCCACCTTTCATATTCTGGCGAGGCTTCATCAGTTAGGCCATTCTCTTGAGTAATGTATTTTTATTGAGATCAATGAATAAATTCTTCTAATCATCTGTTAGGCCATTCTCTTTTGACATTGAACTTAATGCTAGAATGATACTTTATTTTCTTATAACATAATAAGAATTATCATCATTTTATCGAAATATAATCATACGTTATCATCTTATTCTAATATATTTCAACGGTCAGTTAGTTAAATATTATACAAATAATAAAATTATAAGATTCAGATGAATACAAATTTTAGTTGAATGTTTTTAATGCAACAATTATTTATAGTTACGTCTATTTACCATAGGGCTAAACTTGGTATTATCAAAAATAACCTCCTTAACCCTTCATTATTTGCCAAACACAAAAATTAACCCTTCATTTAAACTACTCATCCAAACGGAATTTAATGATTTTAACCCTCTCGAAGGATTAACTTAGTTAACCCTTCTCTTTAACCCTTCGTCTAACCCTTGCCAAACGGCACCTAAAGGTTTTTCTTTAGAGTATACATGTAGCAGAGATTTAGCAGATTTGACTGGTTTTTTCCCTCTATCATAGGATATCCTTTTATGAGGTTTTGGTGATTTTCTATTTTTTTAGGAAAATCTATCCAATTTAGGAATCAGTTTTATTTCTTCGTGGATAGTATAGGAGTATTTACTCTATGCTTATATTTTTCATGAATTCAAATGTTATCTTTCTTCGTTGATTTAAAGAGCCCTTAGTGGATTCTAAGGTTTGTTCTAACATTCAATAATTAACATAATTAATACCGGAGAATGTCCAAATTAATAGGTTCCTTTATAAATCAGAAAATGAAAAGTTCATGCATGAATAATACGAGACAAGATTGTCTGAAAGAAAGTGGGTGATCACAGGTTGGTGACCGCAGTAAATGACAATTAAATGTTGGAATGAGCTTCAAAATGAGGAGTGCGGCTGTTCACCAATTAATTGAATCCTCCTAGATCTCTTTGTCCCATTGTTCCAATTCTTTCTTTTCTTAAATCTAATTTAAAGAAAGCTTACAATTAATTACATAATCTAAATTTTGGTGACACTTAGATCTTTTGTCAGATGGCATTTAAGTGAATGCCAGACTGAAATTGCATTTAAATTGTTCTTTCTCTTCTTTTTATTTTTGCTACATCACTTTTGGATTTTACACCCATTTACTTTGGATTGCTATTAAGCATTACTTTCTTTCTAGAGGAAAGCTAATCATTTATTACTTCCCGTACGTAGAACATTCACCATCATTAATTTTTTAGAACAATTTAAATAGAGGGATGGATTCAATGTCCATAGTTATGTATGTTAATATGTAGAAATGTTTCAGGTAATTTCCAAACCAAAACCCTTATACATAGAGGGGAAAAAGAAGAAGATCTATTTGATTACTAACCCAAAGTTTCATCCTAATTTATTTTGAAACACATTCACTTTCAAAGTAATTTCTAAATCCAAAATGTTCATGTTGAATTATTTTTAATTGCAGTCTTTTCTCAGTTGATATGCAGCTAAGCTGCTATATTTATTAGTAGGCTAATTTGGGATTAAGTTGCAATATTTGTTATAGCAGTGACTATAGTTGGATTTAAGATGCTATAGCTGGGTTTACAAATAATTTTGTATGGATATGCTAAGATTTAAGAGCGATTTTGAAAGTGAATGAGTTAGAAAATAAACCAGGGTAAAACATTGGGTTTATAAACAATAAACACACGATACAAATCAGAATGGCTTGATTGCACGTACCCCAAAGTGTCACCTATTTTGAACGTCGATACCTAAAAGTTCACTTTTGCCCATTGGATACTCCATTATTGTTTCAGTATGGACTTTGACACTGTCCATTTGGGGACATTTTATTTTTCTGCTGAACTCAAATCACTTACATAACACATGATTTGATCTTCGACCTTTATAACCCTATTGTCATTATAAACGCTTTCGATATGGGTGAGAGTTGACAAACTTTACAGTCACATATTGTTTTGGATGTTCACAATAATTTTCCATTGATTTTCAAGGCGTTAATAATGACTAGCTATATAGATATAAAAGTTCAAAATCAGAGCACAGTTAAGTAGATCAACATGATCTACTTTGAATTTAACATAAAATAAACAGTCTCCAAACGGTATAAGTCAAATCTTTTGAAATGTTTGATATCAAACCGGCAAAAACAAACTTTGAGGTGCCAAAAGCTCAAATTAATGAATGAACTTTTGGGTACCAAAGCGCCTCTAAAAGAAACCCTAGACTGAATTTCTACATGTAGGTAAAGACCAAACTACCCTCTTCGTTGTTTTATCTTTCGACAAAGATGCGACCTGAAGTAGCACGCGCATCATCCGGGAAGCTCCGACTTTAAACCGCATTCAGTAAGCGGGGGCCACTTCTAACATCCGAAAACCAGTGTCATTCTCGTAGTTTCACTCAAATATGATGCCCATACTTCAGCCGACTCTTTCTATATTTTCCCCCTTCCAACGTCTCTCTCTCTCTCTCTCTCTCTCTCTCTCATGCAAGTAAGGCTTGAGTCCACTGCGACGCAACTTTTGTTTCCTTTTTAGTCATTTAGAGAAAAGGTTGAGAGTTTGTTTGCGTTTCGTCATGGCCGAGGGTTTATCCGAATTTTTCGAAGCTGTGGAGTTCAGAAGCACAAACTTAACCGGAGCAGCCTCCCCCGAGAACCTCTTCAGCATGTTAGAGACATTCGAGGATGCCGCCACCGACATCATTCCCTTCACACCGTTCGAAGACGAGCCCATTTTAAGCCCAAAAGAGACTGAAAAAACACAAAGTAGCCCTACGTTGAAAAGATCGAATACTTTCAAAATTAGGCTTGATGAAGTGGATGAGGATGGTGATGATGAGGCCTCCTTGGCTCGAAAGAAGCTCAAGTTCGCCGCGGCAGTGTCATTGGCGGAGGAAGTGCAGGACGGGCAGCAGAAGATGTCGCACATCACGGTGGAGCGCAACCGGAGGAAGCAGATGAACGAGCACTTGTCGATGCTTCGATCTCTCATGCCTTGTTTCTATGTCAAAAGGGTAAAAAATTATAACCATCTACCTTAATTATTATGGATAAATTGTATGAAACCTCGTTCATCCATACCCAGTTTTAGATTTTTAGTTTGTCCAAAAAAAATCATTTTTTCACTATTTGCTTCTTTTCAACTCTAAAAATCTGCGGATTTTGCAGTACAAACCTCTAAAAAAAACATTATGTTGTTATTACCAATTTTAGATGAGGGGATTTGTTAAAAATGTTTTGTAGATGAAGCAAGTTTCTTGTAATTAAATGTAATGTTAAGGAAACATATGATAATATTTTGCTGTGTTGAAACTTCAGGGAGATCAAGCATCCATAATAGGAGGAGTTGTAGACTACATCAAAGAACTTCAACAAGTCCTACAATCACTAGAAGCCAAGAAGCAAAGGAAAGCCTACACTGAAGTCCTCAGCCCAAGACCAACAATCTCCAGCCCTAGACCGCCACAATTGCCATTAAGCCCAAGGCCCTCACCCTTGAGCCCTAGAATAGGGCTCCCCATAAGCCCAAGAACTCCACAGCCATCAAGCCCTTACAAACTTCCGATAAGAGTTTCTCCTATTCATGAGTCTTCTTCATCCTTGGACACTGCTTCAAGTATCAATAACAGCGCTGAGCTCGCGGCGGCGGCGAACTCTAAGTCGCCGGTAGCGGATGTCGAGGTGAAGTTTTCTGGGCCGAATGTGATGGTGAATACGGTGTCGAGTAGGATTCCAGGGCAGACGACGAAGATTGTTGCTGCGCTTGAAGGGCACTCGCTTGAGATACTTCAGTTGAATATCAACAATATTGATGATACTATGATGAACTCCTTCACTATTAAGGTAAAAGCGCCTCTTCTTTGAAATATACTTTTTAGTTGATATTTTTGTAGGTATTCAGACTGAGAAGTTTGTATGCATGTTTTAGAGAATAAATTAACTATAATAGTTTAGCCCTTCTAGGGTTTAAATTAATTAAAGAGAGTTCTAACAAAATATTTTTGAAAATGAAAATTTACAAGAATATCGAATGTAACACATACATAGACGTCTACCGTACAAAAGAAAAATCAGTGAGTAATACAATAGATTATGCCATGAAAAGTTAATATAAAGTTTAATATATTAGAATATCAAAACTCTTTACACATCAAGGTAATTCTCCTACAAGCACCATGCATTCATTATTATTTATTTTATCAGGCTGTTAATATCAATAAATCACAAGGCTTTTCCTAAAACAAAAACAAAAATAAGATAGTTAATAGCTTGATTAAGACATTGTCTGTGTAACATAGCATGATTAAGACCTAGGATGGGTTCACTAAGATATTTGAACAGGCCTTCATATTTTTTGAGAGAAATTAAAGCCACATGGATCCCAAGCGTTTCAGTGGGGTAAAAAGCTCATCTAATAACCTAGTTCTACAAAGAAAGATACCTAGAGCTATTACTGTGCTTATTTGAAACAGGCAATATTTAACCGTGCAAGTTGTATTGTGACTGCACATCAGCATTTAATGACTACATTCAAGTTGAGTCAGCTACATAAGTATTCAGTAACTTCACACTTTAACTTTGAAGTATAGAACTATAATTATTTATCCATTCATCTTCCCTCCTTGATCATGTATCTCTATATCCATATCATAATGATTATCATCCCCTAGCAAGCTAGCCCACCGGAAACCCTATTGAATTGAGGAAAAAAGTTCTCATGCAGCCATTAGTTAATTAGATTGATAATCAAGTAGTAGTAATTTTGTACTTTTATACTAACATATACAATTCAAACTATAATAATTTGAATCTCTCTTCTTCTTGATATATCTTATGTACAGATTGGAATTGAGTGCGAGCTCAGTGCAGAAGAACTTGCTCAAGAGATCCTGCAAACTTTCTCATAACACTACTTATGAACAAGCTGCAACTGTCGACCATTGTTCTTAACCTTGTTAGCTCTGTGACCTAGATATGTTAATCTCGGTTTTCCTATCTAACCGAAATTAATTGGGTTAATTGTGGATAGACCTCAGTACTATATATCGCCAAATTGCGGAAAGACTGTCTGGATTCTCAACTCCATTAGTTTTCCTATTTAGATTAGTTTTAAGTAATGATCATTATGGAAGTTAATAGTAAGTAAATCAGAACATATATATGTTTCACTTTATGAAATTCAATCATAACGTGAAACTAATGGAGTTGAGAATCGAGGGGGTCTATCCGCAACAATAAAGTACATTAGTCTATCTGCAACTAGCCCAAATTAGTTAATTGTAGTAGTAGCAGTGAGATTGCGGGAGGCACCAACAATCAAGGCCAAGTGTAGTTACAACATGATGACTCTAGTCTTTAGTTGTAACCTGTAATTTCGTGTAATTCTTCACTTTTTATATTAACTGCAATTTTTTAAGTCTTTTTTTGGTAAGTAAGCTTTGAATCTAATTTACCTCTGATCAATGAATTAGTTCAACCGACTATATACAAAAAAGACTCTCAAACATAAAACTGAGAATCCTACATATCAAAACCAATAGAGTAAAAACCCAAGAAACTCCGTCATCTATATACAAACAGGGGAGTATGAAACAAAACAAAAAAGAGAGAGAAAAAAAATCCTTCAACCACTCAAACTACTCCTCAGTTTAGAGAGGAAACTTGGCTCAATATGCATACCAGCACACCATCTTATGTTAGCAGTCGTCCTCCTAAATTAAGCCTCGTAATCCTGCTGCATTGGATTTTTATGTCAAAGATGATCAGCTTCAAGCAAGCCACAATTAGCAGTCTTTTATTACGAAAAACTATACTATTTCTAGATGTCCAGATAAGGTAAAAAGCTGATGTTGCTGCTGCTCTTTTAATGCAATTAGTTGATGAACAGCTTCTCCATGAGGATTCCATTCAAGCAATAACATCATTCCAATCAAGAGGGCAACTCTGGACTTGAATAAACTCCATGACTTTATTCCACAAGAGAGAACGGAATGGACAGAGAAATAAGTATTCTCTGGTTTCAGTAGCAGAATCACAAACGGGGCATATATCACTCTCTACAATCCCATGTTGCTTAAGTTTAGCCCTTATAGCTAGGTAGCATATCAAGGCATGTAATCCAAAAGATGAAAGCATATTTTGGGAGAGTATATCTACTCCAAACTAGCGTTGTCCATCTTTGCTTCTCCATATCACCCACAATCACTCTATATGTAGCAGAAGCACTAAAACTGGGTTGTACTCCTCTCCAACTGATACCAAGGTTTGATATCTCAATACAAAGCATCACAATGCCTCTGAGTTGTAGGAGTTTCCTAAAAACCCAAGAGTAGTGTTTTTTAATCTCCGTAGACCAGAAGTCATGATTTTGTAAATAAAATCCATGAATCCATTTCACCTAAATAGAGTCAGTCTAAAGCACAATAGTCCATATATTTTTAATCATCAAAACCTTGTTAAACAAATCTAGGTTGTGAAGGCCTAGACCCCCACACACCTTAGGAGAGCATACAGTGGACCCAGCCACTTTTGATTTTGAGTGTTTGTTCAATTCACCTGACCATAAATACTCCATGCATACTTTTTCAATAGCTTTGATGACTTTTTATTGGTAGAACAAAAATGCTTCTCCAGTAATTATGCTGATCATCACATTTTATTGTAATTTTATAGCCTCATTATCTATTTCATTTGAATGAAATATCTGCTAATAAGCGTTGTTATTTTAATTTACAGGAAATAAAAGATTCAAGAATAAGAGCCCAAAAAGAACTCAAATATCTCATTTGTCAACCCTTGTTGAAGCCCAAGAATCCCAAGCCCACACACACAAGAGAAATTCGGCCAAGGAGCAGAAGCTGAAGAAGTATCGATGTGGGTATCGATAGCAATATCGATACTCGTATCGATACCAGTATCGATAGGGGTATCGATACATACCAAGTGTGCAGTTACGAACCAAATGCTGAAATTGTGTAACTTTGGGATTAAGTTTAATCTAAGGGCTAATATTAATTGTAATACTCCATAAATAGGGATAGAGAATGAGAGTTTGAATGTGAAAAATTTTATAAAAACTCCATTTGAAGAGGAGTGTTACTGTTAATTGAGAAGCCCTTTTAAAATTATAAATTTTATTTGCAATTAATAAAAGAATTTTTTACCTCTTCATATTTTTCTTTTTTTTTCTTTATTGGTTAATGAAGATGAAGATGAAGATGGAGATTTGCCTTCAAGGGGCTAGAATCCTCTTGCAATGTAAGTTTTCTTTTTTCTTTTACTGTCTTGCTTTACATATTCATGTTTTAGTATTTTATTTTCTATAATCCCATGTTGCTTAAGTTATTCTTACGGCAAGTTATAGGCCACGTGGCAATATGAGGTTTTTAAGTGGGAACGGTTAAAAATTTAGGGGATAAATTCTTCTATAGAAATTTATTAAGTTGCCGTAAGAATAACTAATTTTAATAGGAAATTTAATTGTGGGGAATTTTTTTAATTTTTATTGTGGGAGGACTTACCCAGAAAGTAGATAAAAAATCATGGTTAAAAACATGTGCCGAAGTTGAGAGGACTCATTCCTGAGTGGCTGTTAGTATGATAATAGATAATAAAAATGTAAAGAAATACGTGGATATCGAAAAATTTTACTGTTCACCTCATGGTTTTACTTTAGTTATGAAGGAAAGTAGAAGTGGTAGATTTCATCCAAATAAATCATAAAAGACGTTTAATGTCACAGGAGTTTACAAGAGTTGATACATACCAAGTGTGCAGTTACGAACCAAAGGCTGAAATTGTGTAACTTTGGGATTAAGTTTAATCTAAGGGCTAATATTGATTGTAATACTCTATAAATAGGAATAGAGAATGAGGGTTTGAGTGTGAAAAATTTTATAAAAACTCCATTTGAAGAGGAGTGTTACTATTAATTGAGAAGACCTTTCAAAATTATAAACTTTCTTTGCAATTAATAAAAGAATTATTTACCTCTTCATATTTTTCTTTTCTTTTCTTTATTGGTTAATGAAGATGAAGATTTGCCTTCAAGGGGCTAGAATCCTCCTGCAATGTAAATTTTCTTTTTCTTTTATTTTCTTGCTTTACATATTCATGTTTTAGTATTTTTTTCTTTTGTAGATTAGATTTATTTTGATGTCTTATAGAGTAGATTTATTTTTATGTTCTTTTATTATTTTCTTATATTTTTATTTAGTAGTATATATTTATTTTCTTGCATAGTTTAGATTTTCTTTTATGCTCTTTTATTTTTGTAGTTTAGATTTATTTTTATGTTCATAGTTTAGATCATTATTTCTTTGTTCTTATTTTTCTCTTTGTAATTAGTTCTTATTTTTCTTATTTTTTATTCTCTTTCTTTCATACTCTCTAGTTTATATTTTATTTCTTTATTTTAATTTCTATAATGTGAAACTAAAATCTTGTAGGAATTCTAGAGTTGTATGAAACTAGTTTAATTTCTTTTATGATTTGGAGATTGCTCTCTTGTGCTTAAAATGATCATGTGTAGGATAATCAACTAGAGAACTAATTAGTAGAAGAAGAATTTGATAATCAATGCTTATCTTGAGTGATTTGATAGGTTATGCTTATAAATTTTAGAGTTAATATCTAGTTGTTGTTCTTTTCATGAATGTTTCTTTTACTTGGATGATAATTTAATAGGTTATATTTTCCTTAAGTAGTTTGATAGTCTATGCTTAATAAATCTAATATAAAATATAATAAAAGAGAATAGTTTATAAATTCTAAGTGAAATTTACTAGTGGATTCAATTCTAGATTCCTCATTTTTCTAATTGGTTTCCTTCATCTTTTACTTGTGTAATTTTCTTCTTTTCTTGATTTTTCTTTATTTATTTTCTTGGTTTTATTTTTCTCTAATTTCTTCATATTTCTTTCTCCCTCTTAATCTACTTTTATTTTATTTATAAATAATCATATTTTTCTCATATCTCTCCACATCCACATTATCACTCTTAATTGTCCACACACAACTTAGCACCTTTCTCGGGTCTCATATATGCATCGTATGAATTGATTTATTCCATCTTTATATCATTGTCCCTCCATCTATCAATACGAGGAATATCGATCCATGATTTGTCGGGAACTATCCTCATCGTATGATATATATATAATATTATTCATAAATGAAATTAAGCATAATTAGGTAATGTGAAATTTTATTATTAAAGCATCAAATACCGGTTGGGTGATATTAACTTTTCCACGACATCAAGGAAATACAAATTATAATAATCTCGA
The DNA here is from genome assembly GCA_012295165.1 of Asparagus setaceus. Taxonomy (NCBI): domain Eukaryota; kingdom Viridiplantae; phylum Streptophyta; class Magnoliopsida; order Asparagales; family Asparagaceae; genus Asparagus; species Asparagus setaceus. Next base: position 10,920,075 of record CM022709.1, read on the forward strand.
GGGGAATTGTCGAACATAAATTATGTGGCGTAAAATCTAACGCTCATATTTTCAATAAGACACTTTAACTACCGTCATAGAAATGGACCTATCCCATTAGGAATATAGTAGTGTCTACAACTACCTTTACATACTTTATGATTTCAAAATTTGCTCGGCTGCTCTCCGAAAGAATAATCGTATGATGTTATAATGATCAATGATCGATAATAGATCGATAATAGATCGATAATAGATCGTCATAAAACAACATCGCTTATTGTACGGAGAACAATCGCGATCGTGTTATCGAAATTTTTAATGAATAAAATGCATAATGTATACAAAGATAGATGATACACTCTTGTATTCCTAACACATCTGAAGGGAATCCTCCTCGACAGATCTAATAATTATTGTATGTAGATCATGCTTCTAACATAAATCACGTTATTCTCTTTAGATATAAAAGTATTCTCACATCCAACTAGAATTACGTGCGTTTATATTAGAAGAGATTCACATCCAACATTATTAGACGGGAAACTAGGGGTAACGACTTCCGATTCATATAATCATGATATATAACACAATACAATATCATATATCTAACTAAATTGAATGCATCATTAACAATAGAATCAGTTTATCATAACTATCCTTTGTTTAATTAGAGTATTAGACTTATAGTAATATAATCTGATTGTATTATTGTTAAAGTTAGTATAAAGTTAGTTTAATTATGGTTAGGGACTTAGGGTAATGTAATTAGATTTAGTATTAGGATTATTTTCGATAGTTACTTCATAGAGTTAGGATTAGCGTTATATATATTTAAATTAGTTATTAATATTTAGGATTAAGATAAAATTTGAGTGAGAGTTAGTTTAATTATCGGGTCATTGTCTTGGGAAATGAATTTAAGGTAATAATTAGGATTTCTAATTGATTAGATTTGTTCAATTAGGATTAGGCTAACTAAAGTTTAATTAATACCATTATTAGGGATTAGGTTCTGAAAGATCATTAAACATAGGATTAGGATTATAAAAAGTTAAGATTTAAGTATATTATTATAAATCATTAAAGTTAGGATTAGGGTTATAAAAAGGATAATTAGGATTACTCTTAGGCTCATATTTCTTTATTGAGATTAATTTAATTGAGTTATGCAAGTTAGGATTAAAGTAGTGTTATGGTCATAACCACTAACCGGTGTCGATGAGAGAAGCCAACGCTAATCTCGGACGCTTGTTTACCAATGAGAACCGACACGAACCTCCACACCCAACCCACCGACCTACCAGATACCGATTTCGGCATGATCCCTAGGCGGCTATCGCCATAGCCGACGCCTGAGGCTAGACGGGCCCATCGACAACCCTCTCCCCGCAGACGACGAAGTACAGAACGGCCGTCCGCCTCAATTGACCACCTCGTAACTATTCCCGTCGCTCGTCCCCGGACGACATAGAGGCGACTAGCTATCACCCTCCAACCGCTAGCCCGTTCGGACGGCGAAAGCGGTGTTAGTCGTCCTTCCAACCCGCCGCCCCTACGACCCCTTCCTACAAGTTGAGCCCTCCAAACAATGTGGAGCGAATCGGGCCTAACCTTCTCGGCCACTCATCCTCTAGAGCGACGCATGAGGCGCTCCCAATCGCCCTCGTGAATCATCCCAAGGGGCGCCCTAAGGGGCGAGTGGCCGTCGGCCACGGCTCCTCCTTCTCTCACCTGCGTGGTTCTCTCCACTCAAACGACGGCCACACAAGACCGAACCCATCAACATCACATTAAATGCACCGACCCCTTAATTCCCCATCTCTCACAAGATTTAAGACACCTCGGACCCATGCTGCTACAGCGCCGCCAATCCCATCCCATTAATGGCGAATAGACCACACCAACCCTCGACACGCCCAATTTGACACATGCGAGGCCGGCCACTCTAGCGGGAGGAGGGATGTTCACCAATCCTCGGCTCACCGTGGAGGGGAGGTGACTCACCGGTGGTTCCCAAACTAATGGAAAGACGGAAATACCCCTTAACCCTACCTATAAAGAGAAACGCGGAATGCCTAACAAGGAAAGCAATCTTCTCCAAGTGAATTCCCGCTCCACGGATTATCACACATTACTAACTTGACCGTCGGAGGAACCACCGGAGATCCCAACTCCGCCTCTTCCCGCGTGTCCTTCTTGTTGCCGTAGCTAACCCTTTGATCGAGTCACGTTGGCTTTAGGAGAAAGCGGACTCTGCTCTCTTTAAAACTAAACTCATCCGAGGTTAGTGACTGTGATTATATACATCATCAGCTTACCACCGTGGGGCCTCCTTTCTTCTTCTTGCGGCTATGTCAGTGGCGATGATCTTTCCGTAGGAGGACCTACATGCGGGCTATGTCACCTGTGCCCAACTCCGTGAATCCACCGAGAAGATCACCCTAGCCATGCAAGCCACCATGCATGCCCGTTCAAGCTTTTGCAACCGACCTCTTCACTGCTTCTCCTCGCTTTAACAGCGCGAAGAGCCGTCAAGACAATGCCGGGGCCACCTTTTCCGCCACCCACCGGCTGGTAACCACCGCCACCCAGAGGCGCAGGGGTCCGCCCCGGAGACTCCCCACCTTGACAAGTCACGGAGGAATCACCGAGGCGCACCACCTCACCTCTACGGCCGGCCCGACTCATGGCGCCCGGCTCTAGCGCCGCCTCCCGCATTCGACCTCACCGATGAAAGCCCTTCTCCCAGCCTGGGGTGAGACGCCCACCGACACAGCCTCCGGACTCGCAGACCGCCAAGCAACACCATTCCCGACCGCCCACCAACAAGACGGGCGACTACAATCAAGTGTACCAAACGGCCGGGCCGACCATCGGAGGGAACACCCCTTCACCGACTCCATCATGAAAGCACCGCCGAGAAATTCAAGATGCCGACAATGGACAAGTCACGGGGTGATAGAGACCAGCCGAGCACGTGCAAGACTACCACAACACCATGATCATGATGCGGCCCGGCGACTATTTGTCGCCGCTTCTGCTATCTTTGACAGAAGCCAAGCTTTGGTGGAACTCATTGGAGAAGAGGTCCATTGGTAGCTTCAAGAGCTGCTTCCAGCTCATCCACCACTTCTTGGCCAGCGCCAAGCCTAAATTGCCCTCGGTGTGCTCATTCAAACCAAGCAGAGCCGGGCGAGAGCCTCGAGCCTACATCAAGAGGTTTGGTGAAGAGGCTAGAAGTCGAAGACCAAGGGAGCAAAGTAGCTATGGCAGCCTCGGTAGCTGGCCGCACCCGGCGACCGTCCAAAGCCCTCAACAAGAAGCCCATCAGAGCTACGAGCACTTGATGTCCAAAGCCCATGCTTACATGAACATGGAAGAAGCGGAAGCTTACAAGATCGCCACAGCCTCGAGTCCAAAGAGATGCCACGACTACCCCAAGACGCCCCCACCAACAACGCCAAGTACCTCATCCTCCTCGGCCGACCACCTATGCGCTCCGGCAACCCATCCCGCTAGGTCGGTTCTGCACTGCTTCTGAGGCGAGCCGAGGCACATCCCAAGGAATCCTCCTCCCAAGAACAACCGCTGGTCGGTTCGACAGAGGGAGGATAGAAGAGCAGATACTCCCCGGTGTTCACAGCCCTCAACACCTCCCTTTCGGGCCACGGACAAGGCCCGAGAGAAGGGCTCCTCCACAAGCCCCGCCGCCCGATGAGAGCGGGCCAGAGCAAGAGAGACTCTCATGCGATTCTCGCCGATACCCGGGACCACGGCCACGACACCGAGAGTGCCGTGTTCTCCGAAGGACATTGAAGACCTCATCCAAAGAGGCTTCTTGAAGAATTTGATCTACAGAGCAACAAGCCAAAGAGACGCATCACGGCCGCCTCGGCCCTCTGAGCCTCGACCGGAGCAGTGTGGAAGCCAAGGAGTCTGGGAGTCATCAACACCATCAGCGGGGTCCGACCTTAGGAGGAGTCCAACAACGCCCGAAGAGGTATGCCAAGCATGCCTACGGGTGAACATTTGTGACAAGAAGCGGAAGGCCGATGTATCCATCTCTTTCAGCGAGGCCGACTTGGATGGCGTTGAGGCGCCTCATGGCGACCCATCGTCATATCGGCCGATATCACGGCTTTAAAGTGAAGAGGATCATGATCGACACGGGAGCTCTGTCGACATATTGTTTTGGACGCTCAACCGTATGGGTATTGATAAGTCCAAGCTCCACCGCCTTTAGGTCACCCGATTGGTTTCACGGGGCATTCTCGGCTTCGGAGGGCAAATCACCCTTCCCCGACCGCTGGGCAGCCTGCCGCATCAATCGCGGGACGCCCAGCTTGTAGTAATGGACATCAAGTCGGCACATAATGTCATCTTGGGCGACGTCCTCCACGGCCTGCGGGCCATCCGTCCACCTATCATCAAATGATCAAATTCTAAGATCGGGAGTGGGGTAGTCCTGAGCACTGTGAAGGAAGCCCGAGCTTGCTCGCCCTCTCCACCAAGGGAAAAGGAGTCGCGACCGCCATGCCCATCGAGAAGACGGTTCGCCACTCCTGAGAGGAGCGCCAGAGGACGACTCCAGCTGAGGACCTCCATGAGATTCCCATCGACCACAAGGGCGCAGAGGACACTCAGATCGGATCCAACTTCTGAGCCATTAAGAGGTGCGATAACTACTTTTCTTTATCTAATCTCGATGTGTTTGCTTGGAGTCCGAAGACATGCCGGTATTTCGCTGGCGTCATTTGCCATGAGCTCTCACGACCGACACGCCAAACCGGTTCGACAAGAAGAGGCACTGGGGCCCGAAAAGAAAAGGCAGCAAAGAGGAAGTCGAAGGCTCGAGCGGACTTCATTCGGGAGGTCCAATACCCGAGTGGTTGTCCAACGCCGCCCTAGTGAAGAAGTCTAGCGGCAAATGGAGGGCGTCGTCGACTTCACCGACCTCAACAAAGCATGCCCCAGGGCGGCTACCCCTCCCGCGTGTCGGTTGGTGGGCGAAAGTCGCGGGACATCAGTTACTAAGTTTCTTGGATGCTTTTTCGTGTTACAACCAGATCCGCATGGCGAGGCATGATCGAGAAGACGCCCTTCATCACCGAATCGAGGCACCTTTTGCTACAAAGTGATGCCCTTTGGTCTCAAGAATGCCGGCGCACCTACCGAGGCTGGTCAACAAGATCTTCAAGGCCCACCGGCCGCAATGTGGAAGCCTATGTGGGCGACATCTTGGTGAAGTCGAGATTGGCGGCCGCCCATATCACCGACTGAAGGAGACCTTCACCACCCTCCGCCAATGCGATGAAGCTCAACCCACCAAATGTGCTTTTGGAGTGCGGTCGGGGAAAATTTCGGGATTTATGATCACCCGAGAGGGATTGAGATCAACCCGAGAAGATAGAAGCCATCGGCGACTTCGAGCAGCGCACCATGAAGGACATTCAAGCTCAATGGGAAGATAGCCGCCTTGGGGCGCTTCCTGTCCAAGTCGGCAGAGAGAAGCCTCCCTTTCTTCAAAGTTCTCAGAGGGGCCAAAGATCCCAAGAAGAAGTTGGAATGGACCGAAGAATGCTGCGCCGCCTTCAGAGAACTCAAAGCATATTTGAGCACCAAACCACTCCTGAGCCAACCGGTAGAAGGGGAGACCCTATACCTATACTGGCCGTCTCGCCCGAAGCGGTGAGCTCGGCGTTAGTTAGAGAAGAAGACCACATCCAGAAGCCGGTCTACTATGTCAGTCGGATCTTGAGAGCAGGGGAGTTGAACTACCCCTTAATCGAAAAGGCAGCCTTCGCACTCATCACTACGGCTCGCCGATTACGTCCGTACTTCCAAGCGCACCCTATTATCGTGCGGACAAGCCTTCCGATGAAGAAATCCCTGGGAAGTCCCACCACATCGGGAAGGATGGTGGCATGGTCGATCGAACTCAGCGAATATGATGTTCAGTTCGAGCCCAGGACCACCATAAAAGCGCAAGCGTTGGCCGACTTCCTCATAGAGTCCACCTCGCCAGATGGCGAAGCAGATGACCTAGCTACTCCTGCTCAACCCATACCCCTGCTGCCGGGCGAAGCCAGCCAGCTTCCCGTGCCCCGAACCTCGAGCCGACTCAAGTCGCTTCTTGGTGGGAGTTGAAGGTGGACGGATCCTCAAGTGAGGCGGGGAGCGGAGCCGGCGTCGTCCTGCGCAGCCCCGAGGGGGCAGTCACGGAGCAGTCCATCGCCTTCAAGTTCCCCGCCTCGAACAATGAGGCCGAATACGAAGCCCTCATAGTCGGCTCATGCGTCAGCCTCTAGCGCCCAAAGCCGAGTCTAATTAGCTGGCCGACTCTCAGTTGGTCGTTCATCAGGTTAACGGCAAGTACGCTGCAAAAGATAAAAGGATGGCTCAATACCTGAAGATTGTCAAGGACCTGCTCCCCCACTTCGCCAACTTCAAGATCATCCAAGTCCCTCGCGCCCGCAACGCTCGAGCGGATGCCTTGTCAAAGCTAGCATCGACCAGTTCCTTGAGTAGCTCCGGACCCATCTTCGCCGACACACTTCCCCATTCCAAAGATCGCGAAGTCCCTTCAGATGTCATGCGACCGACCTTCTGGAATCCTCTATGGACCTTTCATCCAACTCTGACACCGCCCTTACCCACCGTAATCCTAGAGAGGCGAAGAGTTTGCGAGGGCCGCCCGCCGCTACCTCATGATCGACGGCCAGCTCTATCGGTCGTCCTACCTGGCGGCGGGGTGGGGCCTATCTCCGGTGCCTCCGACCTGAAGGCCGATTATGTTCTAAGGGAAATCCACGAGGGCACTGCGGAACCACCTGTGGGCAAGAACTCTTGCCCGAAGATTATCGCCAAGGATATTATCGCCAACCATCGTGATTTAATTCTCGGCTCTGCCTCCAAATGCAAAAATGTCAATTCTTCGCAGAGATTCCTAGAGCCGCCACGTAACTCACTTCTATCTTCAGCCCACTTTCGCCCAATGGGGAATTTGGATATCTTGGGGCGCTTCCCATTGCCTCAGGGCAGCGTAAATTCTTGATAGTCGCCATCGACTACTTCACCAAATGGATCGAGGCCGAGCCTTTGGCGAAGATGGGGAGACCAACATCACCCGTTTTCGCTTGGAAGTCGATCGATGTCGCTTTGGCGCCCCCGCCATTCATCACCGACAACGCACCTCAAAGAAATGGAGGATTCCAAGATTTTGTGAAGAATGGGAGATCAAGCTCAAGTTCGCTTCGGTAGCCCACCCCAAGTGCAACGGGCTGGCAGAAGCTGCCAATAAATGCATCCTCCAAGCTTTGAGGAAGAAGGTCGACCAAGCACTCGGCAATTGGGTTGAAGAACTGCCGAGCATCTTATGGTCGTACAGGACGACCCACAAGAATTCAACCGGGGAAACCCCATTCATGCTGACTTATGGAGCAGAAGCGGTGATCCCAGTTGAAGTCGGCATGCCCACCATCCGGCTCCAACACTTTGATGAAGAAACAAACTCCGAGGGACGTCGAGGACAGCTGGACTTGATGGAGGAGATCCGGGCAACCGCTCTACACCGACAAGTCGTCAATCAACAGCGGATCGCCCGACATTACAACAAAGAAAGTCCGCCGAGGAGATTCCAAGTGGGCTTACCTAGTGCCGAGGAAGGCGCCTTCGACAAGGACACCGCACGCAAGTTGGCTTCTAATTGGGAAGGACCCTACACCGCCCTCAAGAACCACGCCCCTAACATATCGCCGGTCCCGGATGGGAGAGTCCTACCCCATCCCCGAACATAGAACACCTCGGGAAGTTTTTCAATAAACTAGCATTGTAAATCTCGCCAAAAGCCATCAATATAAATAGAATTTTTCCGACAATTATCCTTGTCTTAAATGGTACAAGCGGCGTCTTAAATAATCACTGCCGCAGCAGATCAAACCGCCTTCTCGTAGAAAATGGATCATGAAAGTCCAATTTCATCTGTCCAAGTCGGGATGGCTGCTTTGTTGGGCCGAGTTTAGGGACCCTTCCCACTAGGCGAAGTCAAGGTCGTCCTACTCTCCTAACACGAGCCGACATCCCACTCTCTTAGCTTGAGGCAAGGTAACTTCCTTCTTGGGTGTAGTTCAGCGACTCTTCCCGCCGGGTCGAAGTCAAGGAACCCTTCTCGCCACGCCGAGTCAAGGAACCCTTCTCACCTAGTTGAGACAGCACCCAACTTACCTAGTCAGCGAACCTACCACTCCCACTAAGTCGAAGTTGAGGCTTTCCCTCGGTTAGGGCGAGTCAAGGAACCTCACCTAGTCGCGACAGTGATTCCCACTCGCTCAATTAAGTAACCACGCCCTACTCGCCAAGTCAAAGCGGGTTGCCCAACCACGCCAAGTCGAAGTCAAGGAGCATACCGCCGCCAAGTCGTGGCCCATGTGATCCGGACATTAAGACCTAGGCGCCACGTGAAGTCCTAGGCGCCCGACCTACGCTGGCCGCCCTTCACGGAGTCGCCGCTTCCCACGGAGCCGCCAGCTTGCTCTTTGCCTCAAAACAGATCGGCTTCTACCAACATTAAGACCTAGGCGCCACGTAAGTCCTAGGCCCGACCTCTGTGATCGTCCTCTGGTCGCCCGGCTCCCGTGAGCCGGCTCGGGCTTGCTCTTTGCCTCAAAGCAGAGATCGGCTCTGCCGAACATTAAGACCTAGGCGCCACGTAAGTCCTAGGCCCGACCTCTGTGATTAGTCCTCTGGTCGCCGCTCCCACGCGGAGCCGCTCAGCTTGCTCTTTGCCTCAAAACAGATCGGCTTCTACCAACATTAAGACCTAGGCGCCACGTGAAGTCCTAGCGCCGACCTACGCTGGCCTCTTCTACGGAGTCGCCGCCCCACGGAGCCGCTCAGCTTGCTCTTTGCCTCAAAACAGAGATCGGCTCTGCCGAACATTAAGACCTAGGCGCCACGTAAGTCCTAGGCCCGACCTCTGTGATCGTCCTCTGGTCGCCGCTCCCACGCGGAGCCGCTCAGCTTGCTCTTTGCCTCAAAACAGATCGGCTTCTACCAACATTAAGACCTAGGCGCCACGTAAGTCCTAGGCCCGACCTCTGTGATCGTCCTCTGGTCGCCGCTCCCACGGAGCCGCCAGCTTGCTCTTTGCCTCAAAGCAGAGATCGGCTCTGCCGAACATTAAGACCTAGGCGCCACGTAAGTCCTAGGCCCGACCTCTGTGATCGTCCTCTGGTCGCCGGCTCCCGTGGCGGCTCGGGCTTGCTCTTTGCCTCAAAGCGAGATCGGCTCTGCCGAACATTAAGACCTAGGCGCCACGTGAAGTCCTAGGCGCCCGACCTACGCTGTCGCCCCACGGAGTCGCCGCCCCACGCGGAGCCGCTCAGCTTGCTCTTTGCCTCAAAACAGATCGGCTTCTACCAACATTAAGACCTAGGCGCCACGTAAGTCCTAGGCCCGACCTCTGTGATCGTCCTCTGGTCGCCGGCTCCCGTGAGCGGCTCGGGCTTGCTCTTTGCCTCAAAACAGATCGGCTCGCCAACATTAAGACCTAGGCGCCACGTAAGTCCTAGGCCCGACCTCTGTGATCGTCCTCACGAAGATCTCGCCACTATAAGGGCCGACTCCTGCTAGCTCCGCACTCGAGAATTAACCCCGACAAAGGAACGGCAGATAAAGATCTACCAGACGCCCAACCGGCTGGTCGACGGCGGGCCCGAACGACCACCACGCGTGATTGGGCCAATTCGAGAAGTAAGCCCCATTGTAATGTAATCCGCTTACTGCCTACTTATGTTCATTGTAAGCCCCACGAGGGGCGACCGTTCGGTCTACTTATGTTCATTGTAAGCCCCACGAGGGGCGACCGTTCGGTCTACTTATGTTCATTGTAAGCCCCACAGGGGCCGACTTGTTTTCGATCCACTTACCATGTTTATTATGAGCCTCACGAGGCGACAAGCTTCGACCAAAAAAAAAATAAGGAGACATAAATGAATCGAATAAACAACCATCCATGGAATGCGACCTTTCATTAATATTCCAAGCAAAGCTTTACAATAAGCTGCGTCAGAAATACCAAAATAAAAGAAAAATTAAAACTACAAGCCTAGATATACATCCTAATAGTCGCGCTCGGTGTCTTCGCCTTTCCGTCGCGTCCTCTGCTCACCTCGGCGTCTAAGCCGAGTGAAGTACTACCAAAGGATTTTGGGTGCGGACCCCATGGCTCCATATCGACAATAAATCGTAATCCATGGATGTAAACAAACAGCCTTTCTTCGAGATACACTTGACACACCCATCTCTTATCGAATAGATACGCAACGATCACGAACCGCGTCTCCAATTGCCGGATACTAACGAGGGCTTCTTCGCAGATGACCGAACTACCGGGCGCCTGGAAAACTCAAAATGGTGGACTCGGGAGAGAATCCACTCCCACGCCCCAACCATCTCTCAAGAAAACTCACCGGCGCCCCCAACTGAAACCTTAGAGATGAGTAAGGACAAGTGGCCACCACCTAACGAGAGCACGATAAGAGATGGCCTCCTCCCTATTTATAATAGAGCCCATAAATGCTAAGCCCTCACATCAACGGAAGAAATTAAAGAGTGTGGAACTCGAGGAGTCACCCCGAAACTGAATCGTCATCTCGAAAAACACCGGCGCTGTCTTAAATGAAACCAACCGCCCATCCGGAAGCCAAAGAGTCACACCAATTGACGCCCATCGACAACACCTATGCTCAAATCGAGGAACTAATAGTCGCTCTCCACGGCCGACAACGCACTTAGCACCCGCTGGGCGATTCGACTCATTCACTCGACCACTTAATCGAACGCGAATTATCGGTCAGCCGACGAGGCGACAACCAGCGGTCTCGACCCATTTGCCATGTCGTCGAAACATGGATGGCGGCCGTCCGGCCAAAGTCGCTATAATCACAGCCTTTGAGGAAGGGCATCACAAAAGAAAGAGTTCGGCGCAGAGATGCAAACCAAATTTTCATTCACCAAGAAAATATGCATACAAATACAAGACTTTCCAACTAACAACAAAGCAAGAAATGAACAAAGTGCCCAGGCGACCTAATCTCCTCCCTGCGCCGTCTCCCTCCTCTCCATCGCCATCCTCGCCCTCCTCGCCGTCCTCATCCTCCTCGTGGTCGCCCTCGGCGCTTAAGTCAGACTTCCCCCCTCGCTTCTAGGCCTTGGAGAGCAGAGAACCCTCCACTCGGGATACGTGAGCCTCAACGCCGAGAACCTCCGGCGAAGTTGGGCTTTCAAATAATCATAGCCCGCCTTGATAGCTAGGGGCGGCTCCACTTTCCCCATAGGTCCTGCTGTACTCTTCAATGACCTCCTTCTTGCCCTCCTCCGGCGTTGCGAGACTTGAGCCGAGCCTCGATCAATTTGGCGTCGTCCCGCAGTCGATGGGCGCCCGACTCATCGAGGCGACCCGCAAGTTCGGCTCTCAACTCTCGGCCCCGGCTGGCCCTCCGGCCTCTCAATCTGTGCCTTCCACTCCTCGATCTCCCTCTGGGCCTTCAACCGTCCTCCTCAGCAGGCGACCTCCCCTTCGGCTTATCAACAAGCGACCTTTGCTCACGAATGGCGAGTTTGAAGATCGGCGATCGTGGGTGCTTGGCCTCCAACTCAATCGCCATTTGGCGCCGACTTGACTTCTGCCTCCAAGGCGGTCGCCCTCTTCTCCGCCTCCTCCGGCTCCTCTTTTCGCGACCAACCTCTCCGCCAAGTGGTTCCGGCCTTCATGGCGCAAGATAGCCGGTAGTAAAGCTCCTCCCTACCAAGGCCCTCGAGTGTGGTAACTCAAGAGGGCTTGCCGGAGGCCAGGCCGAGGGCGCCTCCTCCGTGAGATCCTTGTCGTGGGGAGAGTGAATTGCCCGAGGCACGAACTCGTCCCCACCCCGAGAAGCACCGTGCCCTCTCTAAGGAGGGAATGCTCAGGGATGAATCTGTCGCCTGGGGAAGGCTCCCCCCTTGCCGTGTACCCCTCCCACAAGTTGCCAATGAGCTGGGATCGCAGCTCTCTCCACCTCAAGCGACCCACCTCGGCAATCTGATGGCGGAAGGGAAGCTCTATGCCCAAGTCCTTGAGCAGGCTCGCGAGGTCCGACTCCGGAGCCGATTCTTCTGAAACAGCTGCCTCCTTCCCTGACCTCTGAGTAGGCTCCTCAGAGGGCGTCTCCATCATTTGGTCGGCCGGAGCCCCTCCGGCCAAGCATGACCCCACGCCAACCGACTAGGAGCCTCACACTGATGGGACCCTCCGACACAACCTCGCCAGGCCGAAGCGAGGGGAGGACTTGCAGGGACGACTCTCCCCCAACGGTCGGGAATTCCCCAGTGACGTCCTCGGCCTGCTCGGAGACCACCCTCTCGACCGCCTCCCCCAAGGTCGGCCCCACCAACTCCTTCGTCGTCTTCTTCTTCTTCTTCTTCGGTCGGTCGGCCCCGGATGGAGGAAGAGGCCTCTTCACCTGCAGCCTAGCCGCCATTTCTTCAAACTTCTCCTCCACCTGCTGCGCCTCGCGTGACAACCCTCCCCGACCTCTCGTGGAGTCGCAGCCAGACCTTGGCCGGCTAGAGCCCCCACTCTTGGGATCCTCGGCTTGTTGTGAAGCGCCTCGGCGGCTCCTTCTCCCTGTCACCGTGGACCGGTCGGTCGAGCGAAGGATAGCCCGCTACCCTCGGCGTTGTCAAACAAATTATAGCCCTTCCGCGACTCAATAATGACGGAACTCGTCCTGGTCAGCGCTCGCCCACACAGAGGAAGATTCTTCAGCCGCCTTTGTTAATCTCCGGCCATGAGCGGCAAGCCAATTGTCGGCGCCAAAACCTGCACGAATTTGTTCTTCCGGTCCTTATTGATGCGGAATGTCGGCGAACCGACCACCCACATACCAAGAAGAAATGGGCGCCCTTCTTTGTCGCCTCACCGCGGACGAGGTTGCCGGTGTTGAAGAGTCGGCACCACCTTCACGCTGTGACAAATCACCAAGAACGCCATTATCGTGGCGATGGCGTTAGGGGCAAAGCGCATCGGAGACACCCGAGCGTTCGCATAGCCTCTTCACTTAACGCCGGCAGGGGAGGCGCGTTCATTGTCCGCGCGCCATATACGGTAGTTTATCCACGCCATGATCGACAATGGCGCCGTTTTCTCTCGAAGAGAAACCGTGAACCCCACAGAAGATCGCACTGCTCGTGGATCCTCCAGTCCTCTCTTCGATTGCCAAGATTTGAGCTTGGCGATCACATCAACGAGGCGGGGAGTAGAAGCGACCATGGCGTAAAATTTGCTTTTGAGAAAGAAGAAGAGGATAGGTCTTTAGAAAGTGCAAAAGAAACCCCAAATGGAGTAAGGGTATATATATAGACACCTGTAATGCCCACGCGTCCGCTCCCGGCCGCTCGAACCCAACGGTCGAGATCGATGCTCAAACGCCAACCGCCACTTGAAAATTGAAAAGCCGCCTTTATGGCCCACGCTTCGCCGAATTGCTACCGACGGCTAAAGTACCGTTGACGTCAAGGCTTATCACCTACAGTGGCGCCTCGCGCCTAAAAACTAAGCCCGCTTTTGTCTGGCGGATCGACCGCCACCGCCCAACGAGCCACCGTAACAAGAACAGGACCCAAAGGCCGCCTCAACTAGCGAGGTCGCCCCGGGCAGCCAATGGAAGACCGCCCCGCCATTCAAGACGCCAACGGACCAGATCATGCTAAGCGGCCAATTCACCAAATAATCTCACCATAGAAAGCTTACACAAAACACAACTACGAAAACAAACTCTTATTGCATTCATTTGAACAAGTACAAAATACACCGCCGATTACATTACAAACAAGTGCTTAAAACCTAAGCTACGGACCGGTCGGCGTCACTTGCGAGCCACCGCTGATGATCCGTCCTCCTCTCCCCTCGGCGTCGTTGTCGCCTAGGTCGCACCGCACCCGCTGCCTCAAATCTCGAAGGAGGTGCATGCGGCGGCTATACTCGGAGGATATCGGCCGGTCCGGGACCCCCGATACTCGACGGTAGTTGTTTAACTATGAAGTCACAACCCGCTTTACAAGCCGAGCAACTTCGACTTTCCCCATTGTGCTTTGTCGGTACTCTTCAATGATGGCGGCGGTTTGTTCTCTTAGGGATGGCCGTGTCGAGCGACTCGGGTGTTTAGCCCTTTCCTCCATGCGCTTAAGGATTCCTTAAGTCGCACACACTCCCTTGCCGGTTGCTCACGGGCGACCGACTTTCGCCAACCGCCTTTACGGTTGGCGACTGTTAGCCGCTGACTCAAGCAAGTAGCCGCTGTCGCTTCAGAACGCCGGACGACTCCCCGCCCCCCGCCATCCTCGAGGCGCTGCCGAGATCCGCTATGTCGACCAACATTCTCCCCGACGCTTTGAGTTCCCCGATAACTTGGTCCTTAACCTCCATCTCACGCCAGCCATCAAGCTCGGCTGTTTAATTGAGAGCTCCTTGATAACCCGGCCAAAGTCCTCGCGAAGCGGCTCGTAGCCGATGCTTCTCTCGAAGCCTTTCATAGGCTTGGTCTCCCGACGCAGCTCTACCGAATGCTCGTCCTCCACTAAGCAACCTCGGTCAAGTAGTTCGCAGATAATGTGTGTGCCGACATCGTGGATCGCCGCCAAAGTCTCGATCCGCGGCAACCGAATCGCTCGCCACCTTCCCTTGTACATAACTCGACCTTAACACCGACGAAGCGAGCATCCATGTACCATGCCGCTTATGCCGATGTTCGCGATCCGCTCCCCATCATAGCGCCGGTGGAAGAAAGGGTCCCCATCATCAATCTACTTGCTTGGTTCCAATCCTCACCCTCAACCGCTGATAGGAGGGCCACTCACTGAGCAAAACTTCGCTCCACGACCGTGGCGGTTCTTTTCCCTGTCGGTGAGCCACCCACGATGGTCGGCCCGTGTCCCGGCTTCACGCCGCCCCATCGGGCACTCGCCTCACCGGGCCTCTCCCGGCATAGCTCCAAAGGTCAGACTGTACTGGAGGCCGACTCTTCTCGCTTGCCGACGGTTCCGCCGTCTCTCCCGCCCGACTCTAGCAACTCCTCCCTATCGGATGCTCCATACTCTCTCTGCCCGTCTAGCGCCTCGGGGACCATGGCTAGTTTTCTTTTGCGGGTCCTCCGAAGCCGGACCCGCCAACCAAAGCGGCACTTTCGATATCGACCGCCTCCTTCACGGTCGTCCCCGTCGACCCTCTCACACGCCGGCGGGGCGAGTTCCCCAGGCGGCCCGGCGCTTGGCGCTTGGCGGCCAGAGCTAACCCCTCTTGGGCTCCTCAGGAGCTCCACATCCGAAGTGGGTTCAGCCCTCAGCGTTCTCTCAATTGTCTCCCCAAAGGTCACATATGAGCCCCGCCTCATCAATAGGCTGAGGGGTGGACGAAACCCCATGAAGTCGCAAGACCGACTGCCAAGCAAAGCCTCCATGGTACGCGGTCCCGTAGTTAACGACTGCCCAACTCGCTGCTCGGCTCTAACAAGGATGTAGGCTCTAGGGTTTCTCTCTAATCTCGCCAAGACGACACCCTAAATTCGAAGTCGCCCCCACGTAATCTGCATCGAACCTGCTTTTCCACCCTTTGATCGACTTGGGCGATCAAGGATAACCTTGAATTCTCCCGACATCCGAGGTAATAGTGAGGCGCTCTTCTCGGACGGTGACGCCGACCAAGTGGCTCAAAGACGCCATCGCCTACTGAATCGAGCCAACGGCAGATGACGGTGAAGCCAACCAATATGGCTATCGAAGTTTGGCCATTTGCATGGGGAGACACCTAACTCATCAAACACTTTTCGGGCAGGCAGCGTTCTGAGGTCGCATTCCAAGTGTTTGAGATACTGGGAGCCCTTTGCTCGCCGTGGGTCAGATAACGGAGATGACTTCGGTGCCTCCAACTTGTACGCCCAGATGTCAAATTCTCGAAAGAAAGACCTCATTTGCTCGGGTAACCTTCGAGCGGAACTCATCAAGTTGCTTATGACGATCGGAATCCATGCCGGATCTTCACCACACGGAGAATCGCCCAAATTAGTGGGTGGGGAAAGGGGAAACGAATGCCCTCCTCCCACTCACCTCTTCAGATTTATACGGTGGGACCCACTAACGGCTCCCTTTTGCGATCAGCGGAGAGGATTGAAGCCCTCTCTCGAGGCCGCCGGGGCAAAAGCAATCCCAGTGGGTCCCACCTCGCACTAGAGGCTAAGAGCCGATGGCCAAAAATCGCCGCCACGACGCCCACGCCCCATCAATGGAACGCTCGATTCTCTCAACAGCTCGACGGCTAACTTATTGCTTCACTTGGACTCGCTTCCAACCGACTCCAAGCGAAGGGGCCAACTGTTATGGTCATAACCACTAACCAAGGATCGCGAGAGAAGCCAAACGCTTAACTGACGGACGCTTGTTTACCAATGAGAACCGACACGAACCTCCACACCCAACCCACCGACCGCCTCGCATTTACCACCTCGCATGATCCCTAGACGGCTATCGCCATAGCCGACGCTGAGAGGCGGTACGGGTCGCCCATCGACAACCCTCTCCGCAGACGACGCCGAAGGCGTAACGGCCGTCCGCCTACCAATTGACCACCTCGTAACTATTCCATCGCCGCCGTCCCCCGGACGACATAGAGGCGACTAGCTATCACCCTCCAACCGCTAGCCCGCTCGGACGACGCCGAAGGCGGTGTTAGTCGCCCTTCCAACCCGCCGCCTCTTACGACCCCTTCCTACAAGTTGTCAATTCTCCAAACAATGTGGAACGAATCCAGCCTAACCTTTCGCCACTCATCCTCTAGAGCGACGCATGAGGCGCCCCAATCGCCGCCTCGCCAATCATCCCATACTCTAAGGGTCGCGGTCGCCGGTCCACCCACGGCTCCCCTTCTCTCACCTGCGTGGTTCTCTCCACTCAAACGACGGCCACACAAGACTCGAACCCATCAACATCACATTAAATGCACCGACAAATTTTAATTCCCCATCTCTCACAAGATTTAAGACACCTCGACCCATGCTACAGGCCGCCAATCCCATCCCATTAATGGCTAATAGACCACACCAACCCTCGACATTTCAATTTGACACTGTACAGCCACCACTCTAGCAGCGGAGGGATGTTCACCAATCCTCGGCTCACGCGTGGAGGGGAGGGTGACTCACCGGTGGTTCCCAAACTAATGGAAAGACGGAAATACCCCTTAACCCTACCTATAAAGAGAAACGTGAACAGCCTAACAAGGAAAGCAATCTTCTCCAAGTGAATTCCCGCCCACCAGATTATCACACATTACTAACTTGACCGTCGGAGGAACCACCGAGATCCCAACTCCGCCTCTTCCTGTGTCCTTCTTGTTGTCAGAGGCTAACCCTTTGATCGGAGTCACTGCCGGGCTTTAGGAGAGAAAGCGACTCGCTTCTTTAAAACTAAACTCATCCGAGGTTAGTGATCATGATTATATACATCAACAAGTAGATTATTGAGTTATTAAAGTTAGGATTAAATTTATTAAAGTTAAATTAATTAATTAGAGTTAGAAAAATGCTAAATTATTTATTAAAGTTAGTTGAATTAGGATTATATACTTGGGTATATAAGTTTAATTGGCTAGATTTAATAAAAATTAAAGTTAGGTTAGGGTTAACAAACTTTAAGTTATCTTAATTAGGGTTATGTGATCAATTTGGGTTATGATAAATATCAATTAGGGTAGATCATTATAATTAAAGGTTAGGGATTAGGTTTTTTAATTTCAATTCTTAAAATAAGAGTAATAAAAATTGTATATAACCCTAATTCAATTGTATATAATCCATATAATTGTAATAAAAATTAGAAATCATTAAAAGATTATACCTTGAGTAGATCGGTGGTGGCTGAGGCGGAGGCGGCCCTCGGCAGAGGAGGAGGCGGCGTTCGACGGAGAAGGCGGAGCCGGCGTTGGCGTTCGACGGAGAAGATGGCGGCGGCGGCGGCGTTCGACGAAGACGATATTGGCGGCGGCGGCGTTCGAAGAAGGATGCGGAGGAGATCTCGGCGGATGAGCGCTCGGCGAAGGCCGGTGGCGGCGAGCGGCGGGAACTTGACGACTGCAGCGGCGGCGGTCGGCGGAGAAATTACAGCGGCGGCGGTAAAAAATAGGTTACAAGAAATGACGGGTAAAACGCATTTTATAGATAACATCGCCGACGGTAACCCGTCACGATGTTAACCCGCCGCTGATGTTAAGATCGCCGACGGAATTTGATTGCCGACGGCTACATCCTCGACAGATTTGCCGCCGTGAATGTAGATATCGCCGACGCATTTTCCGCCGATATTCCCACAAGAAAAGCCCAAAATCCACTAGTGGTTATGCCTAATTAAAGTCTATAACCTATCAAATTATAATTAACCACGGCTTTTATTAATGTAAACTAATCAACTTCTTTACGTAACCTAAAGAGATCTTTTAATTAATCTAGGTTAGTTACCTAGTTTCGCTATACTAAGCTTCCTAATGGTAATTAGCTACTCATGATTAATTAAAGAGAAAAGAAGATAAAAGAAGAATTAAAGAAAAGAGAAGAAAGAGTAAGAAAAATAAGAACAAGAATAAGAAAATAAAAATAAGAAATTAAACAACTTACTAAATTGAAGAAACTAAAAAAAGAACTTGAACTTCAAAATTGCAAGCAAAAGAAAAACTTTATTGAATTTGAATGTGTAAAATACAATGGCCCTAGGCCCCTATTTATACTATACAAGAATCTATCACAATCGTTAGATTAAACTTGATCTCCAAGTAATTCTCATAACCGTGGGATTTCACTTGGTCCACAATTTATTTAATATTTTTATAATACAAACAAGAGTCTAAAATCTGATTAAATTCAGATTTCTGCCAGAATCAGATACTAATGATAGAATTTGAGGAATCTGCCAATCTGGATGGATCCGTTTCGTCGAGATAGGCGATTTTTATTTATAATATGTTAGATTCTGACTTATGGATTGTGAGAAATTGCCTTTCCTTATCCTCAAAGTAATTTAATTTAGATTTTATTTTTCTTATCTTCAAAGTAATTGAATATTTACTTTTCTTCTTGATTCCTTGCTGTAGATCTGATTGCTGCTTGATTGATTCTTTTAGAATATGGGCTTTTTGGCTTCAATGTGTTTCATTGGGGCTTCACTTGGCTTCTTTGGGCTTCTCTTTATCCAAAATCAAATTTTTTTCCCTTAAAATTTACTAAAAATACCCAAATAGCAATTAAATATATACAAAAATAAAGATAAATGTGTAGGATTATGTGAAGCTTAATACAAGTGGTGTCTTTACGTTAAATCTCTTAAACATTCTCTAAACAACAATTTATCATCCCTTCTCCTTGTCAATTCTAGGCGTCGGTTAGTGTAAAGATTCTCGTATGACTAGCATTATATATTTGATTAGTCACCAACAGTCTTGCCAGGAGGAGCTGTTCACATAATCCTGCACAGTTTGAAGTCTAGTGTCTTGTATCTTTCGTTCTTGCTCTACTGTTCACATAACCCTACACGGTTTGGAGTCTAATGATTTGTATCTTTTGTTGCTGCTCTACTCTTGCCAAAAGAAGCTGCTCTCCACCAATCACTACAAAAATCCTAAGCAAATTATAACGTTTATAAATGCATCCTACAACATTTTTGAAATGTTGCTATACGGAAAACCAACGTTTGCAAAAACGCTGGTACGAAGGCTGGTACAGCAAGTGTGGGCATCCGATCCCAGCATTTTGCTACGAGGAGTTAGTCTGGTATCTTGCAAAAAGAAAAATTGTAGAGCTTGGAATGAGTGGGCTAACGCAGACCACTCTTGTAACCCATTCTCCTTGGGCCCAAAGACAAACCAATTGTTTTGAGCCCACAATTGATTGCAATTTCTTGGTGATAACCTGAACAATAAAAAGTGCTAGTTGTAAGTTCTTGGTGATAATCTAAACAATTAAAAGTGCTCAGTTAACTATTTTAAATGATTGCAATGTAATTGCCTCCTCGACCTGGGACGAAGAAGGGCATTGGGACGCATTTATTTTATTTTAGAGGAATATTAGGGCCCTACGTTTTTGCCTAAAACGTTGGTAATTTTCAACATTTTCTCTAAATCATTGGTGGATACCGACATTTGAATCAAATGTTCACTCAGCCGACTCCATGAATTATATTCTTTTTTAATAACCCAGCCTGAAATCGAACCTAGGACCATGGGAGCCATATTGAAACATCTCAACCATCCGAGTCACACATAGTGGGCAATTATATTCTTTATGTAAATTATCTAAAAAAAACTTTTAATTGTTGAACCTACTGAACAAACCAATGGTATTGACCCACATAATTAATTATAGGCATCCTCTACAATTAAGGCTATGTTTGGATTGGGTACTATTTTGAGATAATAACCATTTATCCTTTAAAATAAAATAGTGACGCGTTTGGTTCAAAATTTTAGCGGGATTAGGTTGGACTAATTAGTCATTTAAAATAAAATAGTCGGGAGGTTTTAGACTAAATAAACGAGGGGGAGGGTTGTTATTATAGTCTAGGTACTATTTTCCAATTGGGATGGACTAGAAATTATCACATTACCCTTTAATTTGTCACCGCCTTTTATTTTTTTGGCATGCGTTCAGTCTAGGGTTGGGCATGGGCCAGGTCAACCCACCGAGTGACTCGGCCCAGCCCGCTATGGGTCACAACCAGGCCGACCCATAATGAGCCGGACCCAACCCAACCTATGATATACCCGATTCACTGGCCGGGCTGGGTCTAGCCCTAGGCTCAGGTCAGAGAAGTAAGCACGGCCCATGCTGGCCCGGCCTAAGCCAGACCCTGCCCATCCCCCACCTCGGCCCATGATATATTTTTTACATTTCAGCCTGACACAAAATCAGCCCATCTTTAAAATAAAACTATATAAATCTAGTGTGTCGCTTGTCGGGTTGAAGAGTTAACGGCTACTCTTTTTATTTAGGCTGTTTGGGAAACTTCTTCATAGTTTTGTATGGGAGGTTTTTCATAATGGCCCTCGTTTTGTATGTTTCTTGCAAGATGCAACACTTTTAGTGTTTGAATGAATAATATTTTTAGGAAAATTGATAGGTAGCCCATTTTGTTTAATATGATAAGCAAAAGATAGTCTAGTGATAAAACCAATTAATCTCATCATTCATACATATTTAAGTTTATTTTGTGAAATGAGATGTAACTTGTGTCTTTCTTTAGAAAAAGAAAACTGAATCTTTCTCACAATAATTAGCGTATTTGCACATACAAAAACATGTGAAATTAAGATTAATTTTTATTTGAACAAATCTTTCTCTTAAATGTTAGTTACGTTGTAAAACTCAATGTTTATAACTTAGTTGTAATGTGATCGTTGTAGGAAATATGATTTAGCAAGAAAATAGAGACAAATAACCTCACTACAAATTTTGAGTTACATTTTTATGTCTTACATGATATATTTCAAATGTTTAAATACAAGAATAAAGATATTATAATATTTAGTAGAATAAATATAAAAAAGTTCACGCTAGTGGCATCCAATGAGTAATCGTGATGATATATTTATGTTTAAAGGAAAAAGTTCATGCAATAGCTATTTCCTACAGATGATTTTACGGGTGTAAGGGATACAACTATATATTTTGTTTTCATCCATTGATGATATTCTATACAACTTTTTTTCTAGTCATAATTAGAAGTTTAGTGCTCATGAATAAAGATTTTGTTAACAAGTCTTTTAAAAAAAATTTATGTCAGAAACTTAATTATGTGGGTTAGAATAGATTTAAAAGAGCTTAGGGTTCATCAATCTTCTTTGATGGCTGATCACTTCGAGCAAAAAAAGATTCATGCACAAATATAAAACATTAGAGGATTGAAGTTGGGTTCTCCGGTAGTCCCTCTGATGATCAAGTTAATAATGATCTTAAGGGGGAAAATGTTTATGAAAGAAGTAGCTTTTTGGGTTTTCTGTGGAAGAGAATAGCGTATCTTCATGCAGAAGACAATCTGCATATTTATAGTGAACCGAAATGGGTATTTGGTAACTTCGGCCGGGTCCATGCAGTCGGCTTAGTCAGTTGACATTTTACACACGTTGGCAGTGGGTGGTCCGAGTCATCCTTGCGTTTAATGTGACGGCGACAGAATGGCTAAGGTACATGCGTGGTCCGATGAGTCATTATGACTTCGATGGGGGAGTAATGATGGCTCTGGCCATGCATTTAATGCGACTAGCTGACATCACTGGGGAAGATGAAGCATATAGGTTCCCTCGTGGTTCAAGATGCGTTGTCAGGTCCGAGCGGAAACGCCTTTCGTCTCGGTCATTCGAGAGAGTCCGGATGAGGATGCTTTTCATCTTGGTCCTTCGAGAGAGTCTAAGTGAGGACGTCTTTCATCTCGGGTCTCCAAGTGCTTTAAGGAGGGGAGCCAGCATTCGTGAGACCCGGGTCCGGTTGGTGTCACGATGCTTAAGTTGTCTAATCGAGACATGTGTCATCCTCTCAAGAGCAGTTTACACTTAACAATTTCTGTGATACAATATTGGCCCCTTTCACTTGAACCCGGGTTGACGAGTCCGAGTGAAATTCAAATCGTCTCCTAGGAATCTGAAGTGCATTTAATGAGGGGTTGCTGATGAGTCGTTGTTGATGTGATGTTCTGATGTAGGGGGAGATCGTTCGTCGGTTAAAGGGGTGCCGCTTCGGTTTCCGAGTGGTTGCCTCGAATCTTACGTGCCTTTTTAGCCATCCTTCCATAACCGAGTCCTCTGTTCAGATCATGCCACGTGTTCACTCCCTCACCTATATATATATACATATATATATATAGTCTACTACTTTTCAATCCCTAGAGTTCAACCACCGTGTTTGTGCGATTTTCGATTATCTCATTCAATTTATTTTGATCTCTAATCGAGACACATGTCATCCTCTCAAGAGCAGTTTACACTTAATAATTTCTGTGATACAACAAAAATATATTAACGATTAATGTTTCTATTACAACAAAGAGATGATATTTATTTTTAAACAAAGGTATAGTTTAATAAATATTAATACAAGTAAAGATAGAAAAGGAAAAAAAAGTGAAAAGGAAAAAAATGCAGGCGATGGCCGAGGCCGCGACAAACGCGTGGGCGAGGTTGGACCGACCTAGAACCGTCGCGAGCGGTGGGTGGTGGATCGATCTAGGCCGGATTAAAGAAGTAAGCCCGGCCTACTCTGACCCGACCGGGCCCATGTCGAGGCCGGCGGCAAGCAGGGCGGTTCACCGGACTGGCGTGAACCGGCCCGACCCACATCATACCCTAGTTCAGAGGCCCGTGAACCGGCCCGGCCCGCGTCCTACCCTAGTTCGGTCCTGTAAACACATCTTCAAAGCATCTCTTTGTTCTCTGTCGTGCGTTTGGTCCTGCAAACTATTTCAATTTTTAAGCTTTCGTTGTGTGCTCTTTTAAACACTGATGCTCCTTTCGTTATATTTCATCACTTAACCTCAGTTAGAAGTACAGAATAATTGTTTGGTGTAGTAAGAAAATTTATTTTCTTGTTTATCAGATAGTACATTTGTGATAAAACTAAAAAAAAGTAACTAGTTCTATGATATTTAATTCTTCCGCATTATACTTCGGCATGAGACTTGTTAACTTTTGGGTGGGGTCCGCCCAAATAAGTGGGCAGATCTAAGAGGACCCAAACCGGTCCTTAATTGGACCGATTTCTAATCCTATTAAATTAGGTGGATTTTTTCCTCTACTCTATATATACGAGCATGTTTAGTTTACAAGACTCGTTTTAGAAAGGAATCTAGCTTCAAAGGATTTTACTTGTCTACCTCTTTAACTTTGCATCGATAAAATATGGAGCCATCCTCGAAGTGTAGAAAATCTGAGTTACCAACAAAAGTTGAAATGTGAATATCTAACATAATTGAGAAGAAAGTCTGATCTAGAGTTCGAGATTACTTAGCTTGTTACATAATTGAGAAGCTATAATTCACTTAAGGTTGAAAGAAAGGGCATTTCGATATTTACTATTATTTTGTAATTTTATACCCCTTTATAATGATAAGTTTCCAAACGATATAGTTATTAGAGGTGTTAATAATAAATTAAGTCAAATATATTATTAAAATTTTAACCCAATATAGTCTCTGAATCATTATATCCCAAGACTATAGTAAGTTAAATTAGTCCCACAATAAATAAAAAAAGTTCCTAATACAAATATGTCCTTAAGGTTGTAGATGATATGGACTCGTTAATGGAAGAGTTAAGCAGGTTTAACCCTTCGTTAACCTCCCAAACAACAAATATAATATGAGGTCTAACAAACCCTCACATTGTTGTGGGTCCAGCCCAATCAAGGGCCCACTTAGATCAAGTCCATTGCTTGTTGAGTCCAAATCAGGACCCACTTGGAATAAGATATGGGCCTAAATGAATTTTAATAGGCTTAGGAGGACTTGATGTGAATTATCCCTTATTAAATAAGCATAGGTTTTAAGGAGAAATTTCCTTACTAAAAATAAATTTGATTCGTGAAACTCGGTAAAGCACAAAATAAAAATAGAGAGCAGGAGTTGTTCCTGCAAGCATATTGAGGGGGGAGGGGGGGAGAGGAGAGAAAAAAGTTTGGATTTCAGATTGCTCAGTTATCTAATTGTAGTGATTCAAACGTTGTCTTCTTTATAATGACGATGCCGTCAAGGGTATAGTGTTGATTTCTCTGTAGAAGTTGGGGATTTATGTTGAGATAGGTTGTAGGGATTTAGTGCCTTAGAGGTAACACTGTATTTTCTCTTGTGATTTAATCCTCAAGTTTGGGTGTAGCTTTGAGGACTTGTACTCTTGGTTCATAGTGGAATATTTCTCTCTGGATGCCCATGGACGTAGCATGATTTTCTGAACCATGTTAAATCTTGGTGTTTGCTTGCGTGTGATATTTTTGTCGGTACCATTATTTATTTCTTGTGTTTAATTTCGCAGATTAATTCCATAAAATCGTAACAAATGGTATCAGAGCCCTGGTTCGAGGCATGCCTTGGGATGTATGAGATAGAGAGTTTCGACACAATGACAAAATTGGATGGTCCTAATTGATAAGTATGAAAGTCCAAGACTGAAGATATTCTTTATTGTAAGGATTTACATGATCCTATTAAAGGAGATGAAGCCAAGCTAGAAAAGATGTCTGACAAAGAGTGGGAGAAACAACACAGGAAGATGATCAGTTATATCCGGATGTGGATCAATGTTAATATTTTTGACCATATATCGAGTGAGACTAATGCAAAGTCTCAATGGAAGAAGGTTGAGGATCTCTACGAGCAGAAGACTACGAAGAACAAGGCGTTCATTACGAGGGGGTTGGTGAACTTAAAGTTCAAGGGAGCGAGCGGCATAGCAGAGCACTTGAATGAGTTCAAGAGTTTGGTTAATCAGTTAGCCACGATGAAGATGACTCTCGATGATGAGTTACAAGCTTTATTGCTATTAGGTTCTTCGCAAGATAGTTGGTAAACATTAGTGATGATAGTCAGCAATGTAGATCCAGATAGTGTGTTATCGATGAGTATGGTTATTAGCAGATTATTCAATGAGAAAACTCGGAGGAAGTCCACTGGCATAGATAACTCAAGGCACTTGTTACAGAGAATAGGGGCAGGAGAAGATACATGAACTAGTCTAGAGGTCGTGGCGCATCCAATGTCAGATCAAAGTCTAAAAAGAGAGGTCACTTCCTTTGTGGGAAGCAAGGTCATATCAAGAAGAATTATTGGGTATGAAAGAAAGAGCAAGGGAACAAAGATAATGTTGGGCGCAGAGTCACGCGCACACGCCGCGAAAGCGATATCACCTGAGAGAAGGCCCTGATTATATTCTCGTTTCACAAAGAAAACAAGAATAGAAAGCAAATATCTCAACAAAGTGAGATATCTACTCTTCCTCTCAACAGTACTAGGACTGAATCAAGGGAACCTACAAACAATAGCCAATACACAGCAAACAGCAAAGACACGAGATTTACGTGGTTCGGCAAACTTGCCTACGTCCACGGGAGGGGTGAGGAGAGATTTGACTATGAAGAAGAACACCGACGACTTATACAATCCACAAGCTCGTCCCAAAGATAAAACTTTGATTTTTACCCAAAAGAAATTGACCTCTCTCTTGTAAAATCTCTCCAAGCTCTCTCTTTAACTCTCTCTAGCCGTCGCCAAAAATCCTAGCTTTTTCTCCCACAAACTCAACTTCAAAAAACCCTAGGTTTAATATCCTATTTATAGGGAATTTCTAAAAAAAACCTTTTTTTTCATTTTTGTGGTTCCCTGTCGCGTGAGGTTCCCTGTCGCGCAGGAGAGGGGGGTCTCGTGGGTGGCCCCCACGGGCTGCTTCCACGCGTGGGTGTGGCCCCCATGAGACCACGTGCTCATAATTCTCCACCTCGTACATCATTTGATAAGCCTTAAATTTTGGACGAACACCAGAAGAACACCGCGAATATCACTAGAGAGATCTCCATCAGCCAAACCAGGCCAATCCAGCTGCACCATTATACCATGGTTGCCTACGTACCCTCTAACCGGGATCAAGCTAATCGTAGTTCTGCAATTCTCCATATAATCTCCACCTCACCTCATCACCGCCCCGAAGGGCCATGCCCTCTTAGGCAGATCAACACGGGCTGATATGAAGCAAGTCCAAGCAATGCTTAAACTTGCTACCTGTGACCACATTGGTTAACATGTTTGCTGGATTCTCATTCGTGTGCACCTTCATGAGAGAAACATCGCTTCCTCTATGACATCTCGCATCTAAATGAAACCCGACATCGATATGCTTGGTAATGAGCATGATAAACTTAATTCTTCGCCAAGTGAATTGCACTCGATCGCCGCACCACAAGTTCACGTTCTCCCCGCCAATCCTCAAATCATCTAGAAGACCCCACAATCACAATGCTTCCTTCACTCCTCTCGTCATGGCCATGTACTTCCTCTAGAAAGTGCCACTATAGCTCGTAACATCGATCGCCAACTAATCGAAGCCCCATGTATCCGAAAACATAACCAGTAGTTGATCGCCGCTTATCTAGATCGCCCGCATAATCGAGTCCACAAACACATCAATCTGATATATTTCTCCACCAAAATACGCATTCGTGATAATCTGCCCTTTAAGTACCTCAAGACCCACTTCACCGCTTCCCGGTGCACTTTTTCGATTCGCCATGAATCTACCGACCACACCATCACCGCGGAAATATCCGGGCGTACACACCATTGCGTATATTAAGCCGCCAACCGCATTTAGTATAGGGACACGCTCCATGTGCGTCTTCTCTTCCAATAGTGGGAGATTGTTTACCGAAGCCTAAAGTGTGGAGCCAATGGAGTCACCACCGACTTAGCACTTTACATCCCGAACCTCGCGACACCCGCTCTATGTAGCCCTTCCGACTCAAGAACAATCGTCGGTTCGCCCGCTCTCTTCTAATCTCCATACCCAGTATTTTCCTAGCAGCGCTCATGTCCTTCATCTTGAACTCTCCACGAAGCTTCCGAATGTAAACGCAACAATCATAGTCGCTTCGGAAAAACCCATGCTTCAGCATGAAGGAGTCAAATCGCTTGTACCACTGTCGGGGAGATTGCTTCAATCCATACAGTGACTTCTTCAAACGACACACATGATACTCCTTTTCCTCAACCTTGTAGCCCTCAGGTTGATGCATGTAGATCTCTTCATCCAAGTCTCCATGCAAGAAGGTCGTTTTAACATTGAGTTGTTCCAGCTCAAGATCACCATGAGCAACAATACTCAATAGCACCCAAATAGAAGTGTGTTTCACCATCCAAAAAAAGATCTCATTGTAATCCACACCCTCTTTTTGTACAAAGCCCTTAGCCACTAGCCTCGCCTTGTACCTTGTACCGCCGAGCTTTGAAAGATCTTCCTTTCTTTTATACACCCACTTACAACCAATAGCTTTTCTTTCTATGGGCAATGGGACCACCTCCCATGTTTGGTTCTTCCGAAGAGATTCCATCTCTTTTTCCATCGCAGCCAACCAAATCTCACTATCCTTATTCTGAATAGCTTTCTTGAAGGAGACCGGCTCGTCCTCCTCCACCGAGAGTGCGTATTCAACCAAATTAGCCTGTCCATAGTGCTTCAGAGTTGATCACCCTACCAGACTCAATTGTGTTTGCCTTGACCTAGTGGAAGCCAAACTATCCTCGAACTGCTGTTATTGTAGTGCCTGTGTATTCTCCTGCTGAACCTCCTCATGCTCAAGCTCATCATCTACCTGACTTCCCACTTGAACGCGACTAGAACCTGGTTGGTCTTTAGGTTCTATTTTAATAACCCGACTTAGAAATCTCAAATGTAACACCATCATTCTTGAAGCCCTAGCAATCATGGATTTCTCATTAAAGGTAACATTCTCACGATCACTTAACTTCGAATCTTTCAGACACCAAAGTCGATAGCCTTTACGCCTTCGTGATATCCCAAGAATATTGTCTTCTTGGCCCTCGCGTCAAGCTTTCCCTCATTGATGTGATAGTAGGCGGTACATCCAAAAATTCAGAGCCTATCATAATCTGCATGCTCCCCTGACCACACGCTATAGGGTGTATCACCATCCAATATCGAATGTGGTGAACGGTTCACAATATAACAAGCTGTAGCCACCGCTTCTACCCACCATTCGTTGTCCAATCCAACAGATGATCGCGATACTCATTGCTTTCTCCGCAATGTTCGTCTCTCATGACCCCATTCTCACTGGTGTTGACTTGACTGCCCAAGATTGAACAATTCCCTCGATCACGTAACTCCTTGAAAGTACCATCTATATACTGCACTGCTATCGATCTCGTCTTCAATTTCTTTCCGTCCTGTTCTCAACCATTGCTTTCCACTTCTTGAATGTCTCAACACCTCATTCTTATACTTGTAGTAAATCCAAGCATACCTCGAATAGTCATCTATGAACGAGACAAAATATCCGAACCACCCTTAGAAGTTGTCCGAGCCGGACCCCAAACATCCGTGTGCACATAATCTAGTATCCTCAGCTCTTAGATTTGCTTCTCGAACTAGACCATGTGTATCTTTTCATACACACAATCCTCGCAAATATCCATGCAAGGTTTCTTGATTCATCAGCCAGACCCTCTTTACCGAAAGCAAAACTAGACCCTTCTCGACATGTGCCCAAGCCGCCTATGTCATAACCGTGTGTGCTCACATGGGTCTCCACCACTTCCTTCAGCCTCCAACCGCCGCATCTCCCGGCCACCGCTGCATTCGAGAGTATATAAATTACCGTGACGAACACCCTTCATCACTACAAGGGAACCCCGAATAACCTTCTTCACTCCGTTCTCCGTAACAATTCTGTAACCGCCGGAGTCCAATGTACCGACTGAGATAAGATTCTTCCGTAAGTCGGGAACATGCCTCACATCCGTCAAGGTTCGGACCACTCCATCATGCATCTTGATCTTGATATTACCTAGCCCCACCATTTTACAAGCATGGTTGTTCCCCATCAATACGGTTCCACCATCAATGTCTCTGTAGATAGTAAACCACTTTCTATTTGGACACATGTGGTAAGAGCAACCAGAATCAAGTATTCACTTCCCGGAGATATCCTCTCCACCCGTGACGACATAGCACTCCTTATCGCTCCCTTCCTCTAAAACGTAGCTCGCCTCTTCCTTGCCCTCTCTTCTCTCAGTCTTGTTGTTGTTCTTCTTTCCACCTACTCTCTTATTTGGACAGTCGACCTTGAAATGCCCAACTTCACCGCATTTGAAACACGATTTTCCCGCAAGAGGTCTCGATTTAGATCTAGACTTTCCTCCCTTACCTTTTCCTCGCTCATTGCTCCTTCCTCTAGCATACAATCCCTGCGCTTGTTCTTTGTTACCACCCGTAGTCATGTCACTGGTTGTAATCATTCGAAGATCATCCGCTAGAAGCGCCGTTCTAGTCTCATCCATCATCAGATCGTCTCCTACAACCATCAGTGTTTGCACCGGGTTGTCATAAGACTTCGGCAGAGACAGAAGTAGTAGAAGCGTCTGATCCTCATCTTCAACTTTCACATCTATGTCTTTTAAGTCTGATATGATCCTATCAAACTTGTTCATGTATTCCCGGATTGATGCGCCCTCCTCCATCTTGCAAGTATACAATTTAGATTTTAAGTAGATCCGGTTCGTTAGACTCTTCGTCATGAAGGTACTTTCTAACTTCTTCCATACGCCCGCAGTCGTTTCCTCTCCATCTACCAAGAAAGCTACATCCCTTTCAATGCATAGGATAATCGACGCTCGTGCTTCCAGATCCAGCTCCTCCTAATCCTCATCAGACATATCCTTGTGCTTCTTCTCTTTTCTAGCCAAAGCCTTGTACAATTTTTGCGAAATCAATGTGTTTTTCATCTGCATCCTCCAATAGGAAAAATCATTCTTCCCATTAAACTTTTCAATCTCGAATTTTTCTACTTTGACCGATTTATTGGTAGACGCCATTCTCCGTTTGTATTAATAAATCCGCTTCTCTCAGAAATTACCGAGCACCACCTCAAACTAGAAGCTACACCACTTTCAATCTGAATAACAGCTCTGATACTAATTGTTGGGCGCAGAGTCACGTCCACACGTCGAGCGATATCACCTGAGAGAAGGCCCTGATTATATTCCCGTTTCACAAAGGAAATAAGAATAGAAAGCAAATATCTCAATAAAGTGAGATACCTACTCTTCCTCTCAACAGTACTAGGACTGAATCAAGAAAACCTACAAACAATAGCCAATACACAGCAAACAGCAAAGACACGAGATTTACGTGGTTCGGCAAACTTGCCTACATTCACGGGAGGGGTGAGGGGAGATTTGACTATGAAGAAGAACACCGACGACTTGTACAATCCACAAGCTCATCCCAAAGATAAAGCTTTGATTTTTACCCAAAAAAAATTGACCTCTCTCTTGTAAAATCTCTCCAAGCTCTCTTTTTAACTCCCTCTAGCCACCGCCAAAAACCCTAGCTTTTTCTCCCACAAACTCAACTTCAAAAAACCCTAGGTTTAATTCCCTATTTATAGAGAATTTCTAAAAACCTTTTTGTTTTGGGGTTCCACTGTGTAGCGGGGTTCCACATCCGCGAGGAGAGGGGTCTCGTGGGTGGCCCCCACACGCTGCTTCCGCGCGTGGGTGTGGCCCCCACGAGACTACGTGCTCACAGATAAAGAAGAAAGATGAGAAGAAGAATGTAGACAATGATACTACTGCCACCTTATATGAGACCGATGTTATTCTCACTTTCGGGGACGATGACCACATATATGTTGCAGGTCAGAATTCTGAGTGGATAGTGGGTATAAGAGCTACATGTCATGCTACCTCAAATCGAGACCTTTTCACGTCGTACAGAGCAAATGACTTTGGCAATGTGAAGATGGGCAATACTAGCTACTCGAAGATAGTGGGACTTGGTGATATACACTTACAGACAGATATCATATGCATATTAGAAAAAAATTTTTTTTTTAATTTTAATAAAGTTAAAGTTGGTATTTTTTAAAAAGTAAGGAGGACTAACTCTCTTAACTCTTCTTTATTTATCAAACATAAAAAAGCTTAAGCCTTCACCATAACAATCAAAGACAAAAGCTTAATCCTTAACCCTTATTAGTTAACCCCTTCCCAAAGGGCAGGGAATTATATTGTGCCATTCTTGTATGCTATTTCTATATCTAGAAAAACGGAGCAAGAGAATCTTTCAAAAGAAACTTATAAATCTAGTCATCATTTGTTAAATGATTTTGTGATCACTTCCCTTCTGGTATGACAACATACCCTTATTGATAACTATATTTTATCACACTTTTATACCCTCATTATATATTTTATTGAATAAATATACTTGCTAATATCGTTTGTTTTATAAATTTACAAGAATAAAAAATTATTAAATAAAAGATCAAAGAAGCCCAAAATACATTTACTTGAAACCTAAAAGAAGCCTGAAGGAAGCCTACAAAGCCCAAAAGCCTAAGATGAGATGAGTCAACAAGTCAACAAAGAAGATAAAAATCTGTTATAAACTAATCAATGAGCTAATTGATTAGTGTTTAATAAAAACTAATCAATGGCTTTAATTTTTTGGAGCCCAAGTTTGACCCAAGGACTAATATTAATTGTTGTAGGTTATAAATAGGGATAGAGAGCGAGGGTGAGAGATATAGAAAATTTTGTAAAACCCTATTTTAGAGAGGTTTTTGAGAAAGTCTTCCAAAATTATAAACTTTAGTTTGCAATAAATAAATAAAATTCATTCTTTTTCAATTTTCTTCTTCTTCTCTTGTGTTGATGAAGATTTGCTTTAAGAGGGGCCAACCCTTACAATGTAAGTTTTATTTTTCTTCTTTTATTTCTTCTTTAAACTTGCATATTTAGGATTTAATTTCTTGCTTTTTATTCATAATTTGTAATTTAGGATTTTCTTGATTTTTATTTTTACTTTCTAGGAGTAGAATGAATAGCTAATTTTCTTAGGATGTGATGAAGCTAATTTAATTTTTATTTAGTTTTTGAATTACTTTGTTTTTGTTGCTAATTGATCATACTTAGGATAATAAACTAGAATAATGATTGGTAGAAAAAGAATTTGATAGGCTATGCTTATCTTAAATGGTTTAATAGTTTATACTTTTTCAACTATAGAATTACTATCTATTTTTTATTTCTATTCATGAATAATGATATTGCTTAGATATGAATTTGATAGGTTATGCTTGTCTTAAATAACTTGATAATCTATACTTAAGAAATCTAGTAATATGAGAATTAAAATAGAGTAGTTCTTAAATTCAAATAGTAATTAACTAATAGATTCAATCTTAGATTCCTAGTTTTATAACTTGATTTTCTTCATCTCTTTATTTGCTTCTTCTCTTGCTTTTTATTCTCTATCTTGATTTTCTTTGTCTCTTTTATTTGCTTCTTCTCTTCGTTTTATTCCCTTCCTCTTGTTTTAGCCTTTTTTTAATCTCTTTTATTTGCTTCTTTCTTCTCTTCATTTTATTCTCTTCCTCTTGTTTAGCCTTTTTCTTTAATCTCTTTTATTTGCTTCTTCTCTTGGTTTTATTCTCGTCCTCTTGTTTTAGCCTTTTTTTTATTTGTATAACCAATACCCAAATAGGCTCTCTACACTCTCCTCTTTCATAATTCAAGAACCACTTTAGGACATTCTTAGAACACATCTTTCTCATGGGATCAACACTTGCATGCTACACACATTAGTTATGCACTTGCAATGTTTTATTTAGAACACATCACTAATTATACCTAGGTGTATCTGTATTCTAGCTAAGGATGCAATTGCAGCCCAGAACATTTGACAATTGCATTATAAAGTCTTCACAAATTTTAATATTGCCTTCTTTAAAAATAATTGCACCCCAATGGTTCAATATTTAATTCTATAACCAATAAGTACTAACCTATTTGAGCCCATTAGCATTTAATAGCTCATTCAATTTGAGTTTAGCCCATAATTATATAACCAATAATTATATTTTTATTTTTAAGTAAATAGTTACTTGTCGATCACCTCCCTATGAAATTTTTTTTGAATCCGCCACTGCTTATATTGGATTAGACATCTAACAAGGAGTTATAAGATCATAATTCCGAGAACTAGGTTACTAATTTTCTTTCTCTTACCTCCTCGTGATATACTTCTCTCTCTTCCTCCATTTCTTTTCATGTATGTATTCTATCTATTTTGTATAGTCAATAAATAAATTTCCAAGTTATCTTGTCCAGGTTACTATAAAAAAGAAAAAAATGTTAGGCCTGTTAGCACTTAACCAGATGCAGTTGATGTTCAGTTCATTACTCTGTTTTCCATTTCAATAGGCGCCTCTGCTTCGTGAAAATCTTTCTCTGCTATGTTTCATCAAAATTTTCTGCTTCAATAATCACCTGCTCTGTTATCTTCACTTTTCAATCTGCTTATATATTTATGCAGAAATTCTTATAAATCTCATGTTGCATGATGAGAAATTAACGCTGGTGTGTTTTTATCCTATCGGCTTGCTTTATTTTCCTTCACCATGGAAATGGTTACAGTTACAGATACATCATTTCAGTCGATAACTCGAAAAAGAATTCAGCTTTTAGTTCTACCTAACTTATGAATCAGTAGTGATCCTAAATTTAAGCAAAAATCCACTGGCAGATAGTAGAATCTGCCTTCTTCAATGTAATCCGATTCATCTCGTCAGTTTCTGACTAGAAAAAGTTGGAACCATCAAAGGGGAAGTTAGGATCAAAATCCCCAGGATTAAAGTTTCCGAAACCAATGTCCACCATCGGAGAATTCGTCGTAGAAGTCGTAGCGGATAAAATCTCTGTCAGTTCTCCACCATAATTGCTTGTCTGACCAAAATAATTCGAACCCGAGTACATAAAATTCGGAGAAAACTCCGAAGGAGAAGCAAACACATTGCTCTGAGACTGCATACAGCTCGCAGGAGTCGAAGAGAAAGAAAATGAAGAGGAACTCGCAACATTTGTTCGGTCAATGTTAGGCTCCAATCCTTCGGTCTTGACGCTGAGACTTTCGCGCAAGCTCATGAGACTCTGCTGTGTTGGCTTCGATGATGCTTGAGATTTCTGTGGCTTGTCGACGCAGGTGTGGGTCCCGCGGTAAGAGACGTCGAAGACTGAGGGGTCGTTATCGGATCGCTGAACTTGCTTTGTTGCAAGGCAGCCTTGAGTGTTGCGGTGAGTGCAACGGTAGTAGCCCCTGTGATAACAGAGGAAGAACAAGAACAGGTTTAATTAATGAGCAATTACTTAAACTAAGAGGCATTAAATGAACTTGTATTTGCTTATGTCAGAAGAATGAATCTCCCTTAGGTTTTGGATTCCTAATGAGTCAAGGTCAACATGTAAGCGATGTCTGAATCTAGAGAAGGAATTTTTAAAGAGGACTTAGAGCTGACCTTGACTCAGGGAGGAATGAACTAAGATTAGAAAATTTTTGAGACAGATGCTGCCTCATTAACTATATTATTTTGGCGCTATATTTCAAAATTTTAAATAAAAATCAATAAATGCTCAATCGAAGCACACGTGAGCAAGGTCTAGGGACCCGTGGCATGTACTTTTGGATACCAATTCAGTTCATTCCGATAAATAATATTTACCAGATTCTATGAGAGTTATACTACTCTTATACTATAAGGAACAAAAGAATAACATTTGTATCAATTTCGTTTATTGCTTCAATACTGGACTCTTACGTATCTACCAAAGTATGAGTCAAATCATAATTAAATAGGATTTTGTAATTACAAACCTTGGATATTTGGCACCCAAAATGTCCTTTTGCCCATACTTCCTCCAATTAAACCCATCATCAAGGGGCCCTTCAATCCCTCCCCCCAAACAAACCTTCACTTGGCTACTCCACTTGGGCAACCCCTTCCTCTTCTTGCACATCCCCTCCTCCTCCTCCCAATTCTCGCTCCTCGGACTCTCGCTGCCTCCTGACTGCGGCGAGCTCGACCTCCCCTCCATATTCCTCGCCATCGCGATCGCAGCCTCAAAAGTCGACTGCACATTTTTTGCCAAGGATTTGCAAGACTCGACGTCCATTGGATCGCCGAGCTTTGCTTTGAGTTTTCTAGCTTCTTCTTCTCCTTGCGCTAGAACACTCATTAGTAAGCTTGGATCCATGATTCTCAATGTGCACAAGCATGTACGAGGAAATACTGAGTGATGAAAGTGATGAAGGAAATTTGAAGTGTGGGGTTGAGTTTTTATATGGGAGAGAAGTTTGACTGAAAAAAGCGGGCTTTGAGTTTTTGTTTTGACTGGTCTTTGGTCATCAAGCAGATTGCTGACCAATTCTACTCTATAATTTGTTTTTGGTAAATTTTACAAAAAAAACCCCAAACTTTTTGAGTGTTTCCTCCACAACTCTCCTGAACTTTTTTTTATTCAACTAAACCTACCTAAACTTTCGAGTTTTTCCTACAAAACCCCTGGGCGTTTTTTATTCCACTAAACCCTCCTAAATTTTGGAGCATCTCACAAAACCCTTTGAACTTTCAAATTTTCCAATGGACCCTAGCAGTGTTAATGATGTTGTTGGCCATTATTTTGATTGTAGCTTATTGATCCGTTAACACATTTAATTTAAGTGTTCCATGGGAAAATTCAAAAGTTTAAAAAGGTTTTGTAAAACACCTCAAATAAAGTTCAGGAGTTTGATTCAAGGAGTTTTGTTGTGAACCGCTCCAAAGTTTTGAGGGGTTTTGTGAAGTTTACACGTTTTCCTTTTCCAAGTTGAGTTAGATTTCCATTGAAAAGAGGGTCAGAGATTAAGAAACTGACCGAGAATTTTCAAAGCTAGATCCGCGTTAGATGGAAAGTGAAGTGTGTATTGAGAGGTGAACCAATTGAAATTGGCCCCCTATGGTTACGTTTGTGATGGGTACCAGTCTAATCCAAACTTTAGACCCACATCACATGTGAGCATCAAAATAAAGTGCTAAACGAGTTGCAGTCACCTTGTATAGTGCATAATGCATTGGTGCCTAAATAAGCCCAAATAGAGCTTTTCAAAAATTATCTCATATAGTGGTAACATGCTTGTGGAAGATAGAACTTTTCAAATATATTAGAAAAACAAAATTTTGACGGATAATGATTTAACTTAAGGAGATAGCTCTTAAGAAAATTGACTGGAAAAATAACATTCATGTAATGATCCCAAAAGCTCAGGGTAAAGACGTCATTGTTGTTGCTATATTTTTAGGACGGAAAAATTACCATATTGGTATATTTTGTTGACCCTTAGTGACACATTGGTATATTTTCTTACTCCGGCAATAATTTGGTATATTATGTAGACTACGGCGATAAATTAGCCTATATTTTGGCTGGAGCCAAAATTCCGGCCAAATTGAGTCACATGATCCTCACGTGCGGCCCACGTGGCTGCCAACGTGGCGATAATTGGGATCAATTAAATTGCTAAAAGAGGTTTTTTCTAACATTAGGGCTCAAAATTAGGGTTCAAATTGAGAATTTTTTGTTCTTCTTCCTCCTAGCATTAAATTGGCTAGGGCAACTCAAATTGGAGTTAGATTCTGTATCCCCAAGCTCTTACTCAAGGTCAAGCTCAAGTATGAGTATGAAAGAAGCAAACTAATGGCTCAATGGGATGAAAAGCCCTAATTTACACAAATCAACCGCATTATAGCCAAATCAAGATTTTGAACCCATTAAATAATAATGATGCACAAGGAGAATTTTCAAAGCTAGATCCGCGTTAGATGGAAAGTGAAGTGTGTATTGAGAGGTGAACCAATTGAAATTGGCCCCTTTGGTTACGTTTGTGATGGGTACCAGTCTAATCCAAACTTTAGACCCACATCACATGTGAGCATCAAAATAAAGTGCTAAACGAGTTGCAGTCACCTTGTATAGTGCATAATGCATTGGTGCCTAAATAAGCCCAAATAGAGCTTTTCAAAAATTATCTCATATAGTGGTAACATGCTTGTGGAAGATAGAACTTTTCAAATATATTAGAAAAACAAAATTTTGACGGATAATGGTTTAACTTAAGGAGATAGCTCTTAAGAAAATTGATTGGAAAAATAACATTCATGTAATGATCCCAAAAGCTCAGGGCAAAGACGTCATTGTTGTTGCTATATTTTCAGAACGGAAAAATTACCATATTGGTATATTTTGTTAATCCTTAGTGACACATTGGTATATTTTCTTACTCCGGCAATAATTTGGTATATTATGTAGACTACGGCGATAAATTAGCCTATATTTTGGCCGAGCCAAAATTCCGGCCAAATTGAGTCACATGATCCTCACGTCGCATTACGTGGCGTAACATGATAATTGGGATCAATTAAATTGCTAAAAGAGGTTTTTCTAACATTAGGGCTCAAAATTAGGGTTCAAATTGAGAATTTTTTGTTCTTCTTCCTCCTAGCATTAAATTGGCTAGGGCAACTCAAATTGGAGTTAGATTCTGTATCCCCAAGCTCTTACTCAAGGTCAAGCTCAAGTATGAGTATGAAAGAAGCAAACTAATGGCTCAATGGGATGAAAAGCCCTAATTTACACAAATCAACCGCATTATAGCCAAATCAAGATTTTGAACCCATTAAATAATACGATG
This sequence comes from Asparagus setaceus, assembly GCA_012295165.1. NCBI lineage: Eukaryota > Viridiplantae > Streptophyta > Magnoliopsida > Asparagales > Asparagaceae > Asparagus > Asparagus setaceus. Next base: position 10,958,407 of record CM022709.1, read on the forward strand.
CACAAGGAGAATTTTGCAAATTTTGGAAGATTCTTCCCCTCCCTCACATGAATAGAGAAAAGGAAGGAAAATAGAGAATTTTTTGGGGTGGGGGTGTTGGTTTTTTTCCCCTTTCAGTTACCCTGCCATGTAAGCCACTTAATCCACATCAGCTGCATGTGAGGATCATGTGACTCAATTTGGCCGAAATTTTGGCTCCGGCCAAAATGTAAGCTAATTTATCGCCATAGTCTACATAACATGCCAAATTATCGCCTGAGCAAGAAAATATACCAATGTGTCACTAAGGGTCAACAAAATATACCAATCTGATAATTTTGCCTTTTCAAGACTCATTATGCAACAACTTGACCTCGTGAGGATCGATATGGTCTATGTACAATGAGGATTTTATTAGCTATGGTCATGATCCTGATTAGAATGTTTTCTTTTTGGATAGGAATGTTTTGAAGGTTGTTGGAACAGGGAACAAGGTGCGTTGTGGATAGGAGCTGGCCTGACATCTAGACTATTGGAGTCCGACTGTTGGATGGCCGACAGACATGAACAAACATGCCAAGGGTGAGGATGGGTCCTGGCCAAAGCCTCTCCGATACTCAAATCAGTCGACTATAGTTGAAAGGATAATAGACTATAATGTGAGAGGCTTTGGACTTACGAAGTAAAGGATAGAAACAGAAAAAGGTTTAGAGGTTCAAATCTCTTCTAGACAAGGGCTCTCCATTGTAAGATGTCGGAATCATGTCTTAGAGGATGAGCAGAAGAAGGAAGAAGAGAAAGAGACATCATTTCGCCCACTCATTTGATGGGAACGAAATTATGCTCATCCTAGAGTTAATAAGCCTTAAACAGAGGATAGGAACCTGGGAAATGCGACTTGGCTACCAACATCCAGGATCATCTTAAGATATGCATTCCAGGATCTTTCTGGGATCTTTCTAAGATATGCGACAACTTCATTTATTACACCGACAACCTCCATGTCCATCTCATGGCATATATGCACAACTACCTTTGGATATCACCATATGTGGATTTTCCACCATATGTGCACTAAATTTGATCTTAGTCAACCTCCCGATACCTTTGGGCTTCAAATCTGGTTTTCGGCCACAACATTGGCGGGAAAGCAAGTCAAAATAGAAAAACTATACTAATTGTTGGTGAGAAATTCAACTCACCTTAGAGTAATGGGCCTAAATAGAGGCTATGAACCAATTTTAACCAAAAAGCTATAATGACCAAGTATTGCCCCAACTTATATTTTACGTGCATAACTTTTTCTTATCCTATCCGATGTGGAACCATACACACACATGAATACTCAACATCACGTTCACCAAAAGCTGGTCTAGAAGCATGTATAGGTGCAGATATCCCCTTTAACCTCTCTAGAGGGTTGTGTTATTTGTGACTTGAGTTGCTGGTGATGTGACAGATGGTATTAGAATGACACATGGTGGTGGCTTTTGCCTCGCGGAGAAAGATATAAGGCGATGAGCTAGATCTGAGGAAGGAGCGATCTAAGCATCCAATATGTTATTTGGTCTTAAAACCTTGTATGGATTAGGTTGCTTGGACCTTAGCTCTGGGACTATATGATGAACCAGGTTCTCAACCTACTAAGAATAACGCATTAACAATGAAATTTGGATACTTTCTACTACAAAAAATAGTGGAGGGACCACTATAATATTATAACTGTTGATTATCTAGTTGATGATTATGATTTTTTTAGTACAAATTTGAAACGAGTGCAATATATGAGGGTATGGTGAATGTTAGATCTCTCTTTTATATATAAAGAGAAATTGGCGGAGTTCCCAAAGGCACAGAAAATTGACATGTGTCATATCATAAGTATCCACATGCCTATGAGAAAATGACATGTGGATAACTAATCTTATATTCACCAAAAATTCTCTTCAAATTAAAACTATCCATATTAGAAAATTTTAATAATCAAATATTTTGTAATCCTTATCGATTATAATTATCATAATTAAAAATCTTATAATTAAATATTTAAATATAAAATTAATGGAAAAGACCTCATGTAAAGAGCCTCTCTATATAAAATCATGGATTAATTTTAAAAACCCCTCAACTATTTTAATTTGAGAAAACCCCTTCAAGTTTAAGCATATTGTAGATAAACCCCTCAACTATGAAAATTTGAGATAACCCTTTGAACTTTCTTCACTTAACCCCCCTTGAATATGAGGTCTATCTTAGAAAACCCCTCAACTATTTTAATTTGAGAAACCTCCTCAAGTTTGAGCTTATTATAGATAACACCCTCAAGCTTGAAAATTCGAGAAATCCTATGAACTCTTCTCACTTTAGGCTCCGAAAGCTAACATTATTAGGTCTAGCATGTCACATGAGAAGTAGGTGACTAAAAAAAGACCAAAATACCCCTTAATTGTAAAAAATACTCTAATTATTTAGGATAAGAGAAAGAGAGGAGAAAGAGTGCAACAAGCAATGTAAACTGAAATAGTTCTTTTTTTACCGGTTGGGGATTTCTTTATAATTAAATGGGTTGATTTTCAAAATGGTATTTCTATTATTTTACATTCTGAAATGACTTCGGATGGGGGGGATGGTTTGGTGAGAAAAGTGTGAAAGATTAGGGGGGTTTTGTGAGACACCCCATAGTTGAGAGGGTTTTCTTGAATTTTCAAAGTTAAATGAGTTATCTATAATATGCCCAAACTTTAGGGTAGTATTCACAAATAAATAGTTGAGAGGGGTTTTCTAAGGTATTCATCATAGTTGAGGGGTCCTCTAAAATTAACCCTAGCTAAAATCATATATACAAAATTATACATGTGTCTAATTATATTTAAAGTTGATGAATTAGTCTTTCTCTTAAAATATTGTTGATGAATTAATTATTTTTATTATTTATTAATTTGATATCATGTCTTTACCGATTTTCATAAAGAGCGATCTTTGGTTCACCGATGTCTCTTTTAAAATATTAATAGAACACAAGACACCACAAAAATATGATATGTAAAGATTTATAAAATTAAAACTTTCCTATTACGAAAATATTCCCTATGAACCAAAAAACAAATTAATTACACAAATTGCACAAAATATTTTATCAAGTTCTCTCGCTTTATCCGGTATTTTCTACTAATATATTGAAATTCTAATGGATTCTTTAAGATTATTCTTAGAATTAATATTTGGATTCTTAAGTTTTTTACTGAGATCAAATTTTAAATTTTTAAAATAAAACATCAACATAAGATGACCTTTCTAGCAAGCAAAATCTCTGCAGGTCCTACATCGAAGAGATATTTTTATTGTTCTAACACATGTAGTGCCGATATTTTTATATCCTTTTTTATTTATTAAATATTATAAAAAGGGAGATATACAAAGGAGAGTTTGATGATTAAACTACTAATTTTAAATTTTAAATTTTGAAATAAAAATATCCACAGCTCACTTAGCAAGCCAACCTTTTCTTTTTCTCTTTCTATTTTTACTTAGAATATTATAAAAGAGGAATATTGTAAAGGAGAGAATGGGGTTAAACTATCTAACTCTGAATTTTAAATTTTAAAATAAAAATCAACCACCCTTATTTTGAATTTCTTTTAAGTTTCAACCAATTTGAAGAAAAACTCCAATTTAGATTGTTTAATTTTTAACAATCCATGTGCTATAAATCATTGGTATAAGCCATTTGTATGCCCATATCCATAAAAAATAGATTATATATTAAAAATAGAAAAGAGAAGAAACAATTAGAAAAATTATAGTCAATTCAATTCAGAAGCACATGCATATGATAAAGAAAAGAACCTCTAGAAACTAAACATCAAATATTAAAAAAGAATCAAACTTCTATCCTTCCAAGCTAATAATGTTGATTTGGTCCGCTACCCTCTCCATGTTACTTATTCTACATGTAAGACTCACCCATACAAGCATGGCAAAATACTTGTTTAGAATAAATTAAAATCATTCACTAAATGATCAATGATTATAATCAAAACTAGTGGTTCATCCACTACTTTTCTCAGAATGGAGAGGATCCAAATCCATTAACAATTTTCATTAGAAATTATTATCTTAGTCATTATACATCTTCATTTAATTCGCAACCCACTAAGAATAACTTTACAAATGACATACAAAATTTACAACTATAATCATTGGGTTAACGATGATTAAAGGACACCAAAGAAGTTAATTTTATGATTTGAATCTTTGATTTATAGTGAATAAGACACTTGAATATATGTTGGCTTTCACAGTGAATACAAATCCTTCAAGAACCACTCTTTAGGAGTGGGGTGATTTTAACCATAAGGATAAAGTCTAAATTTTCCATTATGAATTTCTCTCTTGTTCAAATTAACCCTCTACCCACCGAATGACATATATCACTATTATATGGGGTATTCGATAAAATTTATCCTCTTGTCACATAACTTACAAATTGCACATTGGTATGATCTGTATGATGAACCGCCATCATTTTGATACATCTATCTATACTACAATATAATGAACATAGTAAGGGTAGTGAAAGTTGGATGAGTGGTGGACATTTTTCTCATTTTATTGTAATTTGATGGTAAAATGGTAAGTTTACAACGGAGATATTTTTCCATGTTTTCTTTATTTTCATTTCTTATTTCTAGAAGATTCTAAATTGACATGAGAATAGGAACTCACATAATTAAAATTGTTATTTTCTAAGAGAAACATTTATTTTCTATCTTGCCTTTTATGCTTTCTTATTCTAGAACATTCTAAATCATCAAATGACAATACACACATAATTAAAATTGTAATATATACCCTCATTTTTCTTTTTTATTTTAATCACTTACTCTAATTATATTATCCTTAATTTAAAACTACTCAACAAAATTGTTTTAAAGATTGGATTTAATTGCTAAGTAGAAATTAAATCCAATCTTTAAAACAATTTTGTTGAATAGTTTTAAATTAAGAATAATATAATTAGAGTAAGGATTTAATTGCTAAATAGAAATTTAAGATACATTTTCTATGTTGAGCTCCATAATAAAATTACATAAATTAAAATCATCATTAAACTATTATATGAAAATATAAAATTAATCATATAATTAAATAATTTTGCATTACATGCATGCGTGTCAATGTGCTAAGTAAAACATGAAGAAACTTCTTCTTACTAGTAAGTTATTTATTCTAATCTGGAATATCATTTTTTGGCTTTTGTGTAAGATTGTATGCTAGACATACTTAATAGACAAATCATAGAGCTTCTAGAGAAGTATTTTAGTCCAAATAGCAACAAAATCTGTTATTGCCTCAAAGAGGAGAAAAAAAGAAAACAAAGGTAAAAGTGATGAAAAAAAATTCCGTGGCCCTTATGTTTCCCCAATTTCCTTCTTGTTTTCCATTGGAGACCAAATTAACGACTCAGAGAGCATTCATCATTGAAATATGACTCCTCTTTCTCCGCTAAGACGCGTGGAGGATTAGTATGACCAAGAAAAGCGACTCGTCAAGCCGGAAAAGAAATAGTGTAAAGAGAATAGTTAGGTCAAAATTTTTAATTGTTTGTTTCATCTTTTCAATTTTGATGATTTTCAATTATGCTCATGATAGAGGCATAATAACCATGTACTAAAATTGCAAAAGGACAACTATCAAGTTATAGTATAGTTACAATATCGATCCCACGATGAACGTGTGCGGGAAAAATTCTAAATTGGATCCTAGAAATGTGCGTGGACAAAGAGGTGTGAAAATGTATAGATATAGAGAGTATGTGATTATTTACAAATAAAAGAAAACTAGAACAAATGGGGAGAAAAAGAGTGAACAAATAGAAGAAAACAAAGAATAAACTAGGAGAAGAAATAGAAAATAGAAAAGAACAAAATCAAGAAAAAATAATCAAAAGAGAAAATCAAAATAAGTAAAAGATGAAGGAAATCAAATAGAGAAGATAGCAATTTAGAATTAAATTCACTAGTTAATTTCATTTAGGATTTATGAACTATTCTCTTTTATCATATTTTACTTTAAATTTACTAAGCATAGATTATCAAACTACTAAAAGAAAGTATAATCTATCACATTATCATACAAGCAAAATTTCATTCATGAAAAACAACTACTAGATAATAATTCTAGAATTCATAAGCATAACCTGTCAAACCACCCATGATAAGCATAGATTATCAAATTCTTCTTTACCAATTAGTTCTTTAATTGATTATCCTAAACATGATCATTTTAAATATAAGAGAGCAATCCACAAATCATAAAAGAAATCAAACTAGTTTCACACAATTTTAGAATTCCTACAATATTTAGTTACTCATTTTACAAAATAAAAATAAGAAAATAAAATCTAGACTAGAAAGCATAAAAAAGAGATCTAAATTATAAGAAAATAAAACTAACTACAAAAATAAGAAAATAAAGATCTAAACTATGAGCATAAAGAAAATCTAACTAAAAAATAAAAGAGAATAAAGGTAAATCTACACTATAAAAGAAAAATGCAAGAAAATAAATTCTATAAAGCAAAAAAATAATAAAAGAGCATGAAAGTAAATCTACATTATAAGGCATGAAATAAATCTAATCTACTAACATAAAATAAAAGAAAATAAAATCTTAAAATATGAATTTCTAAAATAAAAAATAAAAGAGAAAAATAAAACTTACATTGCAAGGAGTTGGCCCGTTGAAAGCAAATATTCATCTTCATCTTTAAGGAAGAGGAAAAGAAAATATAACAGGAGAAATTTTTTATTTATCGCAAATAAAAAGTTTATTATTTTGGAATGTTATCTCAATTAAGAGTAATGCTCATCTCTAAATGGAGTTTTTACAAAAAAATTTCCCCTAAAACCCCTCACCCTCTACCCTTATTTATAGCCTACAATAATTAACAAGAGCCATTGATTTGACTTGAGGTCCAAGAAATAAATCTCAGTCATACACTGTTTCTGTTACAAACCAATCAGTTCACCAATCGGTTAGCCAATCGGTTGGTCGACCGATTAGCTAATCGGTTAGTGAACCGATTGGTTCATAACAGAATTAATTTCTTATTGACTTATTGACCTGATTTTTTTCTTGATTCCTTGTGCTTTTGTGGACCTCCTCTTGGCTTGATATTGGGCTTTAATAAGTGGTAGAAAAATAAGAGAATTTGAATCTTTTGGGCTCTTATTCATTAATTTTTCATTTCCTGTAAATTAAGATAAAAAGGCGTTATTAGTGATATATTTATTCAAATAAAATAGATAATAAGTGTATAAAAGTGTAATAAAATATGATGATCACTCATCATGTTTAACTCAATCTCAAGACCTCACTTACATGATCAACTCTTCATCTACAATATGAACTGTCCATTTAATTAAATCTAATTAAATATTGACTTTCTAAAAGACTTAGTGACATAATTTTAATTTTAATATTTTTTAATACCCCTGGTCCAAGGATTGTGAGAAAGTTTCCTTGTCAAAATTATTTAATCTTCATTTTATGTCAATTTATATATCCGAATCATTTAATCTTCATTCTTATGTCATGACATGGAATCATATTTTTATTCTTATTTCTTACTCATAGTCTCAGGTTATAGGAGCAATAATGATCCGATATATGCTTGTAAATAGTTATTCCAAAAATTATGTTTTAGGATTTATAGCGTATTGAGTATGGCTTGCATTGAAACAATTCCATTTGATTAGGATTGAAAGTTTGAATTTAATCGAAAGACAAATTACAATAGGAATTGAATTCCAATTAGTAAAAGACTAGAATTTAAATAATTCCACAAAACATCATGATTAATTGGGCAAAGGAAGGAATCATACATAAACTCAAAATAGAAGGGGAAAAATCTATAAATACCCCTTAAGAGATTCATTATAAGATGAGAAGAAAATGGTTAAGAAGATGAGGAGAAAGAAGAAGAAGAAGAAGAAGAAGAGAGAGAGAGAGCACTCTTGTAAGGATTTGCAAAAGGAAAGAGATTATTCTTGTGAGAATTTTCAAGAAACCAGAAAAATTACTCTTTTGAGGGATCAACAAGAGGAAAACAATCATTGTATCTTCTCCTCCAATTAATAAAGATATATTCCCTTCTCCAATGGATATAGGCAACTTATCGAATTACGTAAATATTCTTGTATTTTCTCATTGATTGTCATTTGTTTTGATTATTTCACCATAATGTTAAGATTATTTTCTTGAAACCACAAAGAGTTGAAGTCTTTATTTGGAATCTAAAGCATTTAGGTTTCAATAATAGAAATCGTCTTTTACACATTTCAAACATTGCGAAATTCTAATAAAAATGTCTCTTGTCCCTAGCTTTATGAAAATGCCAGAATTTTTTACATTTACAAAATAAGCCTTTAAAATTGCATAAGCAACCCTGAATCTTCATGCTTTTATAGAATAAACTCTAAAACTTGCAAAAGAACTCTGAAACATAAATTTACAGAAAGAAGCCTGAAACTTTATAAATTTATGGATTAACCCTATATACTTGAAAAATGAACCTAATAAAAATATATTTAGTCTAGGATTTTAATGATGAGAAAATTGCATGTAAACCTTCAAGCTTTGATATACATCCAAAACCAAACGTTTTCCAATGTAATTGGGTTTTTCAATATTAGCCCCTTAAATCTCTCATATTGTTAAAACTAGTCCCTAAAATCATTGGAATTTCTGTTAGGTCCCTTAATTCTTAAGTTATTTTAAACATAGCCCCTTAAATCATTGCAATCGCTATTAGGCCCCTCATTTCTTAAGTTATTTTAAAATTACTCCTTCCGATCAAGAGTATAAGTAGAAATTGTAGGGATTATAAAATAAAATATATTGTTATGGACTATCATGTTCCTTTCAAATTAACCCTCCAACTAGTTTCTACTCTTAATTGGAGGGAGAAATTTCAACTTAAGACTTGGGGAACCTAATAGCAATTTGATTTATTTGAAAGACTAATTTCAATATAACTTAAGATTCAGATGACCCAATAGATATTCCAATGATTTGAGTGGCTAAGTTCAAACAATGAAACATTTAAGGAGTAATATCGAAAAATCCTAAATTATATAACAAGTTACATAAAAATTCAGAATATAAAAAGCAAGACATCTACATGCAACACACGAGTAATATACTAATTACAAAAGAAAAAAAAGAAAAGGTCAAACCTTTGCATACCACAAAAAGCTTCTACTAAAAATAGTATCTTTTACTAGGGTATACACTAAAGCAAAACCAAAAGATCCTCAAAACTCACAAGAGCTTGCCACATAGGATTCATCCTTCACAAATAATTTTGACACGTGGACACTAATCTTAGCCGTCGGATTTTTCTAAAATTTCCAAATTTATTATTAGCCGTTCAAAATTTCAAAATTAAATCTTCTCATAAACAAAATAATAATTTTGGATATGATGCATATTTCGAAATCTATTTTATATGTACTTGATATGGTAAATCGGAATTTCAAAAATCTCGGATATTTAGAGTCAAACTGAATATTTTTGGAAATTTTGAAGATATATCTATTTAATTTATAACTAACTAATTTAAAACCGAAATATCTTTTTCATTTAAAGCAAAACCGAAATATATGGTAAATCTCGATTTTTAGCATAACCGAAATATAATATTACCTATTTTATGTTTCTAAATTTTTTTCAATTAACGTAAAACCGAAATAAAACACCTCCATGGGCGTTTGAATTGAAAACAATGTAATTTTGATATTTATACTACCGAAAATTTTAGTTTGTAATTTTTCCGATTTGAAAAACTTTTTTAAAATTATTTGTTGTTATATTTATTGGATTTTGATTATTTTTCTTATGTTATAGGTAAGCAATCGTCGTTTTGAAGGAAGCTTGCAACGGATAGATAAAATGAGGTAATTATTTAATTATATGTGAAATAATGTTGATTTTCAATTCAATTTAGTTCTTATATTTCCGATTTTTAGATTTTTGCATATTTATTGTTGTTATAATTATTAGATTTTGATTATTTTTCTTATGTTCTAGGTAAGCAATCGACGTTTTGAAGAGGAGCTTACAACGGATAGATCAAACGAGGTAATTATTTAATTATATGTGAAATAATATTGATTTTAATTCAATTTAGTTGTTATATTCGATTTGTAGAATTTTTGCATATTTATTGTTGTTATACTTCGATTTTTAGAATTTTTGCATATTTATAATATTTATTTTGTAAATATGCAAATGTATATATTTTCTAATGATTTATATTCTAATTATAGTTAAATAGATTTTAAAATATAATTAATTTTCTATAAAGATATTTATGCTGAAAATATTTATCCGAAAATTATTTTGTTGATATTTTCGACTTTTCAATATTTTTACATTAATTAATAAATAATTATTTTGGTGAAATTTTTTATTTTTTACATATTAGTTGTTATATTTTTGGATTTTATTTGTTATTATGTTAGTTGTTATATTTTCGGATTTTATTTGTTATTATATCAGTTGTTATATTTTCATATTTTTACTTTTTATATATTAATTGTTAAGATATTTATGCTAAAAATATTCCCTTTATATTTTCGGATTTTTATTTTTATATATATTAATTGTTATGATATTTATCCAAAAAATATTTAGTTTATATTTTCAGATTTTTAGTTTATTTTATATTAATTTTATATTTTCAGAATTTTACATTTTTGCATCAAATGATTTAAATAATCGGTTAAATTTTTTATTTTTTACATATTTGTTGTTATATTTTCTGATTTTTACTTTTGTTATAGTAATTGTTAAGATATTTATTCTAAAAATATTCCCTTTATATTTTCGGATTTTAAATTTTTAATGTATTAATTGTTATGATATTTATTCTAAAAATATTTAGTTTATATTTTCAAATTTTTAGTTTATTTTATATTAATTATTTTTATATTTTCGATTTTACATTTTTTGGATCAAACGATTAAAATAATATATATTTTGTTCAAATAATTTTGATTTTTATATCGATTTAGTTGTTATATTTCCGATTTGATATTCTAATTACAGTTAAATAGATATTTAATTAGAATTACATTTCTGTGAAAGATGTTTAATCTAAAAATATTTAATTTATATTTTCGGATTTTTAATTTTTATATATTATTTTTATAATATTTTCGAATTTTTATAATTTTCTATTCAAACAAGTTAAATTATTAATTTTCAGTGAAATATTTAAGATTTATTTTACATATTAGTTGTTATATTTTCTTTTATTAATACTTTTGTTATATTAATTGTTAAGATATTTATGCTAAAAATATTCCCTTTATATTTTTGGATTTTTAATTTTTAATATATTAATTGTTATGATATTTATCCTAAAAATATTTAGTTCATATTTTCGGATTTTTACTTTTTATATATTATTTTTATTATATTTTAATTATAATTAAATATATTTTAAAATATAATTTAATTTCTGTAAAAGATATTTATGCTAAAATTATTTAGTTTATATTTTCTGTTTTTAATTTTTAATAATATTATTTTTATAATTTCGAATTTTTACAATTTTCTGTTCAACCGAGATAAATTATTAATTTTGGTGAAATATTTTTATACGTATTTTTACATATTAGTTGTTATATTTTCTGATTTTTACTTTTGTTATATTAATTGTTAAGATATTTATGCTAAAAATATTCCCTTTATATTTTCGGATTTTTAATTTAACATATCCGAATTTTTTAATTTAATAATCAATTAATTAAGAGAATTAATTTCTGTAAAAATATGAAACTAAAAATATTTAGTTTTAAATTTAGGAGTTTTACTTTTTTATATTATTTGTTATTATATTTTCGTATTTTTAATTTTTCTGATCAAGCGAGTTAAATAATTAATTTTGGTGAAATAATTTTTTTACATATTAGTTGTTATATTTTCGGATTTTTACTTTTCTTATATTAATTGTTTAGATATTTTGGTAAGTAAATCATTAGAAAAATTCGGATTTGATTATTTTTTGATTTTTGATTTAGATTAATTTTTGGTAAGTAATAATATTAATTGTTTTTACTTTTCTTATAAAAATTGTTTTGATTTAGATTAATTTTTGCTAAGTAAATCATTAGAATTAATTCGGATTTGATTTTTACTTTTCTTATATTAATTGTTTTGATTTAGATTAATTTTTGGTAAGTAATAATATTATCGATCAAACGAGTTATATTTTTTGATTTTTTTCTATAGATATTTTTTGACTAATTAATTTTTTTACATATAAATTTGGTAAGTTGTTAAAACAAATCTCTAAATAACTACTAAAATAATTTTCGGATTTGATTATTTAGAATAATATCTTGGTATGTTTTTGTAAATATCGGATTTTTAAAATTTAAATCTGAAATCAATAATTACAGAATATTATGTTTTTAAATTGAAAAAAATTAAATACGGAAATAATTAGTGATTTCAGTTTATTTAAAATTTAATAAATAATTTTGTCAAGTTATCTAAACAATATCTATCTAATTAATAGAATATACTCTTCTCAATCATGATATATAATTACCAAATATAGTTTTGGTAAGTTTTGGTAAATAATTTCGGTTATGTTAAAAAGGATGGTAACATGATATATTTTTGCTTAAATTGAAATATCTTAAATAACCAAATCTATCAAATCTCTAAAAATTACTAAAATAATTTTCAGATTTCATTATTTAGAATAATATCTTGGTATGTTTTTGTAAATATCGGATTTTTGGAAAATAATTATTCAAATCAATAATTACCAAATATTACATTTTTATAAATTACCAAAATTTTTTAAAAAATCATTAGTGATTTCTGTTTAATTTCAGTTTTTGGTAATTTCCTTTTCTTAAAACTTAACTAAAACAATTATTTCCATTTTAAATAATTAAACAGAATATTACACTTTTTGGTAATTTCCGTTTTAAACTTTGCTAACAAAAGTAGTGATTTCAGTATGTGATTAAAAAGGATACATAATTCGGATAAAATCTCAGTTAATAATATAAATCTATTAATAATTTTGTATTATATAATAAAAGTAACTAATTGGAAATTTGGATAAAATAATATAATTAGATTCAAATTTGGATTAAGGAATTTTAGATATTTTTGGATAAAACAAATATAATAATTTAATTCAGATATTTAATTATATTATAAAATATCAATTAATAATATAATTTGAAAAATTTATATACATAAAATTTATATATAATTCGAACAAAATCTCAGTTAATAATATAAATCTAAGAATAATTTTGTATTATATAAATAACATAACTAATTCAAAATTTGGATAAAATAATATAATTAATATCTAATTTGGATAATTTCGGAAATAAAACTCAGTTAATAAAATTTTCTATTTTGAAATATTTTCAGATAAAATCTCAATTAATAATATAATTAGGATAATTTTCAAAATTTATATGCATAATATATCTCGATTAACAATATAATTAGGATAAAATAATATAATTAGTATCAAATCTCGCTAATAAATTAAGTGGTTAATAAAATTTTTGATATAATTCGGATAAAAATTAACTAATTTTGCTATCATTTAAGGAAATTGTTAATGTATATAATCACATCACTAACCTCAGTGAGTTTAGTTTTAAAGAGAGCAGAGTCCGCTTTCTCCTAAAGCCACCGACACGACTCCAAGAAAAGGATTACAACAAAGAAGGACCCAGAGGCGGAGTTGGGATCTCCGGTGGTTCCTCCGACGGTCAAGTTAGTAATGTGTGATAATCTGGTGGGCGAGGAATTCACCTAGAGAAGATTGCTTATCCCGTTAGTTGTTCACGTGTTCTCTTATAGGTAGGGTTAAGGGGTATTTCCGTCTTTCCATTAGTTTGGAAACCACCGGTGAGTCACCTCCCCTCCAGTGAGCCGAGGATTGGTGAACATCCCTCCACCGCTAGAGTGCGGCTTTGCTGCAGCAAAATCTGAACTGAGGGTTGGTGTGGTCTATTCGCTATTAATGGGATGGGATTGGCTACCAGAGCCGCATGGGTCCGAGGTGTCTTAAATACCGTGAGAGATGGGGAATTAAGGGGTCGGTGCATTTAATGTGATGTTGATGGGTTCGAAGCTTGTGTGGCCGTCGTTTGAGTGGAGAGAACCACGCAGGTGAGAGAAGGGGGAGCCGTGGCTGGGCGGCCGACTCTTGCGGCCCCTTAGGGCGCCCCGGGATGATTCGCCGAGGACGACGATTGGGAGCCTCATGCGTCGCTCTAGAGGATGAGTGGCCGAAGGGTAGGCTGGATTCGTTCCACATTGTTTGGAGGGGTCGGCAACTTGTAGGAAGGGATCGAACGCTGGTCGGAGGACGACCGACACCGCCTTCCGCTCCCCAGAGAGAGAGAATCGCCGATGGGCCGACTCGCACCGCCTTCAGCGTCGGTCATGGCGATAGTCGCTGATGGGCCGGGGCTGGTCGGTACATGCGGCCGTCGGTGGGTTGGCGTGGAGGTCCTTGTCGGTCCTCATTGGTAAACAAGCGTTAGTCGGTCGGCTCGGCTTTTCTCTTTAATCAGCGATTAGTGGTTATGACCATAATAGCGCTTTCGCTGAGTCGGTTGGAAACGAGTCCAAGTGAAATGAGTAGGCGTTCAGCCCTGAGGGGTTCGAGGGGTTTCAACGCCATGGTCTGGCGGACGCCGGCCCACGCAGCTTCGGCCATGCCGCCGGGCGAGGTGGGCCCCGACTTCCGGCGGTGCCTCGGGAGTGGGGTTTTAATCCTCCCGATCGCTGGAAGCGAAAGCGCCTGCCGGTCCCATCGTATAAATAGAGAGGTGACAGAGGAAGGCATTCTCTTCCCTCGCTACACTTGGCTTTTTGCGTGGTGAAGGTCCGGCATGGATTCCGATCGTCATAAGCAACTCGATGAGTTCCGCCGAAGGTTACCCGGGCGCAAATGAGGTCTTGGCGCCGGATCTCGGACACCGGAGGCGCATAAGGGAGGGCTCCCAATCATCATCCCAGATCCACGCCAGCGAGGGCCCTCCTGATCTCAAACACTTGGAATGCGGCCTCGGTTGCCATTGCACCCTTTCTTCGAAAAGTGTTTGATGAGTTAGGTGTCTCCCCAATGCAAATGACGCCAAACTCGATAGTTCATGGTCACGCTTCGCTGCTTGGCTCTGATCGCCGGAAGCGATTTCTGCCGGAATTTCGGTCAAGCCGCGCTCTATTATCTCCATGTCGGAGAGTTCAAGGTTATCCTTGATCGCCCAAGTCGATCAAAGGGTGGAAAGACGAGTTCGATGCAGGTCACCGGGGCGACTTCGAACTTAGGGTGTCGTCGGCGGAGATTAGGAGAGAAACCCTAGAGCCTACATCCTTGTCGCCAGCACCGCCTGAAGCGGAGCAGATCGTTAACCAGGGCAGGCCGCGACGATGGACGCCTTGCTCGGCGGGTCGGTTTTGCGGCTTCATGGGATTTCGTCCACTCCTCCGCCCTTCCGATGATTAACGACTTCTGGCTGAGAGCCTGGGCCTTCAGCCCGATGAGGACCTGAGGAACCCGAGGGCGATTGCTCGCCACCAAACGCGAAGCCGAGCCGTCCCCTGGGGAACGCCTGTACCGGAAGTAGGTGAGAGAGGGTCGACGGGGACGACCAGAGCGGGAAGCGGTCAGATATCGAAAGTGCCTTTGGGCTGGGCGGGTTTCGGAGGACCGCAAAAGAAAAAATCCATGGTCCCCGAGGTGCTAGACAGGCGGAGAGAGTATGGAGCATCCGATAGGAGAGGAGTTGCTAGAGTCGGAAGGGCGGGAGGACGACCGACCATCGACCGAGACAGGGGGAGGTCGGCCCCCGAGGTACCCGGCGGCCTGACCTATGCCGGGAGGCTCCCATGGGGACGGTATTCCATGCGGAGCCACGAGAGCCGGATGGGGTCGACCATCGGGGATAGCTCATCACCGGCGTGGAAAAGAACCACCGGATCGTGAGCGGGTTTTGCTCAGTGGTGGCCCTCCCCTATCGCGGTTGAGGTGAGGATTGGAACAAAGCGAGTAGGCGATGATGGGGCTCTATCTCCCTCGGCCGTTATGATGGGGGCCGGATGCGAGCATCGCGATAGCCCAAGATGGTACTCCGGATGCTCGCCGTCGGTGTTAAGGTCGAGCTATGTACAAGGAAAGGCGCGAGCGGCTTCACTTGCCCGCGGATCGAGATTTGGCGATTCCGATGTCGGCACGCACATCATCCCGCGGAGTTATTTGACCGAGGATGTTTGGTGGAGGACGAAGCTGTTCGGCCACAGGCCATCAAGCCTATGAGAGGCTTGAGAAGCATCGGCTACTGAGCCGCCCGAACGAGGACCTAGACCGAGCTATCAAGGAGCTTTCAATTAGCGAGCCGAGCTTGATGATTGGCGGCGTGAGATGGAGGTTAAGGACCAAGTCATCGAGGAACTCAAAGCGTCGAGGGAGAGTGTTGGTCGATATAGCGATCTCGACGACGCCTTCAGACGGGCGGGACGCACCGGGTCGTCCGGACGCTTAGAGAGCGCACTGCCACGCCGCAGTCGCTGGAGAGGCAGTCGCCCAGACGCCGCCTGGGCCAAGCGGAGGAGTCGGTCGCCCGTGAGCAACCGGCAAGGAGTGTGCGACTTAAGGAATCCTTAAGCGTGGCGGAGGAAAGGGCTAAACATCCGAGTCGCTCGATTATCGGTCATCCCCGAGAACAAAACCGCCGCCATCATCGAAGAATACCGACAAAGCACGATGGGGAAGGTCGAGGTTGCTCGGCTCGTAAGGCGGGTTGTGACTTTATAGTTAAACAACTACCGTCCGGTATCGGGGGTCCCAGCCTACCGATATCCTCCGAGTATAGCCCGCATGCATCTCCTCTCGAGATTTGAGGCCGGGTGCAGATACGACCTAGGGCATACCGACGAGGAGGAGAGGAGGACGGATCATCAGCGGTGGCTCGCAAGCTTAACGCACCCGGTCCGTAGTTTAGGTTTTAAGCACTCGTTTGTAATGTACTCGGTGTATTTTGTACTTGTCCAATGAATGAATGCAATGAGAGTTTGTTTTCGTAGTTGTGTTTTGTGTCGCTTTCTATGGCTGAGATTATTTGGTGAATTGACTGGCTTAACATGATCGGTTACGTTGGCGTCTTGAATGGCCGGACGGTCTTCCATTACGGCCGCTCGACGGCCTCTTAGTCGAGCCTTTGGGGTCACTTGTTCTTGTTCGTTGGTTCATTGGGCCTAGGCAGAGTCGATCCGCCCGACAAGACGGGCTTAGTTTTACGCATCGAGGGACGCCATCGTAGGTGATAAGCCTTGACGCCGGGTACTTTAGCCGTCGTGGGCTTCAATTCGGCGAAGAGACGCCGTAAAGGCGCTTTTCAATTTTCAGCGGCGGTTCGCGTTTGAGCATCAATCTCGACCGCTGTTCAAACGCCAGAACGGACACGGGTATTCCGGGTGTCTATATATACCCTTACTCCATTTGGGGATTTCTTTTGCACTTTCTAAAGACCTATCCTCTTCTTCTTTCTCAAAACGAGTCTTCGCCATGGTCGCTTCTACTCCCCTGCCTGTTGATAGGATTGCCAAGCTTAAATCTTGGCAATCGGCGTAGAGAAGAGGACCTGGAGGGTCCACGAACGTACGATCTTCTGTAGGGTTCACGCTTTCCAGAGAAGATGCCATTGTCGATCATGGCGGATAAGCTACCACCATACACGGCGATTTGGACAATGGATTGCGCCTTCCGGGTTTCTGAAGAGGCTGGCGCGCGGCTCGGTGTCTCCGGCGTGCTGCCCCTAACGCCATCGCTACGATAATGGCGTTCTTGGTGATCGTCATCGTGTTAAGGTGGTGCCGACTCTTCAACTCTTCTAACCTCGCCACGGTGAGGGCGACAAAGAAGGGCGCCCATTTCTTCTTCGCATGTGGGTGGTCGGTTTGTCGACATTCCGCATCAATAAGGACCGGAAGAATAAATTGCTCGTTTTCTACCGAATTAATTGGTTTGCCGCTCATGGCCGGAGATCAACAAAGGCGGCTGAAGAACCTTCCTCTTCTCGGACGAGAGGCGCGACTGACAAGTTCGCCACTATTCGTGGTCGCGGAGGGGCTACAACTTGTTCGACAACGCCGCTGAGGGTAACGGGCTATCGCTCGCTCGACCAATCGGTACGAAGGCGCAGGGAGAAAGAGTTGCTAGAGGTGGCTCCTCACAGTTGAAGACCCCAAGAGTGGGGGTTCTAGCCCCACCGTGGTCGCTGAACCGCAACTCCCAAGAAAGTCAGGAGGGCCGCCTATCATGAGCGCGGCAGTGGAGGAGAAGTTTGAAGAAATGGCGGCTAGGTCGCAGTGAAGAGGCTCTCCCTCCGCCCCGGCCGACCCAATCAAGAAGAAGAAGAAGACGACGACGAGCGGTGGGCCGACTTAGGGGAGGCGGTCGAGAGGGTGGTCTCGAGCAGCCGAGGGCGCCACGGGGAACTCCCCGCTGGGGAAGAGTCGCCCCGCGAGTCCTCCCTCGCCTCGGCTTGGCGAGGGCGCCTGAGGGGGGTCCCGGCCCCGTGTCACGAGGCTCCTAGTCAGCTTGGCATGGGGTCGCCAGGGCGACCGAGGGGCTCCACGGACCAAATGATGGAGATGCCCTCCGAGGAGCCTACTCGAGGTCGTGGAAGGAGGCACTGTAAGAGTCGGCTCCGGCCCGGACCTCGCGAGCCCTGCCAAGGACTTGGGCATAGAGCTTCCCTTCCCCATCGATTGCCGTGGGTCGCTTGAGGTGGAGAGAGCTGCGATCCCAGCTCATAGGCAATCTGTGGGAGGGGTACTCGGCGAGGGGGAGCCTTCCCGTGCGACAGATTCATCCCTCAGCATTCCCTCCTTAGAGAGGGCTCGCTTCTCTCGTGGTGGGGATAGCGTCGCCTCTCTGAGTTCACTCTCCCCACGACAAGGATCTCTGGAGGAGACGCCTCACCGCTCCTCCGCAAGCCCTCTTGAGTTACCACACCTCGAGGGGCCTTGGTAGGGAGGAGCTTTACGGCCGGCTATCTTGCGCCATGAATGCCGTGGAACGACTTGGCGAGAGGTTGGTCATGAAAAGAGGAGCCGGAGGAGGCTGAGAAGAGGGCGACCGCCTTGAGGCGAGAAGTCAAGTCGGCCAAATGGCTGCTGAGTTGAGGCCAAGCAATCTACGATCGCCGATCTTCAAACTCGCCATCCAGAGCAAAGGTCGTTGTTGATAAGATGAAGGGGAGGTCGCCGGCTGAGGAGGACGGCTAGGCTCCGGAGGGAGATCGAGGAGTGGAAGGCACGATTGAGAGGCCGAGGACGAGCCGGGGCCGAGAGTTGAGAGCCGGATTTGCGGGTCGCCGATGAGTCGAAATGCCCATCGACTACGGACACGCCAAATTGATCGAGGCTCGGCCAAGTCTGCAACGCCGAGGAGGGCAAGAAGGAGGTCATTGAAGAGTACGGCGAGGGCCTATGGGAAAGTGGAGCTGCCCCTAGCTATCAAGGCGGCTACGACTACTTGAAAGCCCAACTCCCTTCTAAGCTCTCTCGACGTTGAGGCTCGCCTATCCTCCTGTGGTAGAGGGTTCTCTCTCCAAGGCCCGAAGCCGGGGGCAGAGCTGCCTTAGCCAGGGACGCACTGATGAGGATGAGGACGACGAGGAGGACGAGGATGACTGAGAGGAGGGAGACGGCGGCGAGGGAGGAGATTAGGCCGCCCGGCACTTTGGTTCATTTTTGCTTTGTTGTTAGTTGGAAAGTCTTGTATTTGTAATATATTTTCTTGGTGAATGAAAATTTAGTTTATGCTTTCTCATACCAACTCTTTCCCCTTTTTTGTGATGCCCTTTCTTAAGCTTTGTGATAATAGTGACTTTGGTCGGATTGGCCGCCATCTATGTTTTGTACGACATGACAAGTGGGTTGATCGTGGACCATCGCCGGCCATTGGCAATTTCGCTTGGTTCGTGGTCCCCGTGGGGAGAGTCGGCCGACCACCGGGTGGTATGGTCGCTGATGGCGTTGAGGGGGCGTTTATCGCTTTCGAGTGGAGCGCAGATGTCCTCGGTCAGCCCTTTAATCGCTGACTTTTAGGCTTCGGGATGGGCGGTTGGTTTCATTTAAGAGGCGCCGTGTTTTTCGAGATGACGATTCGGTTTCCGGGGACCCTTCGAGTTCTACACTCTTAATCTCTTCCGTTGATCACGAGGGGCTTAGCATTTATGGGTTCTATTATAAATAGGGAGGAGGCCATTACTTATCGTGCTCGTTAGGTTGGTGGCTAATTCTGCCTTTTACTGGCCATCTCTAAGGTTTCAAATTGGGGCCGGTGAGTTTCTTTGAGATGGTTGGGGCGTGGGTGGATTCTCCCCGAGTCCACCATCTTCGGGTTTTCCTCACGGAGCCTGCTGGTAGTTCCGGCCATCCTGTGAAGGAAGGGGAAACCTCGTCCGTGATCCAAAGAATTGGGGCACGGTTTGTGATCATCAACGTATCTATCTTAGCAAGAGATAGTGGGTGCGTTGAGTGTATCTCTCTCAAGAAAGGCCGTTTGTTTACATCCATGGATTACGATTCATATTTTGTTTACATCCATGGATTACGATTTATTGTCGATATGGAACCATGGGGCGACCCAAAATCCTTTAGCGTGCCGGCTCATATCCTCTAGGTCGTCTTGGTGCCCTTTCATTAACCGGCAACAATTGCGGTACTCTCCTCGTTGAAAGAGCTTAGACGCCGAGGTGAGCAGAGGAGGCTACGGAAAAGTTGGACACTCAAGGCGCATGACTATTAGGATGTATACCTAGGCTTGTAGTTTTAATTTTTCTTTTATTTTGGTATTTCGACGCGGACTATTGTAAAACTTTGCTTGGAATATCAATGAAAAGTCGTATTTCATGGATGGTTGTTTATTGATTCATTCATTTCTCCTTCCCCTTTTTTTTTTTTTGAAAACGAAGTCGGCCCTTTGTGAGGCTTATAATAAACACAAGTAGACGGACGAGCCTACTGGGCTTACTATAAACATAAGCATCAACACGGTCGGCCCTCGTGGGCTTACTATAAACATAAGCGCATCAACACGGGTCGGCCCCCCGTGGGGCTTACAATAAACATAAGCGACCAACACGGCTGCCCCCGTGGGGCTTACAATAAACATAAGCGATCAACACGGGTCGGCCCCCCGCGGGGCTTACTTCGAAGTTGGCCCATCGCGTGGCGTCGCTCGTGCCCGCCATAGACTAGCTAGTTGGGCGCACGGGGCCGCTTCATTTGCACCTTTGTCAAGGTTATTACGTCTCAGTGGTGCGGAGCTAACGGGCCGCCTTATAGTGCGAGATCTTCGCAGAGGACGATCACAGAGGTCGGCCTAGGACTTACGTGGCGCCTAGGTCTTAATTTTTCAGAGCCGACTCTGTTTTGAGGCAAAGAGCAAGCCTGAGTCGGCTCACGTGGGAGCGACGACTCCGTAGGGGACGACCGCGTAGGTCGGGCGCCTAGGACTTACGTGGCGCCTAGGTCTTAATTTTCGGCAGAGCCGATCTCTGTTTTGAGGCAAAGAGCAAGCCTGAGTCGGCTCACGTGGGAGCGACGACTCCGTAGGGGACGACCGCGTAGGTCGGGCGCCTAGGACTTACGTGGCGCCTAGGTCTTAATTTTGGCGAACCGATCTGTTGAGGCAAAGAGCAAGCCCGAGTCGGCTCCGCGTGGGAGCGGCGACTCCGTAGGGACGACCACGAGGTCCGCCTAGGACTTACGTGGCGCCTAGGTCTTAATTTCTACGCAGCTCGATCGCTTTGAGGCAAAGAGCAAGCCCGAGTCGGCTCCGCGTGGGAGCGGCGACTCCGTAGGGACGACCACGAGGTCCGCCTAGGACTTACGTGGCGCCTAGGTCTTAATTTTCGCGAGCCAATCTCCGCTTTGAGGCAAAGAGCAAGCCTGAGTCGGCTCACGTGGGAGCGGCGACTCCGTAGAGGACGACCGCGTAGGTCGGGCGCCTAGGACTTACGTGGCGCCTAGGTCTTAATTTTCGGCAGAGCCGATCTCTGTTTTGAGGCAAAGAGCAAGCCTGAGTCGGCTCCGCGTGGGAGCGGCGACTCCGTGGCGGATATGCTCCTTGACTTCGACTTGGCGTGGTTGGGCAACCCGTTTGACTTGGCGAGTAGGGTGTGGTTACTTAATTGGCGAGTGGGATCACTGTCAGCGACGAGGTGAAAGGGTTCCTTGACTGCCCTAACCGAGAGGGAATGCCTCAACTTCGACTTAGTGAGTGGTAGGTTAAGCTTGACTAAGTAAGTTGGGTGCTGTCTCAACTAGGTGAGAAGGGTTCCTTGACTCGGCGTGGCGAGAAGGGTTCCTTGACTTCGACCTAGCGAGGAAGGGTCGCTGAACTACACCCGATGGGAAGTTACCTCGACTCGAACTAAGAGAGTGGGATGTCCCACTGTTAGGAGAGAAGGACGACTGCCTCACCCAAAGCCAGAAGGGTCCCCTAAACTTCGGCTCTAACAAAGTAGCCATCCCGACTTGATAGGCGAAATTGGATCTTCACAATTCGCTTTTGGCGGGAAGGCGGTTTGATCTGCGTGACGAGTGAACATTTAAGGCGCTCCTTGCACCATTTAAGACAAGGAGGATTGTCGAGCAAAATTCTATTTATATTGATGGCTTTTGGCGAGATTTACAATGCAAATTTATTGAAAAACTTCCCGAGGTGTTCTATGTTCCGTGGATGGGTAGGACTCTCCCATCTGACTTCGAGGCGATATGTTCGGGCGTGGTTCTTGAGGGCGGTGTAGGGTCCTTCCCACCAGGCGCCTCAACTTGCGCTGTCGGTGTCCTTGTCGAAGGCCGCCTTCCTCAAAGACTAGGTCGCCGACTGGAATCTCCCTGGCCGGACTTTGGTTGTAATGCTCGGCGATCCACGTTGATTGACCACTTGTCGGTGTAGAAGCGGTTGCCGGATCTCCTCCATCAAGTCCACTGTCCTCGGCGTCCCTCGGAGTTTGTTTCTTCATCAAAGTGTTGGAGTCGGATGGTGGGCATGCCGACCTCCACTGGGGTCACCGCTTCTGCTCCATAAGTCAGCATGAATGGGGTTTCCCCGGTTGAACTCTTGTGGGTTGTCCTGTACGACCATAAGATGCTCTGGCAGCCTCAACCCAATTGCCGGTGCTTGGTTGACCTTCTTCTTCAAAGCTTGGAGGATGCATTTATCAGGCCTAGTCCGCTGTACTTCTGGGGTGGGCTACCGCTTAACTTGAGCTTGATCCTCCATTCTTCACAAAATCTTGGAATCCCCATTACGAACGGGTGCCGCTTGTCGGTGATGAATGAGCGGGGACGCCAAACCGATAATGATCGACTTCCGCGGCCGGTGATGTTGGTCTCCGATCTTCGCCAAAGGCTTCCTCGATCCATTTGGTGAAGTAGTCGATGGCGACTATCGTGGAATTTACGCCTCAAGCAATGGAAGTCAGATATCCGGCCCCATTGGGCAAAGGAAGAGGGTCAAGATAGAAGGTTCGCCATGGCTCGGGATCTCTCGCTAAGAATTGACACTTTTACATTTGGAGACAAGCCGCCGGGAGTCGGCCACAATGGTCGGCCAAGAATATCCTTGGCGATAATCTTCGGGCAAGAGTTCTTGCCCGGGTGGTTTCCCCAGTGCCCTCGTGGATTTCCCTTAGGGCGTGTCGGCTTCGGTCGAGGCACCGGAGATAGGGCCCCACCCGCCGCTTGTAGGACGCACCGAGCAGAGCCGGGCCAATCATGAGGTAGCGCGGCGGCCTCAAACTTTTCGCCGCCGGTGGGTAAGGAGCCGGTCATCAAGAATTGGATGAAGGGTCCGCCTAACAAGATCACTCGGAAGGGTCGGCCGCATGATATCTGAAGGGACTTCGCGATCTTTGGAGTGAGGAAGTGTGTCGTGAAGATGGGTCCGAGCTACTCAAGGAACCGGTTGATGCCAGCTTTGACAAGGCATCCGCCAGGCGCTATGGTGCGCAGGGACTTGGATGATCTTGAAGTTGGCGAAGTGGGGAGCGGTCCTTGACAATCTTCGGTATTGAGCCATCCTTTTATCTTTTGCACAGACTTGCCGCTGACTGATGAAGCACCAACCGAGTCGGCCGGCCATATTAGGCTTTCGCTTTGGCGCTAGGCGCCCGGCAGCCGAGGGTTTGAGGGCTCTACCCTCATTGTTCTCGGCGGGAACTTAGGCGGATGGCGGCGCCTGATCGCTTCCTGGTCTGCAGCAGACGCCGCCGCCTCCGCTCTCACCACTTGAGGACCCGTCCACCTTCAACTCCCACCAAGAAGCTTACTTCGTGGGAGTCGGCTTCCGGGACACTGGGAGTGCCGGCTCGCCTACCGCTTGGGGTATGGATTGAGCAGAGGCACGGGTCATCTCTTGGCCGATGGCGAGGTGGACTCTATGAGGAAGTCGGCCAATGCTGCGCCTTTATGGTGGTTCTGGCTCTCATTGAACATCATATTGGCCGAGCTTCGATCGACCACGCCACCATCCTCCGGATGTGGTGGGACTCCCGGGATTTCTTCATCGGGAGGCTCGTCCGCACGATGATAGGATGCTTGGAAGTACGGACGTAATCGCGAGCCGTAGTGATGAGTCGCGAAGGTCGCCTTTTCGACTAAGGGTAGTTCAACTCCTCGCCAAGATCCGCCGACATAGTAGACCGGCTTCCGGATGTGGTTTCTTTCTAACTAATGCCGAAGCCATCGCTTTGTGAGACGCCAAGTATGTATAGGGTTTCCCCTTCCACCGGTTGGCTCAGAGCGGTTTGTGCTCGATATGATTTGAGTTCTCTCAAGCGGCGCAAAGATTCTTCCACCCAACTTCTTCTTGGGGTCTTTGGCCCTCGAGAATTTTGAAGAAAGGGAGGCTCTTCGCCGACTTGGATGAAGCCTCTGCTACGCTATCTTCCCATTGAGCTTGAATGTCCTTCATGTGCGCTGCTCTGAAGCGCCGATGGCTTCTATCTTCTCGGGTTGATCTCAATCCCTCTCGGTGATCATAAATCCGAAATTTTCCCGACCGTGACTCCAAAAGCGGATTTGGTCGGGTTGAGCTTCATGTAATGCCGGCGGTGCAAGGTCTCCTCCAGTCGGTGATAGGCGGGCCGCCAATCTCGACTTCACCAAGATGTCGCCCACGAGGCTTTCACATTGCGCCGAAATGGGCCTTGAAGATCTTGTTGACCGCCTCCGTAGGTCAGCAAGATTCTTGAGACCAAAGGGCATCACTTTGTAGCAAAGGTGCCTCGGTCGGTGATGAAGGACGCCTCTCCTCGATCATGCTTCGCCATGCAGATCCGTTGTAACCTCAAAAGCATCCAAGAAACTTAGCAACCGATGCCCCGCGCTTTCGCCCACCAACCATCAATGCGGGGAGGGTAGCCGCCCTTGGGGCATGCTTTGTTGAGGTCGGTGAAGTCGACGCCGTCCTCCATTTGCCGCTAGACTTCTTCACTAGGACGACGTTGGATACCACTCGGTATTGGACCTCGAATGAAGTCGCTCTCGTGAGCCGCTCGACTCTTCTCTTGCCGGGCCGCCGGGGCCTCTGTGCCTTCTTCAATCGGCTTGACGCGGTTTGGCCGACAGAGTTCATGGCGAATGACGCCAGCTAAATGCCCCATGTCTTCGACTCCAAGCAAACACATCGAGATTAGATAAAGAAAAGCAATTATCGCACCTCTTAATGGTTCCGAGGGCGATCCGATCCCCGAGTGTCCTCTCGCCCTTGTGGTCGATGGGAATCTCATGGAGGTCCTCAATTGGAGTCGCCCTCTCAAGGCCTCCCTCTCCAAGCCGGCGAGCCGCCTTCTCGATGTATGTCACACTTTTCCCTTGGTGGAAAGGGCGTGAGAAGCTCGCTTCCTCCGCCGCCCGACTACCCCCACTCCTCCCAATGCCTGAATTTGATCATCGATAATAGGTGGATGGGATGGCCCGCAGTCGTGGAGAGACGCTCGCCCAAGATGACATTATGTGCCGACTTTGATGTCCATCACTACAAACCGGACGCCCACTCGCCGATTGGCACGGAGGTCGCCCAGCCGTGGGAAGGTGATTTGTCCCTCGGAAGGAGAATGTCCGTGAAACCAATCGGTGACCCAAAGGCGGTGGAGTTTGGACTTGTCAATGCCCATACCGGTAACGCCCAAAACAATATGTCGTGAGCTCCGGTGTCGATCATGATCCTCTTCACCTTGAAGCCAGATATCTACCGATATGACGATGGTCGCATGAGGCGCCTCAACGCCATCCAAGTCGGCCTCACGAAGAGATGGATACATCGACCTTCCGCTTCTTGTCATTGTGCACACCTGTAGGCATGCTCGCATACCTCTTCGGGCGCTATGGATTCCTCCTGGGTCGGACCTCCACGATGGTGTTGATGACTCCGCCCCTTGGCCTGGCTTCCCTGCTCCGAAGCCTGTTCGAGGTCTGGGGACCGAGAACGAGGTCGGTGGTCGCCCCTCCCCGCTTGTCCGCCTTGTGATCAAATTCTTCAAGAAGCCTCTTTGGATGAGGTCTTCAATGTCCTTCGGAGAACACGGCACTCTCTCGTGTCGTGGCCATGATCCCGGTGGTATCGGGCAGACCGCCGAGTCTCTCTTCTGCTCGGTCCGCCTCATCGGGCGTGGGGGCTTGTGGAGGAGCCCCTCTCTCTGGGCCTTGTCCAGTGGCCCCTGAAGGGAGGTATTGAGGACCGAACACCTGGAGGGGAGCGCTCTTCTATCTTCCCTCCCCGCCGAACCGACCATTGTGGTTGTTCTTAGGAGGAGGATTTCTGGGATGTGCCTCTGCTCCTCTCCGAGGTGTCTCGAACCCACCTAGCGGGATGGGTCGCTGAGCTGCATAGGTGGTCCCAGGAGGATGAGGAGGCACTGCACTGGCCGGGGACGGGTTGGTGAAGTTGTGGCCCCCCCCACTCCTGGCTGGCGATCTTGTAAGCTTCCGCTTCTTCCATGTTCATGTAAGCATGGGCTTTGGACATCAAGTGCTGTAGCTCTGATGGGCTTCTTGTTGAGGGCTTTGGACAGTGTCGCTGTGTCGTCCGCCACCGTGAGCCGCCATAGCGACTTGGCTCCTTGGTCTTGACCTCTAGCCTCTTCGCTGAAACCTCTTAATGTAGGCTCGGAGGCGCCTCAGCCTTCCCGCTGGTTTTGATGAGCACACCGAGGGCAGCTTGGGCTTGGCATTGGCCAGAAATGGTGTATGAACTCCACTCGGGCTCCAAAGCGCCGATGGATTTCTTCTCCAACGAAGTTCCACCAGCTTAGCGCTTCCCCAAAGTAACGGGAAGCGCCGCGATGGTCGCCTCGGTGCTTGCATCATGATCATGGTGTTGTAATAGTCTTGCACATGCTCGGATGGGTCCCTCGTCACTCGCATACTTGTCCATCGTCGGCATCTTGAACTTCTCGGTGGCGCTTGTATGATGGAGTCGGTGAAGGGGTGCTCCTCCGACAGGCCGGCGACCTACCGGTATACTTGATTGTAGTCGCCTGCGGCCTGTGGGCGGTTGGGAATGGTGCGGCGCTGTGAGGTCTCGAGGTCAGGCCGGGCATGGCCCACCGCCTTGGCCGAGAAGGGCTTTCACCGGTGAGGTCAATGCTAGGGCGGCGCCGAACCGGGCGCCATGAGTCGGCCGGGCGCCAGGGGTGAGGTGGCACGCCCCGGTGATCCTCCTCCGGATCGGGCAAGGTGGGGAGTCTCCGGAACGGACTCGGCCTCGGGCGCAGCTGGTTGCCCCGAGCGTGGAATGCCGGCGGCCGGCGGGCCGCCCCGCAGTTGTTGTTTATGGCGCCGCGCCGTTAAGGCGGGGAGGCGAGTGAAGAGGTCGGGCAAAAGCTTGGAACGGGCGTGCATGGTGGCTTGCATGGCTAGGGTGATCTTCTGGTGGATTCACGGAGTTGGGCACAGGTGACATAGCCCGCATGTAGGTTCTCCGACCCTGAAGATCATCGCCACGGACATAGCCGCAAGAAGAAGAAAGGAGGCCCACGGGGCCAAACCGCTGATGTATATAATCACGATCACTAACCTCGAGCGAGTTTAGTTTTAAAGAGAGCGAGTCCGCTTTCTCTCCTAAAGCCAGCCGACTCCGAAAAAGGATTCACAATGCTTGAAGGACCCGCTAAGAGGCGGAGTTGGGATCTCCGGTGGTTCCTCCGCAGTCAAGTTAGTAATGTGTGATAATCCGTGGAGCAGAATTCACCTAGAAAATTGCTTACCATTAGTTGTTCACGTGTTCTCTCTTATAGGTAGGGTTAAGGGGTTTCCGCCTTTCCATTAGTTTGGGAACCACCTGAGTCACTCTCCCTCCATGCGGAGAGCCGAGGATCACCGAACATCCCTCCACCGCTAGAGTGGCGGCATTTACAGTGTCAAATTGGGCTAACCGAGGGTTGGTGTGGTCTATTCGCCATTAATGGGATGGGATTGGCTACCAGAGCCGCATGGGTCCGGGTGTCTTAAATAATCGGGAGAGATGGGGAATTAAGGGTCCAAGGCATTTAATGTGATGTTGATGGGTTCGGTGCAGTGCCGCCGCTTGGAGGGAGAGAACCACGCAGGTGAGAGAAGGGGAGCTGGCCGACTGGCCACTCAAGGGCCCTTAGGGCCCTCGGGATGATTCACGAGGACGACGATTGAGCCAAGCGCCGCCTAGAGGATGAGTTGAGGAAGGGTAGGCCCGATTCGCTCCACATTGTTTGGAGGGTCGGCAACTTGTAGGAAGGGATCGAACGGGCGCGGGGTTTGACGATCGACACCGCCTTCCGCCGCCCGAGAGAGAATCGGCTGGATGGGGCCGACTCGCACCGCCTTTCGCTTGGCATGGATAGTCGCTCGATGGACCGGATGGCCTGCACATGCGTGCCGGCATTTGAGCGTGGAGGTCCTTGTTTGGCCTCATTGGTAAAAGTTGCCGCCCGTGATCACGCCGCTTTTCTCTTTAATCATCGATAGTGGTTATGACCATAATGTAAATTTATGAATATTGCTATATTTTGGATAAAATAAATATAATAATTTAATTTGGATGGAGTTTGAAGGGGTGCTCCTCCGATAGCGCCGGCGAACGTACCGTATACTTGATTGTAGTCACTGCGGCGCCGGGTGGGCGGTTGGGAATGGTGCTGGTGCGGTGTGAGGTCTGAGGTCAGTTTGCAGCGGCCCACCGCCTTTGGCCGAGAAGGGCTTTCATCGGTGAGGTCGAATGCTAGGGGCGGCGCCGAACCGGCGCCATGAGTCGGCCGGGCGCCAGGGTGAGGTGGCACGCCCTCGGTGATTCCTCCATCGGTCAAGGTGGGGAGTCTCGAACGGACCGGCCCGGGCGCAATGGTGGTTGCCCCTGAGCGGTGGAATGGCGGCCGGAAGGCCGCCCGGCCGCTGGTTTATGGCGCTTTGTCGGCTAAGGCGGGGAGGCGAGTGAAGAGGTCGGCTGCAAAAGCTTGGAACCGGCGTGCATGGTGGCTTGCATGGCTAGGGTGATCTTCTGCGATTCCGGAGTTGGGCCCGGGTGACATAGCCCGCATGTAGGCTCCCACCCGAAGATCATCGCCACCGGACATAGCCGCAAGAAGAAGAAAGGAGGCCCCACGGGCCAAACTCTGATGTATATAATCACGTCACTAACCTCAGCGAAGCTTAGTTTTAAAGAGAGCAGACCGCTTCTCCTAAAGCCAATGACGCCGACTCCAAGAAAGGATTCGCCACAACAGCTTTGAAGGACCCTGAAGAGGCGGAGTTGGGATCTCCGTGGTTCCTCCGACCGGCAAGTTAGTAATGTGTGATAATCTGCGGGAGCAGAATTCACCTAGAGAAAATTGCTTACCCCGTAGTTGTTCACGGTTCTCTCAGGTAGGGTTAAGGGGTATTTCCGCCTTTCCATTAGTTTGGGAACCACCGTGAGCCTCCCCTCACGCGTGAGCCGAGGATTGGTGAACATCCCTCCACCGCTAGAGTGGCCGCATTCACGTGTCAAATTGGGCGATCTCGAGGGTTGGGTGTCTATTCGCCATTAACGGATGGGATTGGCTACCAGAGCCGCAGTCCGGAGGTGTCTTAAATAATGTGGAGAGATGGGGAATTAAGGGGTCGCTGCATTTAATGTGATGTTGATGGGTTCGAAAATCGTGTGGCCGCTGCTTGAGTGGAGAGAACCACGCAGGTGAGAGAAGGGGAGCTGCTCGACGGTCACTCTCGCGCTCCCCTTAGGGCGCCCTGGGATGATTCGGCCGAGGACGACGATCAGCGCCATGCGCCGCTTCTAGAGGATGAGTGGCCGAAGGGTAGGCCCGATTCGCTCCACATTGTTTGGAGGGTCGGCAACTTGTGGGGAAGGGATCGTGAACGCGGGCGGCGGAGGGACGATCGACACCGCCTTCCCGCCGTCCGAGAGAGAGAATCGCCGATGGGTCGACTCCGCACCGCCTTCGCGTCGGCCATGGCGATAGTCGCCTGATGGACCGGATCTGGCTCGCATACGCGTGCCTGGGTGGGTTGAGCGTGGAGGTCCTTGTCGGTCCTCATTGGTAAACAAGCGTCATCTCGGACGTCACCGGCTTTTCTCTTTAATCATCGATTAGTGGTTATGACCATAATGTAAATTTATGAATATTGCTATATTTTGGATAAAATAAATATAATAATTTAATTTGGATATTTAATTATATTTATGAAATCTCGCTAATAATATAATTTTCAAAATTTATGTATACATAAAATTTATATATACTTCTGATAAAATCTCAGCTAATAATATAAATCTAAGAATAATTTTAAATTATATAAAAAGTAACTAATTAGAAACTTGGATACTAATCATGAAAATAGTCATAAAATCTTATCTTATCTTAATTCTAAAATATTATAAATAGATATTTTAAAAATCTATAAGTTAAGATTATATTATATTACACATATAATCATAAAATTATCTTATTAGTTAATTTTGGAATAAATCTTTAAATATCCAATTTTAGCATTATTTATTAGTTAACATATTAGTTAAGATTATATTATATTTTAGTTTTTATATATGGCATAAAATCTTATTTTGACCATAGAATATTATATATTATAGGAGGCATGAAATCAAAAGATATTGTATAATGTATCAAAATTAGTATTTCTGAAAAAATCTATTAGTTAAGATTTTATTATATTACATATATAATCATACAATTATTTTATTAATTAATTTCAGAAAAATCTTTAAATATCCGAACTTATCATCATTTATTAGTTAAGATATTATTTAATATTTTATTTTATTTTATTTTTATATATGGTATAAAACGGAAAATATTATATTAATTTATTGTACATAAAATCGAAAAGATATCATAGAATATATATTAAATTAAATTTCAAAATATCTTTTATATATATATATATATATATATATATATATATATATATATATATATATATATATATATATATATATATATATATATATATATATATATATATATATATATATATATATATATATATATATATATATATATATATATATATAAAGACAATACAAGTCTCTTTGTTAAATTTTATCCAAGGAGATAGACAAGGAGCATCCCCATTTTCATCTCTACAATGAGCTAAAGGTACATATTTAATTTATTGTTGTATTGAAATTATTTATTATTGTAGATTATATTTATTTCTTATTTTATAGTTTATTTCATATTGTTAATAAAGTTAGTTAATAAAATTAATAAAATCACTTAATTTGTTTATTTTTTATTTTTTAAAGAGATATTGTGTATATAGATTTTTGCTTTGCAATGGACGATGTTTTTAAATGAAAATTAGATCATTAATTTATAACTTATAAAAATGCATATGAAATTTTCATAAATTAAAAATAAACTGTTCAATTAATTATTTAATAAATTAAAGTGGCAAATTTCGACGCTTCCTATTTTCAAATATTTTCCAAACTTATTACCAATTTTGAAATAAATTAATTCCAAAATCAACCAAAAAGTAATTATGAGATTAAGAAATATAGAAATTAATTTTAAATTTACGTTTTTTTTTTTTTAAATATTTTGGGTTTTCATATAATTTTTAGATAGATTATTTATTGATTTTGGTTTTTGAAAATATTTTTGAAAATTATTTTACAAAAGTTTCAATTATAATTTCGGTTTTAAAATAAAAATATTTCGGTTTTCATAAATTTTTTAGATTAGATAATGATTTTCTGGTTTTGAAAATAATTTTTATTTTGCGAAATGGACAAAGAACCTAACTTTCAACTTTCAAGAAGAGGATGAAGACGGAGAAAAATAATTATAAATTATTATAGCTCTTCTTTGATTTTGCTTATTAGCTTATGACTGTTTCATTGCTTGAGAATTTTTTAGTGATGCATCATTTTTAATAATATTTTGGAATATTAAACTATCTTATATTTTAATTTCATTCATGTTTTATTTAAGATATTTTGATTATCAACATTTTATTCATTTATTATGAAAATTTAGCTTGAATGATATTAATTTTAATTATAGCTTTTATATAAGTTGTTTAATATCATTATTTACAAAAGGATACATGTTATCTAACCTCATTGGGGTGTGTGAGAGTGGAATTCACGTGTTTCAAGAGGGGTGAGTCGTTAGATATTAAAAATTATATTCGATGAGAGTGATGAAAAACAACGAAATATAGATAATGCGGTAAGACCGTGCTTAGCACGGGCTAAAACACTAGTATTTAGGGAAAAGAGGGCATTTGCTCATATTATAGAAGTAAATAAACATATAGAAAACATGTTAATATGATAATAGTTTGATTTAGAGGAAAAAAGGAGTTGAATCAACACTTCTTCAATGGACGAACCACCAAGTAGAATTTTGGATTGCACGTATTGTAGAAATGTGCAAGTTTGAGCAAAGGGGTTGAATCAACACATCTTCAATGGACGAACCACCAAGACATGTAGAATTTTGGATTGCACATTTACAAGTCTGTCCAAGAACCTGTGCGAAGTTCCGAGTAAAAAAGAAAAAAGAATCTTCTTATAAATTACCTCTCGGTAACGAGTTTCTACTATATAATCTTTTGTATTCTCTTCAACTATTTAAAAGTATGGGATAAGACTATTTTCTCTCCAAATATTATACTAGTTTAATACCAAGATATATACAAGAAGATAAATTTTCCTACCAAAATCAATGAAATAGAGTTTTACGAGTTTCACTGAGTTTCAAGAATTTTAAGGTCTTTAAAGACCCACCGTGGGTGATCTTGATGATTAGAAGGTTCCAATATGACTCCCACGCTCTTGGGTTTGATTTCAGGCTCGATTATAAAAATAAAAAAATAAAAAAACAAAAACAAAAACAAAAAATACGTGGGTTTTGTTTCTTCCAAATGAACTAGAAAGTCCACGTAACGGAGTATCTTTTTTTGGGGTAGGGGAGGGTTGAAGTAAGTCAATATTAAATATCCTCTACTTATGCCACAAATCCAAAATCATGATTGGCCAAGAGATGACTCAAAAACAACTGAACATCTATACATGCCTGACCAGCAAATATTGGTTCTATTTAGACTCTAGATTCTTAATTTGAAAATTCATATCAATGGATGTGAATGAAGCATTTAGAAGAAAAAAAACTCGAATGATTTCAAAGTGTTTCAATCATCCACCTTAGGTATCAAAATGATTATTTTAAATTCTTTTCTTAAAGCTGAATAATATTTTACCGGCCAATTCTTAACTAAAAAAGTGTCGAAATCATTAGAAGTTGTGTCCAGGTAGTCCATATGTTGTGGTTTGGTAACTTTGTTTATTGCTTTATGATCTTGATTTCTGAATGGGGCCCGTCGCGTTATCGGCAATAGAGACTAGTCAAAATACGAGGAAATCGAGGGGAGAACAATATATAAATAACTGAATTGCAATTTCTTTGGGAAGATTCAGAGCTCAACATATGTCCTTCGCATGCATTTTCTATTGGGTTATTGCTTCATATGATAAGAGATAAAATGCATTACAGGGACATCTACCTAAGCAACGAGTGGCTAAATATTATACAAAATCCCACTCAAAATTATTTGCATCTTCATCTACCATTCATCACCTAATCATGAACATGGAGGCCTCGCATGTAGTACAAAACTATGTCCTATACAATTCTTAAACAAAACGTTCTGATGGTGTTTTAAACGAAAACAATTTGATACTCATTGGTGGAATTTAAAAGAATAATATATCCAAACTTCATTTTCTAAATTGCGGGGATAGAATGCATTCATTTTATTCATTTATTTTTTTATTTTATTTTTTTCCATGCTCGGGATATCTGAGAAAAGGAGATGATGAAAGCTTAGCATGACAACAATCCTCCCCATGATGAGGATTCCACTCCATTTTTTAACTCTATTGCCCAATCTTGTATTATTCGAAGTTGGAGTTGACGCCCTCACTAATAATTTGGTACGATATAGAAATGGATTTTTCATTTATAAACCCAAAATTTTACCCTGTTTTATTTTTAAATTCGCCTGTTTTAAAATCAATTTTGAACCTATATTGATGTGTAAGTTGCTATATTTGGTATATAAGTGGCTACATTTGCATGTAACTGCCTATATTTGGTGCGTCAGTAGTTATACTTGGGTTTGAGATGGTGTAGTTGGATTCAAAAATAATTCAGTCCAGATTTTTCAGGTTTAAGAATGATTTTGGAGGTGAGTTAGGTAAAACTTTGGATTGACAAACAAAAAATCCCTACAAAATTCATGTCCTGGGACTCTCCAGGTGGCTTCGTAGTTTTCTAGAAGTCAGGTAGGTTTTAAACGGCACCCTGAATCAAATTAATTCAAAAGCTTAAAGTATTAGGTAATGGCTTAACTTTTCTATTTAAGTCTATTGTTTTCTCTAAATCTTTTCTAATGTGGAACTATTTTTTAAGGTACTTCGAGATTGAACTTGGATACTGAATACATTGATTAAACGAGATAATTTGTCTTAGTGGACTTTAACAGGGTGACCCTCGTACATAAAATGAATGGCTAAGCAATTAAGTTGCATGGACTTCAATTAAGATTTCCTAGGCTTAAATTTTTGGATGTAGATAGATAGGGATGTATAGCTTTAATTAAGTGAGATAAGCTGTATTAGTGGACTGAAACAGTGTGGTCCTTATATCATGAATGGCTTAGCAAAGAGAAGACAGATAAAGAAAGGAAAAGGAAGCAAGGGTGAAATGAGAGACGCAGGTAATGTCACAAAGTAAAATAAGGCAAAGTGGCACATTCTCTGGTCTCTCTTAAACAAGAAAATCGCAGATATGGCGGATGAAATTGATTTCTTTACTAATCAAGAAAATCTACACCTTCAATCCTAACCCACTGACTCATGGCTCCATCCATATATCGAACTCTGATCTTGTCTTAATCTTGATTTACGACAATAGGAGCTCTTATGAAGAAACAAAACAACCATTATCACTGGCCCTAACTTCTCCAAGTTTGAATAAGAAACACACTTCTTGTCAAATGAAAGTCAGCCTTCTAATCGTGATAAATCTCAAACCATATACAAGGAATCAAAGACACAACCCCCGCAAATTGTTACAAGAACTATCAAACATCCATTCAGTTCAAATGTGAGTTTGGTCTAGCAAAGAGATACTTAATAAGCCCCACATCGAAAAACACTGAGATGAATATATGGTTGGACCTGGACTCATGACTCAAATAGACTTAATCATTTTGAGTCGATTTGATTTCAAGGAGATTAGTCTAGTTGAACTTCTTTCATAAACCTTTGTAGCCCAACATAAACTTGTATGAAGCTTGACGCCATTATTATTCTTTTCATTTCTGTCAGCATCCTATGATCTCATCCTAAGCTTATCCCCGACTAAATTAGATGAGTGAGTGCTGTAAGCTTTTGATCAAAACTGCTTGTAATCACACAGATGGCCTGAGATCAACAGAGGACAACATTACACGAGCCTAAACTAGTCTTTTTTTTTCTTATAACAATTCCCATACATTGGAGAAAGCTTTTCCTTTTGCTTATAATAACTCTACTTCATTTAAAGCACTGGCCATGGCTAAAACCTTTAGAAAAAGGCTCAGAGAGTCTTAGGAAAGGGTATAAGCTGGCACGTTGAAGTTTCCCCTTTTGTGTCAAGAAATTATACGTCTTTAGTCCAAGAGAATCATCCTAGATACATTTTTTTCTACTCTATTCTCTAGAGTGGATCATAAAGTACCATTGACCATACATTGCTCATATGTGTGGATCACAAACATACAAGGATTAGATAATTATAAGAAGTTTGTTTGGGAGTTTGTAGTGTTGATGCACGTTTCATTATCCTAGATAGCTTGCAGTTGTGTATGTAGTTTCACATTGCTTAGTGATATATACCGACATGATAATTGAGTTAATTAATATATAATTACTTTCTAAGTCACATGATTATGTTGAATGATCAATCATCAGCTTTGTTAATCCGTAAACAGTTTGTGTTTCCCCAGAAGGTTAGCTAGCTAAAAGTTCATTACATTTTAATCTTTCTCAAATTAGGTGATTTGCCATAATATGAAACAACAAACTACACATTTTTATTGTCTTGATCTTTTGTTATAATTAATTAAAATCAATGAGGGACCTCTAAGTAATTTTGTGTCTGTATGATTAACATTTACTGTTGAGAGTTATTTCTTTATGTTAGATAGGAATAGACCCCTTTTGTTTAGTCCCACATCGGATAGAGTAGAAGAATGAGACCACTCCTCTTGTATATATAGACCCCAGTACTAATGAATAAAATTGCACCTTTCTCTTGATTTACCTTGTTTTTAACATAGTATCAGATCCTCCAAAACCATAGCCGCCACAAAAAAAAATTTACTGTTCACTGCCGCGAGTACTGTTCATCACCGCCGTCGCCTTCGTCCTTTGACAATTATTTCCTTCGTGAAATAATCCCCTCTGGACTTGACCCCTCTGAATCAAACCTTGCTTTGATCCTGAGAAGAGTGGTGATTTCGCTTGGTCGATTTCACTCACTTTGGCAATTATTTCCTTCGTGAAATAATCCCCTTGATCGTGTAGTGTTCACCACCACCGTCGCCTTCGTCCTTTGGCAATTATTTCCTTCGTGAAATAATCCCCTCTGGACTTGACCCCTCTGGATCAAACCTTGCTTTGATCCTGAGAAGAGTGGTGATTTCGCTTGGTCGATTTCACTCACTTTGGCGATTATTTCCTTCGTGAAATAATCTCCTTGATCGTGTAGCCCCCCCTCGTATTGAGGAGATGAGATGAACGGGGGGGGCAAGGTGGATAATGAGAAGAGAGTGATGTTGAAGGCCGGGTGTGGGATCTAGATTTGTGGGATCGGTGTGAGGGAACCGAACACAAATTAGATCGATGGAGACCGGCACAAACCCGATGGCGGAACTCATCAAGAAGTTGAATCCGGAGGATGTTTCAACTATGATGCAGTTTATGAGGATGACAGCGGGAGAGGGCTCAACAAAGCCACCGCCCAAGAAGATGGAGCCTCCACCTATCGACGTGAAGCTCGAAGGGCCAGCGACATATCTGAGTTGGTCGCGCCGGGTGAGATATACCATTGCAGGGAGGAATCTGGAGGGATATCTGAAGGGGGAGAAGACTGAGCCTGCTGAGGGCTCCGCAGGAAGAGATGAGTGGAAGTCCACTCATATGTTAGTGTATATCTGGCTTCTCAATTTTATAGTCCAGCCAATTGCAGCCACGGTAGATGGCCTTGGGAAGGTGCAGGATGTCTGGGAGAAGCTGAGGAGGACCTATGATGGGGTGGGAAATAACCTGAGGGTATTCCAGATCGAAAAGGTGATCGCCGCCACACCTGTGGAGAGAGGACTGTGACAGAGTATGCCACTGAGCCGAGCGTGATCGGATCACGATCACTTCGTCCCTAGCAAGTTGCAAGGACCACGAGTGCAAGGGCCTTGAAGCCTCTTTGCGAGAGGACCATGCTATTCCTCCGAGCTTGGCTTCATCATTTGAGCGGAGGGCGGCGATGCTACTAGCCTGACGAAGATTCCATCTCTGGAGGAGGCGCCTGGCCATGATACAGAAGATAGCCGACAAAGCACAGTCAAGGTGTGGACTTTCGAGAGAAGTCAAGATCGGTGGTCTCAAATCGAGTAACACCGGATTCGAGGGGAGACTAGGCGATTTTAACCGCGGAGAGACAGGCATCCGAGGCGATGTGCTCTAAGCCATCAAGGAGAGGAACTGGGTGGACGGACAGTCGGAGGTCGGCCGCCGTGGAGGCCGCGAGGTGGAAGAGGAGGCCATCGGGCGAATCTGTCGATGACGAAGGAGGATGAAGAAGCCGAGATGACTTTACCGAGGAGGATCGAGCTCTCAAAGACTAAGAAGCGAAAGCGAGGACGATGGTCGAGGGTGCATCTACCGCCTGGAGGAGACTATGCCGCTTTCCGCACACCCAAACAAATGTGATCTTTCAGGAAAAGGGGACAGGGCAAAGACTTGGGACTGGCACATGGCGTAGCGGGCTGTGGTACCTGGACCGTGAAGGGATGGACTCAGCGCTGACATCTATGGTTGAGAGGACGGGAGCAGGAGAAACTGAGGTGTGCGCAGAGGATGAGTTGATGCTACATCATAAACGGATGGGATATCCTTCATTTAGTATTCTGGGTAAAATGTATCCAACCTTATTTCAAAAGGCAAATCAACAGAAGCTTCAGTGTGATGCTTGTGAGTTTGGGAAGCTTACTAGAAGCTCTTATGTCAGTTCGGATAATAGGAGTTCCTATAGTTTTGAGGTGATACATTCTGACGTATGGGGACATTGTCCAATAAATTCTATAAGTGGATGCAAGTATTTTGTTACATTTATTGATTGTTTTTCCAGAGTCACTTGGGTGTACCTGATGAAAAATAAGAATGATGTAGTTGGTTGTTTCAAAGACTTTCATAGGCACATCCAGACTCAGTATGGTGCAGTGGTAAAGGTGTTGAGGTCAGATAATGGGACAGAGTACATCAACAGAATATTTAGGGAGTATCTGTCAGCTCAAGGGATACAACACCAGACTACATGCACATACACTTCGAAATGGGGTAGCGAGAGGAAGAATAGACATCTTCTAGAAGTTGCTAGGAGTATGATGATGGCAATGAATGTCCCAAAATATTATGGGGACAAGCGGTTTTGTGACGCTCACTTAATCAATAGGATGCCTTCGAGTATATTGAAATGGAAATCTCCGCATGAGACACTGAAGGGAGACAACGGGGGGACCTTACCATTGAAGGTGTTTGGCTGTGTGTGTTTTGTGAAGGACAACAGACCATCTGTTGGGAAACTGGACCCCAGGGCTGTGAAGTGTATGTTCGTGGAATACTCTGGCACACAGAAAGGGTATGTCTGTTGGAGTCCAGTGGAAAAAAGGCTATTTGTCAGCATGGATGTGCGGTTTCGAGAGCTCGAGCCATACTACACATTGGGGGTAACTTCACCCTTTGGAGTCTCGCCCGATACTGGAGGTATGAGGCGAGAGGAGGAGAATGGTGAGAGCTCAAGGGGGTCAATCCCAATTTTGGTCCCTTACTCAGAGGAGCAGGAGGATGAAGACAAAGGGGAGGAGGAGGAGACAAGGGGTGCTAGGCCTACAGCTCAGGGGGAGTTGCCTACAGCTCGGGGGAGTTACGTACATACAAAAGGAGGGCAAGCCGGTGCCTACAAGGCTGAGGTGCCTACAAGTGCTGCCCGCCTCGTCTCCGCCTCGCTCCAACTCTTGAGAAACCTACACCATCCTCCACTTTAGGTGATATCATTCCTTCTACTACTACCCCTCCGCCTATCATTCAAGAACAAGGAGGACTACTCGCAGAATGCGTAATCCTCCCGATGATATGGTTGGGATTTTGCTCAATTTGTTTCCTATTCTAACATATCCTCTTCACATGGAGCATTCATTGCATCATTAGATTCTGTTACTATACCTAACAACCGGCAGTCGCTAAGAAGGACCCAAAGTGGAAGACTGACCATGCACGAGGCTGGGGCTCTCGAGAAGAACCACACATGGGAGTTGGTGACACCGCCAGGAAAAGAGCGATGGGATGCAAATGGGTGTTTCTTGTGAAGCGTAATCGAAGGACAAGTTGAGCGCTACAAGGCACGGCGGTGGCGAAGGATCTGACGGACATCGGCATTGACTACGATGAGACTTTTGCACCGGTGGCGAAGATGAGCACCGCTCGGACGATCGATCTCGCAAGAAACAAAGTGGATGGAAACTACACCAACTAGACGTGAAGAATGCGTTTTTTCATGGGGATCTAGTGGAGGAGGTGTATATGAAGATACCACCAAGATTTGGCACAGGACAGACAGTGGGTAAAGTCTGCAGGCTGAAGAAGCCTCTGTATGGGCTAAAACAGTCTCCCCGAGCATGGTTCGACAGGTTCAGGAGGGCTATAATTGGTATGGGATACAAGCAGATCAATGCCGACCATACTGTGTTCTTTCGAAGAAGTGAGGACCACATCACTATGCTTGCAGTGTATGTAGATGACATGATCATCACAGAGGATGATGAGAAAGAGATTGCCCAGCTCAAGGTAAGATTGAGCAAAGAATTTAAAGTGAAGGATCTGGGTCAGCTTCGATACTTTCTTGGAATAGAGATAGCTCATGGAGCAGAAGGAATTGTTCTCTCCCAGAGGAAGTATGCACTAGATCTTCTTGCAGAGACAGAAATGTTGGGGTGCAAACCTGCTACTACACCGATCGATCAGAGGTTCAAGCTGATTGTTGAGGCAGGAGAACTAGTTGATCGTGAGAGATATCAGAGGCTGGTTGGTAGGTTGATCTATCTCAGTCATACACGTCCAGACATTTTATTTGCGGTGAGCGTGGTGAGCCGCTACATGCATGATCCGAGGAAGGGTCATATGGATGCAGTATATCAGATCCTGAAGTATCTGAAGGGTGCCCCTGGCAATGGGCTGATATTCAGGAGGAGTGACCATGTGAACATTGAGGGCTACTGTGACTCAGATTGGGCTAGCTGCGGAGATGATAGGAGGTCTACCTCAGTCTTGCATATTAAGTAGGAGGCAACTTAATCTCTGGAAAAGTAAGAAATGTCTGTGGTGGCAAGATCAACAACCGGGCGCGAGTACTGAGCAATGGCCATGGGGGTTCTTGAGTTGATGTGGTGAAAAACATCTTTGTGGAGCTAAAGCTAGATCAAGGGGTCAAGATTAGATTGTGGTGCGACAACAAGTCAGCTATCAGTATTGCAAACAATCCAGTGCAGCATGACAGAACCAAGCACATCGAGATTGATAGGTTCTTCATCAAAGAGAAGCTGAACAGTGTGCAACTAGAGTTAGGCCATGTTCCAACTAAGGATCAGGCTGCAGACTGCTTGACTAAAGGACTTAGCTCAGTAGACCTAGCTAGAGGGTGTGACAAGATGGGCTTAATAGATATCTTTCGCCCATCTTGAGGAGGAGTGTTGAGAGTTATTTCTTTATGTTAGATAGGAATAGACCCCTTTTGTTTAGTCCCACATCGGATAGAGTAGAAGAATGAGACCACTCCTCTTGTATATATAGACCCCAGTACTAATGAATAAAATTGCACATTTCTCTTGATTTACCTTGTTTTTAACATTTACCATGCATATACTAGAAAAAGTTAATGCTCCTTAATGAAGATTAACCAAACCCTAGCTTTTTCTAGTACATAAATGTATATTATCCTTAAGTTGGTGGAGGAATGACCTAATCCATGCAGCGCAGAGGAAAGAATGTTAGCTCATGCTACCCACACCTCCCTATATAAACATATCCCTCTCCAAACATAAGAAGCACAAAACTAGCCAAAGAGAGTTGTTGAGTAAGGAGGAGAGGCTCTCTCTCGAAGCTTGTTCTTCTTCTCAAAAACTTTCTCTCTCTTCCTGGATCAAAGCAGAGATGGCATTTTTGTCCTTCGACCACCCCTGGGCCTTCGTCTTCGGTCTCCTAGGTAACGAGACTGTTAGGGGGGGGAACATCTCTTGTTTTCATAGATTTCTCCTTCTTTATTTGCTGTCATTTTCTGCTTTGACTAAATTCAACTAGTGGTTATTCTCTTCTTTTATACATTGAACATAGAAGTATTGATTATATGTGTAACTGTCTTATATTACTCCCTGTATGCTTTTATTGAATATGACGGTTTCTCTTTACCAATCACTGACATTTTTTCCTTGTTGATGCATGATTAAGGCAACATCATCTCCTTCATGGTCTACCTTGCCCCAGTGTATGAACTCCTACTCATCTAATTCATGTCTACATTTCTACTTTAAAATTTTAAGGGATAGAACTTTTAATGTCATGATCCTTGTGATTTCAGGCCAACGTTTCGTCGAATTTGCAGAAAGAAATCAACAGAAGGATTCCAATCATTTCCTTATGTGGTGGCATTGTTCAGTGCAATGCAACTGATCTACTATGCCATCATTAAGACCAATTCCTACCTTATTATCACTGTTAACACAGTTGGATGCATCATTGAGATAACATACCTGACTATTTATCTCATTTATGCCCCTAAGAAAGCCAAAGTAAGATGAATTCAATATTAAGTCTACGAACATAGTAGATAGTTTTATCATATACTTTGTCTAACAATGCTTTAATTTGCTACGCAGATGAACACAATCAAATGGATGTTCCTCTTGAACGTTGTTTTATTCTCTATAATTCTTCTCATCAGTCTCCTATGCTTCAAGGGAGCTGACCGTGTAAAGGTTGTTGGTTGGTTCAACATGACTTTCTCAGTCAGTGTCTTTGCGGCTCCCTTGAGTATTA
This sequence comes from Asparagus setaceus, assembly GCA_012295165.1. NCBI lineage: Eukaryota > Viridiplantae > Streptophyta > Magnoliopsida > Asparagales > Asparagaceae > Asparagus > Asparagus setaceus. The sequence goes on from CM022709.1 coordinate 11,001,377, forward strand.
TTGTAAGCACCACAAACCTGGTCTGGTCTCTTGCTCAGTTTATCAATTTCTCATGCCTTAAAGTTACGTCGATATCCCAGAGATACCATTTTATATGTTTGAGACCTTTTGCCTACAATTGTATACACGGTTTTTTTTTCCCCCGAGTAGTTCATTAGATTTTTTTATTTTTTTTATTTTTTTGGTTTCAAGTAGTATATTAGTAAACAACTTATATAGCATATATGATAAGTGATAGAAAAGATGAAGTACCGTACAAGTACTTGTTTACATATGCGCATAAAGAGCACCTATTTCGTGGTATTCCCACTAAGACTTAGTTATACTCTACGACATTGGTTTTCGGATATAATTGTATATTGTCAATTTTCATAATCTGTTACAAGCTTAAACTTTTGTGTAATAATTAATCAACTAATTGGGTATACAGAGAATCGTTATACGCACAAAAAGCGTGGAGTTTATGCCCTTCTTCCTTTCATTCTTCCTCACCCTGAGCCGTTGCTTGGTTCTTCTACGGTCTTCTCACCAAGGACATATATGTCGTAATTTCCCCAGAAAAATTACTTGAAAATCATTACAAAAGCTTATTTTTAGTTTTATATTTTTGTTTTACTATATGTTTGATTATTTGTGATTACAGACGCCAAACATACTAGGATTCACATTCGTAATCCAAATGGTCCTTTACATAGTATACAAAGATTTCAAAGGAAAACAACAGGATGAAAAGCTTCCCGAGCAAGTACTTGCAGATATAGGAAAGCTGAACCCTGTGGGTGTTGATGTCAGCAAAGGAAATGAGAACACAAAGGTGGAATTAGCTGCTGCTGGCGACAACAAGGGGACTGGAAACAATATTGACGTTGTGTGAGACTTGAATGATGGATGAAAGAGCTCAGGATGTTGGTGATGCAGTAGTACTATTGCATCAATTCTTCATCCAATATGAGCTGATGATTAGTTTAGATTGGTTTTATAACTTCTACTGCAAGTGAGAGAGCTACTGTTTATGTTCAGTGTTATGTGGTAGCATGTTTAGCAATAAAATCTTAAGCTTTTTTTTTGTGTGCATGCAGGAAGCTTATTGATATCTATATTTAATCTTTAAATGCTTATGGAAATCACAACTTTTAGTACACCTATATTTTAGATAATGAAGATCAAAATGACATTCTAGATTGGTGTGCAAATGCCTATGAGCCAAAGATGAACTAGACTAATAATTGGATTCAAACTGACTCAAGAGAATCAACTCCTAATTAAGTCATGAATCCACACATATTTAACTTTATACTTAATAAATATGGGTTATTTAATTACATGTTAGTTCCTCAAATCTTCAATAAGTCCATAGTAGTCCCTCAAATCTATGAAACTGCTCATTAGTCCCTCAAATCCTTGTGATATTGCAATTTGGTCCCTCAAAACCAAAATACCCTCAGCTAATGTTTTTGAAGGGTTGTTTGCAATTTGGCACTCTAAAGTTTACACCTTTTAAACTTTGATACCCCAAATCTTACATATTTTTAACTTTCATGCCCCCAAAGATTCCATACTTTTTAACTATGATACCTCAAAGTTTACACCTTTTAAACTTTGATACCCCAAATCTTACATATTTTTAACTTTCATGCCCCCAAAGATTCCATACTTTTTAACTATGATACCTCAAAGTTTACACCTTTTAAACTTTGATACCCCAAATCTTACATATTTTTAACTTTCATGCCCCCAAAGATTCCATACTTTTTAACTATGATACCTCAAAGTTTACACCTTTTAAACTTTGATACCCCAAAGTATTTTTGACACTTTGATACCCCAAAGTATTTTTGACACTTTGATACCCCAAAGTATTTTTGACACTTTGATACCCCAAAGTATTTTTGACACTTTGATAGTCAAAGTTTACACCTTTTAAACTTTGATACCCCAAAGTATTTTTGACACTTTGATAGTCAAAGTTTACACCTTTTAAACTTTGATACCCCAAAGTATTTTTGACACTTTGATAGTCAAAGTTTACACCTTTTAAACTTTGAACATAGAAGTATTGATTATATGTGTAACTGTCTTATATTACTCCCTGTATGCTTTTATTGAATATGACGGTTTCTCTTTACCAATCACTGACATTTTTTCCTTGTTGATGCATGATTAAGGCAACATCATCTCCTTCATGGTCTACCTTGCCCCAGTGTATGAACTCCTACTCATCTAATTCATGTCTACATTTCTACTTTAAAAATTTAAGGGATAGAACTTTTAATGTCATGATCCTTGTGATTTCAGGCCAACGTTTCGTCGAATTTGCAGAAAGAAATCAACAGAAGGATTCCAATCATTTCCTTATGTGGTGGCATTGTTCAGTGCAATGCAACTGATCTACTATGCCATCATTAAGACCAATTCCTACCTTATTATCACTGTTAACACAGTTGGATGCATCATTGAGATAACATACCTGACTATTTATCTCATTTATGCCCCTAAGAAAGCCAAAGTAAGATGAATTCAATATTAAGTCTACGAACATAGTAGATAGTTTTATCATATACTTTGTCTAACAATGCTTTAATTTGCTACGCAGATGAACACAATCAAATGGATGTTCCTCTTGAACGTTGTTTTATTCTCTATTATTCTTCTCATCAGTCTCCTATGCTTCAAGGGAGCTGACCGTGTAAAGGTTGTTGGTTGGTTCAACATGACTTTCTCAGTCAGTGTCTTCGCAGCTCCCTTGAGTATTATTGTAAGCACCACAAACTTGGTTTGGTCTCTTGCTCAGTTTATCAATTTCTGATGCCTTAAAGTTACTTCGATATCCTAGAGATACCATTTTATACGTTTGAGACCTTTTGCCTACAATTGTTTACAAGGTTCCTTTTTTTTTTTTTTTGGGTTTCAAGTAGTTTATTAGTAAACAACTTATATAGCATATATGATAAGTGATAGAAAAGACGAAGTACCATACAAGTACTTGTTTACATATGCACATAAAGAGCATCTATTTCGTGGTATTCCCACTAAGACTTAGTTATACTCTACGACATTGGTTTTCGGATATAATTGTATATTGTCAATTTTCATAATCTGTTACAAGCTTAAACTTTTGTGTAATAATTAATCAACTAATTGGGTATACAGAGAATCGTTATACGCACAAAAAGCGTGGAGTTTATGCCCTTCTTCCTTTCATTCTTCCTCACCCTGAGCGCCGTTGCTTGGTTCTTCTACGGTCTTCTCACCAAGGACATATATGTCGCGGTAATTTCCCCAGAAAAATTACTTGAAAATCATTACAAAAGCTTATTTTTAGTTTTATATTTTTGTTTTACTATATGTTTGATTATTTGTGATTACAGACGCCAAACATACTAGGATTCACATTCGGCGTAATCCAAATGGTCCTTTACATAGTATACAAAGATTTCAAAGGAAAACAACAGGATGAAAAGCTTCCCGAGCAAGTACTTGCAGATATAGGAAAGCTGAACCCTGTGGGTGTTGATGTCAGCAAAGGAAATGAGAACACAAAGGTGGAATTAGCTGCTGCTGGCGACAACAAGGGGACTGGAAACAATATTGACGTTGTGTGAGACTTGAATGATGGATGAAAGAGCTCAGGATGTTGGTGATGCAGTAGTACTATTGCATTAATTCTTCATCCAATATGAGCTGATGATTAGTTTAGATTGGTTTTATAACTTCTACTGCAAGTGAGAGAGGGGGGAGGGGGGAGAGAGAGAGAGCTACTGTTTATGTTCAGTGTTATGTGGTAGCATGTTTAGCAATAAAATCTTAAGCTTTTTTTTGTGTGCATGCAGGAAGCTTATTGATATCTATATTTAATCTTTAAATGCTTATAGAAATCACAACTTTTAGTACACCTATATTTTAGATAATGAAGATCAAAATGACATTCTAGATTGGTGTGCAAATGCCTATGAGCCAAAGATGAACTAGACTAATAATTGGATTCAAATTGACTCAAGAGAATCAACTCCTAATTAAGTCATGAATCCACACATATTTAACTTTATACTTAATAAATATGGGTTATTTAATTACATGTTAGTTCCTCAAATCTTCAATAAGTCCATAGTAGTCCCTCAAATCTATGAAACTGCTCATTAGTCCCTCAAATCCTTGTGATATTGCAATTTGGTCCCTCAATACCAAAATACCCTCTGCTAATGTTTTTTGAAGGGTTGCTTGCAATTTGGCACTCTAAAGTTTACACCTTTTTAAACTTTGATACCCCAAAGTATTTTTGACACTTTGATAGTCAAAGTTTACACCTTTTTAACTTAGATGCCCTGATTTTTGACACTTTGATACCCCAAATCTTACATATTTTTAACTTTCATGCCCCCCAAAGATTCCATACTTTTTAACTATGATACCTCAAAGTTTACACAGTTTTTAGCTTTGATACCCTAAAGTTTGGGGTATCAAAGTGTCAAAAATAAAACTTTGGAGTATCAAAGTGAAAGGTATAAATTTTGTTGTAACAAAATTGTTAGATAAAAAAATTAGGTATTAGAGTTAAAAGGGTGTCAGCTTTAAGGTATCAAAGTGTCAAAAATAAAACTTTGGAGTATCAAAGTGAAAAGATATAAATTTTGTTGTAACAAAATTGTTAGATAAAAAAATTAGGTATTAGAGTTAAAAGGGTGTCAGCTTTAAGGTATCAAAGTGTCAAAAATTTTGAGTATTAAAGTTAAAAAGTGTAAACTTTATATTATCAAAGTGTAAATAACCCTTTTTGAAGAGGATGAGTTTTAAAAGGTATCAAAGTGTCAAAAACTTTGGAGTATTAAAGTTAAAAAGTGTAAACTTTATATTATCAAAGTGTAAATGACCCTTTTAAGAGGATGGGTTTTAAGAGAGAAATCATAACTAGTATTTTGGTCATGAGGGACTAAATTGCAAGACCCCTTGATTTGAGGGACTAATGAGCAATTATTGAGATTTGAGGGACTAATATGGAATTATTGAAGATTTGAGGGACTAATATCTAAATAACCCAACAAATAAATAGCGTCATACCAGATGCAAGTGTGATAACATGTACATTCAAAGAAATCGTAACCCTTGTTGGACAAAGGTACACCGTTGTCCCTTCATATGCACTCCACCTTGAGCCCTCACCCCTTGCTAATCGTCCAAAGCAAACAAAGCATCCAAAACTTCATCTAGCCATGAGCTCTTTTACTGAATTGTTGAAGACTGCAAAGACACATCAATGAAGATAGAACATGCTAATATATCCGGATTTAAATTGACTGAAAAGGCTTAATTCTTAACTGAATAATGAGTCTAATCGCATTCATATATATATATATATATATATATATATATATATATATATATATATATATATATATATATATATATATATGAGAAAAATGGAAAAACTTGATATCAAGTTCCTTAAAGAACTTGGTAGTGATGTGACAAATTTAATGAGTAAACTTTTAAAAAAATCTTTCTCTCTCTCTTTCTCTCTCTCTATTTCTCAGATGTGGACGGTTGTCCACTCCTTTACAAATCACCAAGTTTCTCCATATTATCTATATATATATATATATATATATATATATATATATATATATATATATATATATATATATATATATAAATGGAGAATCTTGAATTAAGATTCTGATGGAACTTGTAATGATGGACAAATGTGGTCACATATGAAGGGTTGAGTGAATTTTATAAAAAATATTCACTTTTAGCAAATCAAACCCCTTGATGTGTGGACCAAATTTGTCCACATCACTCTCAAGTTAATTGAAGCAATGCAATATATAGAAATAGGTGTGTGTGTGTGTGTGTGTGTGTGTGTATAGCAAATCTCCTATAAACTTAAGTTTATAGGGAATAGTCATACACCAACTTTATCTATTGATGTTGCATTGGGATCCATGAAAGATATGAAGCCCATTTTGAGATTTGTGTATCTCTTGATGGCAATCTAAAGGCAACATCAATGAATAAAAAGTTGGTGTATATATTCTATAAACTTAAGTTTATAAGATTTCTATATATATATATATATATATATATATATATATATATATATATATATAGAAACAAGACTCCTATGAACTTAAGTTTATAATGAATAGTGGTCTTGCCAACTTTTCTAACCACTTATCTTGCTTTGAGATCCGTGAAAGATATAAAGGCCACTTTGAGATTTGTGCATCACAAATCTCAAGCAAATAATTAAAAAGTTGGTAAACATTCATTCACTTTAATTAAGATATAACTTTCTATATATATATATATATATATATATATATATATATATATATATATATATATATATATATATATATATATATATATATATATATATATATATATTAACAACATAGGACATGATCTCATCTCATATTTTCACTAGACCAAACTGACAGTCAGACACTAAAACTAAATGGATGGACAACACTCTTAATACAATCTAATTGTGACTATCGATATTACATGTTACGTCATGCCCCTGTTCGAAAACATATACTACATGTTAATGTAGCGTACCCAACTGAAACTAAGGAAAAAATTAAAATTACTTGAGTCCATAGGTTTAGCCAAAAGCATGTCAAGGTAAAGGCACGATAAGGCATGGACCTGATCATTAGTCCCTCAAATCCTTGTGATATTGCAATTTGGTCCCTCAATACCAAAATACCCTCTGCTAATGTTTTTGAAGGGTTGCTTGCAATTTGGCACTCTAAAGTTTACACCTTTTAAACTTTGATACCCCAAAGTATTTTTGACACTTTGATAGTCAAAGTTTACACCTTTTAACTTAGATGCCCTGATTTTGACACTTTGATACCTCAAATCTTACATATTTTTAACTTTCATGCCCCCAAAGATTCCATACTTTTAACTATGATACCTCAAAGTTTACACATTTTTAGCTTTGATACCCTAAAGTTTGGGGTATCAAAGTGTCAAAAATAAAACTTTGGAGTATCAAAGTGAAAGGTATAAATTTTGTTGTAACAAAATTGTTAGATAAAAAAATTAGGTATTAGAGTTAAAAAGGGTGTCAGCTTTAAGGTATCAAAGTGTCAAAAATAAAACTTTGGAGTATCAAAGTGAAAAGATATAAATTTTGTTGTAACAAAATTGTTAGATAAAAAAATTAGGTATTAGAGTTAAAAAGGGTGTCAGCTTTAAGGTATCAAAGTGTCAAAAACTTTGGAGTATTAAAGTTAAAAGTGTAAACTTTATATTATCAAAGTGTAAATAACCCTTTTTGAAGAGGATGAGTTTTAAAGGTATCAAAGTGTCAAAAACTTTGGAGTATTAAAGTTAAAAGTGTAAACTTTATATTATCAAAGTGTAAATGACCCTTTCTCAAGAGGATGGGTTTTAAGAGAGAAATCATAACTAGTATTTTGGTCATGAGGGACTAAATTGCAAGACCCCTTACGATTTGAGGGACTAATGAGCAATTATTGAGATTTGAGGGACTAATATGGAATTATTGAAGATTTCAGGGACTAATATCTAAATAACTCAACAAATAAATAGCGTCATACCGGATGCAAGTGTGATAACATGTACATTCAAAGAAATCGTAACCCTTGTTGGACAAAGGTACACCGTTGTCCCTTCATATGCACTCCACCTTGAGCCCTCACCCCTTGCTAATCGTCCAAAGCAAACAAAGCATCCAAAACTTCATCTAGCCATGAGCTCTTTTACTGAATTGTTGAAGACTGCAAAGACACATCAATGAAGATAGAACATGCTAATATATCCGATTTAAATTGACTGAAAAGGATTAATTTTAATCAATAATGAGTCTAATCGCATTCATATATATTGTTAAGGACCGCTGAACCGCCGAGAGAAACCACCGCAAAACAAAGCCAAAACACAATAAAAGAGTAAAGACACGAGATTTACGGGTTCGGCAATTTGCCTACGCCCACGGGTAAGGAGGGGATTTTCACTAATAGAAAGAGAGAATACAAATTAGGATTACAAGTTCTCACAAAGAAACCCTAAAACAAACCTCTCAATCTCTCAAAAGATCTCCTCTCCAAAGATGCACCAAACTCTCAAAGGTCGCTCCAAAACGTGCTTCAAACTTACCCTAACAATCGGGTTAGGGGTTATTAATAACCTCTAAACGAATGGGTTTAAAACCAATTCCTAATTAGACCGTTTTGAATACGCTTGGTTAGTAGACTACAACTCATATTAGTCGACTAATGCATCAGATAATTAGTCGACTACAATGCAGTTAGTCGACTACACCGGACTAACCAGAAATACACCTTTCGTAGTTTTGCAGTGTAGTCGACTACAACTCATATTAGTCGACTACTCGGTTCCACGGCGAAAACTTGCTGCATGCGCTTTCAGGTGTAGCGACTACAATGCTGTAGTCGACATCTTGAACTGAAAAGCTGTCTTGTGCATGTTTTTGTGTTCTACAATTCTCCACCTCATACATCATTTGATTCACCTCAAATTTTGGGCGAACACGAAGAACACCGAACATCTAGAGATCACCATCACCAATCAGAGCCCAATCAGTGCGCCACTACACCTTTGACGCCTGCGTACCCTCCTCAGGGATCAAGCTCACCGTAGTTCACCTCAAATCATCTCCACCTTACCCATTACTGCCAGAAGGTCATGCCCTGGGCAAATCAACAAGAGGCGATATGAAGCAAGTCTAAGCAATGCTTAAACTTACTACACTGTACCACCTGTTAACATGTCCGCGGGATTCTCATTCGTGTGCACCTTCATGAGAGAAATATCACCTCCCTCATGTCCGCCAAAAGCCGACACATCAATATGCTTGGTACGAGCATGATGAACTGATTCTTCGCCAAGTGAATTGCACTCACATGTCCACCACAAGTTCACGTTTTCTGCTCAATCCCCAATCGTCTAGAAGACCCCACACCACAATGCTTCCTTCACTCCCTCGCATGGCCATGTACTTTCGGCTTCTGTAGTAGAAAGTGCCGCTGGCACCTGTAACATCGATCGCCAACTAACCGGAGCTCCATGTATCTTAAATACATAACCGGTAGTAGATCGTAGTCTATCTAGATCGCCGCATAATCGAGTCCACAAACCGATCATCGACATGTTTCTCCACCAAAACACGGACAGTATCAAGCTGTACCCTTTAAGTACACGAGGACCCTTCACTTTGCTTCCCGGTCGCCTTTCGGATTACCATGAATCTCGACCACACTAATCGCGTGAAATATCGGTGTACACACCATTGCATACATTAAAGCGCCAACTGCACTAGCATAGAACACGCTCCATATGGCCTTCTCTTCAATTGTAGTGGGAGATTGATTACTAGAAGCCTAAAGTGTGGAGCCGATGGAGTCACCACCGACTTAGCACTTTGCATCCGAACTCGCGATCACCGCTCTATGTAGCCCCGACTCGAAACAATCGTCGATTCGCCGCTCTCTTCTAATCTCCATACCGGTATTTTCCTAGCGGCACCCATATCCTTCATCGAACTCTTCACCAAGTTGAGATTTCAACCTATCTATCTCACCACCGCTCTTAAGCAATAAGCATGTCATCCACATACAAAAGAAGATAGATAAAATTACCTCCGGAAGCTTCGAATGTAAACACAACAATCATGATCGCCGGAAAACCCATGCTTGACATGAAGGAGTCAAATGCTTGTACCGCGGCTAGATTGCTTTAATCCATACAGTGACTTCCTCAGCGACACACATGATTCTCCTTTTCCTCAACCTTGTAGCCCTCGGGTTGATGCATGTAGATCTCTTCATCCAAGTCTCCGTGCAAGAAGGTTTGTTTAACATCGAGTTGATCCACTCAAAATTACCATGAGCAACAATACTCAATAGCACGAGATAGAGTATGTTTCACCACCGGAGAAAATATCTCATTGTAATCCACACCCTCTTTTCTGTGCAAAACCCTTAGCCACTAGCCTCATGTATCTTACACCACCGAGCTCGAAAGATCTTCCTTTCTTTATACACCCACTTACAACCATAGCTTTTCTTCCCTACAGCAATGGGACCACCTCCCTGTATGATTCTTCAGAAGAGATTCCATCTCTTCCTCCATCATGACCAACCAACTCTCACTATCCTTGTCGAATAGCTTCCTTGAAGGAGACCGTCGTCCTCCTCCACCGAGAGTATTCAACCATATTAGCTTGCCCATAGTGCTTTGGGGTTGATGTTGACTTCGATGCACCTTGTATGCTCGCTTTGGCTAGTGGGCAAATTATCCTCGGCTGTGTTGTTTATAGTACTGTGTATTTTCTGTGAACCTCCTCCCCGCTCAAGCTCATCATCTACACGACTTCCCACTTGCACGATTAGAACCTAGTTGGTCTTTAGGTTCTATTTCAATAACACGAGACTTAGAAGTCTCAGGTCATAACACCATCATCCTTGGCGCCCTCGCAATCATGGATTTCTCATCAAAGTAACATCCTGGCGACCACGAACTTTGAATTTTACGTACACAGGCGATAGCCTTTTCGCCCTTTGCATATCCAGAATATTGCCTTCTTGGCCCTGCGTCAAGCTTTCCCTCGTTGGCGTGATAGTAGGTTTATCAAATTACGAGCTATCATAATCGCGCTGGGTTATCACCATCAATGTCGAATGTGGTGAGCGATTCACAATGTAACAAAATTTGTAGCCAGCTTACGCCTTATTCGTTGCCCGATCACGCATAAGATCGCATACTCGCGCCTTTTCCGGTGTTCGGTTCGATCTCTGGCACCGTTCTTTGTGGTGTAGACTACATCCCGATGTCGAACAATTCCCTCACGATCCGAAATTCCTGGCACCATCAGCCTTTGTGCCGTTGAATCTGGTCTTCAATTTCTTTCCTCACTGTTCTCAACCATTGTTCTCCACTTCTTGAATGTCGAACACCTCATTCTTGTGCTTGAAAGTAAATCCAAGCATACCTAGAATAATCATCTATAAATGAGACATAATACACGGAACCATTGCCAAGTTGTGCGGCCCCAAGCGTCGTGTGCACATAATCTAGTATCCCTCTGCTCTTAGACTTGCGTTTAGAAACTTGACCACAGTGACTTTCCATACACACAATCCCGCAAAATTCATGCTAGGTTCCCAGTTCTTGAAATAGACCCTCTTTACCAAGCGAGAACTAGACCCTTCTCGACATATGCCCGCAGCCTATATGCCATGCCGGTGTTGCTCACATGGGTCTCCACCACTTCGCCGGTTCAACCGTTTGCATCTCTGTCCCGTGCGTGTTACTGAGGTATATAGATTAGTGCGAACACCCTTCATCACTACTAAGGAACCACGAACAACCTTCTTCACTCCGTTTTCCGTCACAATCCGCAACCAGGAGTCCAAGCACCAAGCGAGATAAGATTCTTCGCAAAATTGAACATGCCTCACATCCGTCAAGGTTGAACCACTCCATCATGCATCTTGATTTTGATATTACCTAGCCATTTTACAAGCATGGTTTTCCCCTCATCTACAGTTCCCCATCAATGCTCTGTAGGTAGTAAACCACTTCCTATTTGGACACATATGGTAACAGCGAGAATCAAGTATCCACTTGGAGATCTCCCGCCATTGCGTGGCGACAGCATTCCTTATCGCTCCCCTTCCTCACGGCGCTCGCTTCTTCCTTGCCCTCTCTCCTCAGTCTTGTTGTTGTTCCACTTCTCTCTTATTTGGATGGTCGACTTTGAAATGCCCGACTTCGCGCAGAAACATCCTTTTCCGCCAAGAGGTCTTGATTTAGATCTAGACTTTCCTCCTTGCCTTTTCCTCGCTCATTGCTCCTTCCTCTTGCAAACAATCCACTGCGCGTTCCATTTACGCCGATTAGCCATGTCACTAGTTGCGGTCTTAGAAGATCGTCGCTAGAAGTGCGTTCTAGTCTCATCCATCTTGATTTTCTCCCCAAGCCTCGGTGTTTGCACGGAGTTCTCATAAGACTTCGAGAGAGCGAGTAGTAAAGCGCTGATCCTCGTCTACTTTAACATCTATGTCTTTCAAATCGATATGATCCTATCAAACTTGTTGATGTGTTCCCGGATTGATGAGCCCCTCCTCCATCTTGCAAGTATACAATTTGGATTTTAAGTAGATCCGGTTAGTTAGACTCTTAGTCATGAAGGTACCCTCTAACTTCTTCCACACGCCCGGTAGTTCCTCTCCATCTACCGGCTGCACTCGAGAGTATATAGATTACCGTGATCGAACACCCTTCATCACTACTAAGGAACCACGAACAACCTTCTTCACTCCGTTCACAACAATCCCGCAACCACCGGAGTCCAGCACCAACCGAGATAAGATTCTTCCGCAGTCCAGAACATGCCTCACATCCATAGGTTGAACCACTCCATCATGCATCTTGATTTTGATATTACCTAGCCCACTGCTTTTACAAGCATGGTTATTCCCCATCAATACAGCTTCCCATCAATGCCTCTCGAGTAGTAAACCACTTCCTATTTGGACACATATGGTAAGAGCAACCGTAATCAAGTATCCACTTCCCGGAGATCTCCTCACACTGCGACGACATAGCATTCTTTATCGCCCCTTCCTTCAACGAGCTCGCTCCCTTCTCCCTTCTCGCCTTTGTTGTTCTTTCCACCTACTTCTTATTTGATTACCGACTTTGAAATGCCCAATTTCACCGCGACTTGAAACATCCTTTTCCCCGCAAGAGGTCTTGATTTAGATCTAGACTTTCCTCCCTTGTTTTTCTCGCTCATTGTCCTTCCTCTTGTAAACAATCCTCATGAAATTCCTCGTTATCAGCTTGCCAAGTCACCATTGCTTGTAGCCTTTTCAAGATCGTCCGCTAGTGCTGCCGGTTCTCATCCATCTTCGATTTTCTCCCACAAGCCCTCAGTGCACCAAGTTCTCATAAGACTTCGGCAGAGATGTGGTTACTCGATCCTCGTCTCCTACTTTAACATCTATGTCTTTCAACTGATATGATCCTATCAAACTTGTTGATGTTCCCTGGATTGATGAGCTCCTCCATCTTGCAAGTATACAATTTGGATTTTAAGTAGATCCTGTTAGACTTTTCGCCATGAAGGTACCTCTAACTTCCATTGACGTACCAGCTCGTTTCTCCATCTACCAAGAAAGCTACATCCCTCTCGAGGCATAGGATAATCGACGCCAGTGCCCAGATCCAACTCCTCCCAATCCTCATCGACATATCCTTGTTCTCTTCTCCTTTCCATCCAAAGTCTTGTGCAATTTTTGCGAAATTAGAAAGTTTTTCATCTCATCCTCCAATAAGAAAAATCGTTCTTCCCATTGAACTTTTCAATTCGAATTTTCCCACTTTGACCGATGCATTTGGTTGACGCTATCCTTCGCTTATTCGGAACCGCTCTCGTGAATCACCTAACACCCCTCAAATTAGAAATTACACCACTTCCACTGAACAATAGCTCGATACTAATTGTCATACGGACACGGAATCGTGGAGAGAAACCACCGCAAACGTAGCCAAAAATACAATAAAAGAGTAAAGACACGAGATTTATGTGGTTCGCAATTTGCCTACGCCCACGGGTAAGGAGGGGGATTTTCACTAATAGAAAGAGAGAATACAAATTAGGATTACAAGTTCTCACAAAGAAACCCTAAAACAAACCTCTCAATCTCAAAAGATCTCCAAAGATGCACCAAACTCTCTCAAAGGTCGCCCAAAACGTGTTTCAAACTTACCCTAACAATCGTTAGTTACATATTCTAAACAATTGGGTTTAAAACCATTCCTAATTAGACCCGCTGGAATGCTTGCATTAGTCGACTACAACTCATATTAGTCGACTAATGCATCAGAGATTAGTCGACTATGCATTAGTCGACTACTGTGACCAACGCCAGAATACACCTTTCTGTTCCATGTTGTAGTCGACTACAACTCATATTAGTCGACTATTTCGCTTCCAAAATTAAAACTTCATTGCTCAAGAGCAGTAGTCAACTACAATGCCTAGTAGTCGACCATCAACCTCAAACCTGCCTTGTGCATGTTTTTGTGCATAATATATATATATATATATATATATATATATATATATATATATATATATATATATATATATATATATATATATATAGAGAAAATGGAAAATTGATACCAAGTTCCTTAAAGGAACTTGGTAGGATGTGGACAAATTTGTCCACAAGTCTAGCTTTTAAAAAATCTTTCTCTCCTCTTTCTCTCTCATCTCTATTTCTCCCTCGGTGTGGGACCGATTTGTCCACCTCACTACCAAGTTCCTTTTATAAAATTCACTTAACCCTTCTTCATATGGACCACATTTGTCCACATCATTACCAAGTCCCATTGAAAAACTTCTACTGGTTCTCCATATATATATAAGTGTGGACCAAATTTGTCCACATCACTACCAAGTCCCATTGAAAAACTTGGTACCAAGGTTCTCCATATATATGTGGACCAAATTTGTCCACATCACTACCAAGTTCCATTAGAAACTTGGTACCAAGGTCATATATAGAAATAGGTGTGTGTGTGTAGTGTGTGTATGTGTATAAGAAATTTATAAACTTAAGTTTATAAGGAAAGATATAACCAACTTTTTTCATCTATTTGTTGCTTTGGGATCCATGGAAAATATGAAGCCCATTTTGAGATTTTGTATCTCTTGATGGCACAAATCTAAAGGCAACATCAATGAATAAAAAGTTGGTGATACTATTCTCTATAAACTTAAGTTTATAGATTTGATATATATATATATATATATATATATATATATATATATATATATATATATATATATATATATATATATATATATATATATTCTTTTAACATAGGACATGATCTCATCTCATATTTTTACTAGACCAAACTGACCTTTTAACATAGGACATGATCTCATCTCATATTTTTACTAGACCAAACTGACAGTCAGACACTAAAACTAAATGGATGGAAAACACTCTTAATACAATCTAATTGTGACTATCGATATTACATGTTACGTCATGCCCCTGTTCGAAAACATATACTACATGTTAATGTAGCGTACCCAACTGAAACTAAGGAAAAAAATTAAAATTACTTGAGTCCATAGGTTTAGCCAAAAGCATGTCAAGGCAAAGGCACGATAAGGCATGGACCTGATCAGATCTTAAGTTGGACACAAGATAAAGCATGGCCTTGTCTCTTTGCAATGCTATGTTTGTATCTGCGCCTATGCCTGTATCTTGCATCACTTTGGTTTCTTTAGATTTCATTACCTGACTTAGTGCGTAGTGCGTTCACTTAGTGAAGGCAAGGAGACAAGAGAATCAAAAAGTACAACTACAAACTCGACTCCATTTGTTAAGTAATTAGAGGCCCAAATTTAAATTAAGGGGTTTTTGTCTTTAAACCCAAAATTTTACTCGATTTATTTTAAACCCAAGTGTTTTTATTTGTATCTTTAAACCCAATCAACTTTTTCTTTTTGCCTTTAAACCCAAATAGTATAATTCATAGTTGAAATATATTATATTTGTACTTTTAGGAGGTAAAACCCCAAAATACCCTCACATCCCTCAAAACTCTCTCTAACATATGAAATTAAAATCAAAATTATGAAAACTAAAATCAAAATTTTATATTTTTAGTATTATTAATTATTATTAATTGTAATGAACAATCATGAGGAGTTATGAATAATCATGTGAAAACTTGTGATGAAGAAAATAATAAATTAATGTTATAATTTTTCCAAATACTTATGTGAATTTATGCTATAAAATTAAAAGTTAAATTGAGAGAATTTATACCTTAAAGTACCAAAAGAGATGAATCCTCACTAAAATTTAGTATTTAAACCTTAGGAATTGAGATAGTTGAGGAGTATTTAATGGGTTTGTATGAGAGTTGAAGAAGGTAATAAGAGAGCAAAGGAGGTGAGAGAATTAAATGAGAAAAAGAGAGGGTAAAATTAGATTTTTGAAAAATTTTAGTGAGGACCACATAAGTATGAAGTGTATTTGAGAATTTGGGTTTAAAGATAAATAAACAAAGTTGATTGGATCTAAAGATACAAATAAAAGTAATGGGGTTTAAACATAAATCATGGTAAACCTTTGGGTCTAAAGACAAAACCCCTTAAATTAATTAGAAAGAATGCGTAAGATGTTTATCCCGAAAAAAAATTAGTGGTGAAGGGTGATTCACAATTAGGATAAGGCTCTTTGGTTTAATCGCCTTGTTAGTGTTCTAATCATTGATAGAGCATGAAACAACTTTCTTTTGAGGGATTTAAACAAAGATGTGATATGAGATATGCATTATGTTACCTAGGTATTTCTATCATGAAGCCGACATCTATCTCGACACTATCTCTGTACCCAAACTTCATGAACACTTAGATGTATGGATACATTTACCTAGACATGCACTCAATTTTACGATATATGTTTTAATTTAAAACACTTGTTATGCACTTCTTGGACGATATTCTACACTTCATGTCCATTTTTAAAACTCTAGACATGAGTCTAGTTGTCTCAACCTATATTCATTAAAAACTATGACTTAAAAAGGGTGGTTTATATATATATATATATATATATATATATATATATATATATATATATATATATATATATATATATATATATATATATATATATATATATATTCTCATTCAGGTGTGTAGTCGTGTCCGCACTTACATTTCACAAATTTGTTGTGTCTGCATCCATACCCACTTCAGACTGCATTCGCTTCCATGCAACTTAGGATATGCATAATCTCTATAGAAAACTTGGCGTACTTAAAGATTAACAAATACTATCCTTTTTCTACTACATTTAATTTATTTCAAGCACGTACAGAATTTAATAAAATAAAGAATTAAATAACAAAAAGAAAAAGTAGAAGAGGAAAAATTGATTCACCTGTCATAAAATCTGGGCACTTTATGAAAGAAGGCAGGTCCATTTCAGAAAAACCTGTCTTGATAAGTAATTAATTTTATAAGAACAAAAATTTTAAAAAGAAACCATTATATCTGCATTTTCAAAACCATTATTTACTAGAATGAATGCAAGATGTTTATCCCGATAAAAAATTAGTGGTGAAGGGTGATTCACAATTAAGATAAGGCTCTTTGGTTTAATCGTCTTGTTAGTGTTCTAATCATTGATAGAGCATGAAACAACTTTCTTTTGAGGGATTTAAACAAAGATGTGATATGAGATATGCATTATGTTACCTAGGTATTTCTATCATGAAGCCGCATAACGCATTCCAGAACTTATCCTGTACCCAAACTTCATGAACACTCCTTAGATGTATGGATACATTTACCTAGACATGCACTCAATTATACGATATATGTTTTAATTTAAAACACTTGTTATGCACTTCTTGGACGTATATTCTACACTTCATGTCCATTTTTAAAACTCGTTAGACATGAGTCTAGTTGTCTCAACCTATATTCACGTTAAAAACTATGACTTAAAAGGGTGGTTTATATATATATATATATATATATATATATATATATATATATATATATATATATATATATATATATATATATATATATATATATATATATATTCTCAGTCTCTGTGTGTAGTCGTGGTCCCGTGACCTTACATTTCACAAATTTGTTGTGTCTCGACCCATACCCACAACAGACTGTACTCGCTTCCATGCAACTTAGGATATGCATAATCTCTATAGAAAACTTGGCGTACTTAAAGATTAACAAATACTATCCTTTTTCTACTACATTTAATTTATTTCAAGCACGTACAGAATTTAATAAAATAAAGAATTAAATAACAAAAAGAAAAAGTAGAAGAGGAGAAAATTGATTCACCTGTCATAAAATCTGGGCACTTTGCGAAAGAAGGCAGGTCCATTTCAGAAAAACCTGTCTTGATAAGTAATTAATTTTATAAGAACAAAAATTTAAAAAGAAACCATTATATCTGCATTTTCAAAACCATTATTTACTAGAATGGAAATGGTGTAGGCAAGCTTTGCGACACTTCATTAAAAGGTTTTGACGACAATAAGAAAAAGTATTTGGAAAGTAGGTCATTATGTCTTCGCTCAAAAGAACAAAATATTAGCCATGTTTACGACTAGCTCAAGTAAAACCACTTGAACTATCTATGTAAATTCTCTATAAAGAAGAAACATATAAATTTCAAATTAGTCCTTCGTATTAGGGAAATTTTTTCTAATGTTTTATCTAGTTTAAAAATCTAACCTCGAATTTGTCAGCAGCTTTAAAGAACATATCTAAAGGGCCTAAACATAAATATATTAAAATGTTTTTTTTGGGGATACTTTAGATGTTATATCAGGACTCTTCAGCTTTTTATTATTTAGTAATGGACAGAGTTTATAAAAATCATATCATACTCCCTTTAAAAGCACGAGTTCGGAAAATCTTTCAAGAGACAACAATACCCTTAACTCTTTTAGATATTACATTTCAATTCAAATATATCCTAATTATCCTAATCTCATGTGAACTACAACTTCAAATATCCTAATTATATCATAATCCCATGTAAACTAAATATCCTAATTTGCATCATAACCTAATTATATTCTAATTCAACTTTAAATATCCTAATTATATCATAATCCCATATGAACTAAATATCCTAATTTTGTAATAACCTAATTATATTCTAATTCCATGTGAACCAAATATCCTAATTTTTGTGATCTAACGGTGCCTATTAGAAGGGCCGTGTGAATTAAATATCCTAATATTTATATTAATCTACAACTTCAAACTTCAAACATCAATCCTTTAAGAAATTAAATAAATAAAATAAAATACACATTAGCGAGACCCATGCATTGGTTCGGCCCAACAACACAAAATCAAATACACAGTAGTCAAGCCCTAAAAGAATTAAATAAATAAAATAAAATAAATTTGAAAATGCAAAAGGTCCAAATTATTTTGAAAATTGTATAATAATCCAAATTCTTTTGATAATTGTGGAGCAGTCAATATTTTTCCAAAAAAATTGCATAACAGTCCAGATTTTCTTATAAATTGCAAAAAATATTAAATTTTCTATCAATTTGGCGAGAAAAAGTTCAGATTTCCTAAAAATATAAAACAACCGTGATCTTTTGAGATTTATAGAAAATTCCTTATATTTTTCCTACAAAATTATAAAACATCTCATAGCAAAAAGGAAAAACAACTCCTAAAAGATGCAAATCTATAGAACAACTGAAATTCAAATCAAATTGGTTGAAACATGCTTGAAATTTGATTCAAATTGATTGAAATATTCTTAAACTAAAATTCAAATAGAATAGATCAAAATGTCCTTAAATTGAATTTAGAAGTAAAATTCATGGACCAAATGTCTTTAAAATAAACTCGAATGAATCAAAATATGTAGTCAAACTCCTTAAGTCATAGAACTAGAACATAAGCACAAATAGTTTCATAAATTCAATCAAGTCATTAATCTAGATAAAAATATATACTTTTTATAAATTGTTTAAAATTTTTATAAATTTTCAACATCCAAATTCACGCTAAATTAATGAAAAATTCTAATCGATTGCTAAAAGTAACAAAAATACAAATCAACGACCAAAATTCAAATTAAAGTACTTTACTAATACTACCCACACTTTCAACGCTTTAATACTAATTGTTATATTCTTTTCACAAAAATTTCATTTATTGCATGGTTTTAAATAATAACTACACAATTAATATCTAAATTTGACAATTAAATTTTTAGGGTGTTTTTATAATTATTAAAACTTTGGATTGTTTTTATAAAATTAAAATTTTAGCTGTCTGTTAATAATTTCAAGATTTGATATGTATTGGTTATAGGTTTTGAAACTTTAGGGTTTTTGTGATTTTTAACTTTTGAATGAGTTTTTTGTAATTTTTATAACTTTGAGTTATTTTTATAAATTTTAAATTTTCAGATGCCCGATGGCAATCCTTTAAATTCATCTCTATTGTTTACAAGTTTTGAAATTTCAAAAATTTCAAGGTGTTTTATTATTATTTGAACTTTTGAGGATGTTTCTATAATTTTTGAAAAGTTTAAATCTATTATTAAAAGAAACAATATTTTAAACTTCAAGAAAATTACATATTTTTATCCAAATATAACTCTTTTACAATTATTATCCTCTCACATGTAACATCTCATGCTATATGTATAAATCAAGAATTATACAATTTCCATAGCACTTTAGTCTCGTTCAACGGTATGTCCGTTATTGTCTTACGTTATTTTCTTTGTTAATTTTTATAATAATTTTTTTGTTGTTGTTGTCTTCAATGCTTAAAATTATTCCCCTCTTGTAATAAATAGAAAGGTTTAAAGTTTAATAAGTTTTTCTTTTTCTTTTGTTAGTTATTGATTGTTGTTTGTGCACCCTCTATTGGAATCAAGGTTAGGACTTGAATAATTTATTTGCTATGATGATTTATTTTGTTTAATGATTTCAATTAATCCAACATTCGTAATTTTAAAGTAAATAAATACAATGACGCCAATACTTATGAACAAGGGCAAATTTTTTCCTTCTCCTTCATCAATGCTTTTCATATTTACTACTTGTGTCCACTTCTTAACTTAATTAATGTGTCAAAATAACAGTGGGAAATTCTTTACAAAACTTTTAAGCTTAAAACTACACACCTCATAAACCATAAGTAAACAAGTCCCGGTTCTTAAAAGTCTAATATAGCCTCTGCAATGAGAACTCGCTAGAACCAAGGCATTAATTAGTAGTATAAATCAATTTGATCGAAAAAGACCATAAGTAGTTTGTAATTTGCATAAAGCATCCTAAAAGTTTAAAAATTATAAAAAACACCTTGAAACTTAAAATTTATGAAAAATCATGAGAATTTCAAGCCCTCAATAATTATACACTGACCCATAAAATAGTTTGTAATTTGCATAAATCACCCTAAATTTCTTAAAATTACAAAAAACCCTCAAATTTGAAGATTTACAAAAATGAGAATTTTTAAAAAACTTACTCACATCGATGCCAACATCAGTTAATAAATCAGAAAAATAGAAAATTTTCATGAGATCAACTTTTATTCTCAATGAAACAGAAAAATAATAAGAGTCCATATTTTTAGAAGTTTGTATTGAACATTGGAAAGACATTCAAATTCCTCATGAAGTTATATGAGAAGACAAATGATGAATGAGCACAAGGAAAGATAATAGCACAAGAAATCTAGCTCCAACTGATGTAACAATCGACGAGATGATGAAGACACTACTGAATTACCCAAGAAAATGATAAACGTGGAGAAGGATTAATCTCGGCTTAATCAAAAAATTAAATAGAAGGAATAAAGGACAACATTTTTTGAATATTTTATAGAATAGGTTAATTGTTTGGGTAAATTAGGAATCTTTAGAAGAGATTTTCATGCAAAATTTTAAGTATTTTTATATGCTTATTTGCATGCTTTAATCATATAAAATTATGCTTAGAGTTACCAATAATCTTTAGTTTGTGGTTTTTTAAGTCTATTAATAATTACTTAACAAAATATAGTGAATCCATTTTTCAATAAACCGTCAATGTCATGCTTTTCTTTTGTGTTATTTAAGCCCATTTCTAGATTAATCATCTTATTACACATCATAGATTGCTTTTATATTTGTATCTCTTGCATTTGGTGGCAAAACGAGCTTATACAAACTAACTTACTATTTATTATTTTTCGGTCGAGCTCTCTTTATAGAAATTTATTTATATCTTTTTAAACACATTGAGAACAGATTATTGTATTTTTTCTTCAAATTTAACATTATATTTATTGACTAAGATAAACAAATTGGAGATTGATGATCCGATAAACAAGTATGCCACATGAAGTTTGATATGTACAAACTGAAAAGTGATAGTATACAACTATATAAAAATATATTGATCCCCATTTAACACACAAATTTGTTTCATCAAAATTTTAAAATATTTAAATAAAAATTATGGCAATTGCAATAATCAAGGTTTAGAGATTTTAACTCAAATTGAATCTTACTAAATTATACTAAGAAAAAACTAAAAATAAAATAATTATGATATTTAACCACTTACATTGCACGCATAAAACTAGTAATAACAAATATAGCTGAAAGTTTTCATTTTTCCCCATTTTGTAATATACCCTGAAAAGAAACAGAGCTTAAATTTTCGGACCAAATGAGCCTTTAGTGGGCCTGACTACACTCCAAATGCCGAAAATATTAAAGCCTCATAAATTGTCTTGGACACGGAAAGTTCTTCTCTGTTATCCGAGGATGATTACTGACAGCTTATTACGGCCTAGAAATAAAAAAAATAAACTATCAAATAAAACGTATAAAGGCCCAAAAGTAGATAGAGTTTATAAAAATAATAATAAATATATCTGAAAGTTTCACCCCTCTTTTGTAATATACCCTGAAAAGAAACAGAGCTTAACCAATTCTAATTAGACCCGCTTGGACCGCCTGAGATTAGTCGACTACAACTCATATTAGTCGACTAACGATCAGATTAGTCGACTACAACTCATATTAGTCGACTACTCGCACTCCAACGCAGAAATACACCTTCAATAAGCATAGTGTAGTCGACTACAACTCATATTAGTCGACTACTCGGCCTCCAAACCAAACTTGTTTCTGGCTCACAGCTGTAGTCGACTACAATGCCTAGTAGTCGACTCATCTAACCTCGAAAACCTGCCTTGTGCATGTTTTTGTGCATGTTCTACATATATATATATATATATATATATATATATATATATATATATATATATATATATATATATATATATATATATGAGAAAAATGGAAAATTGATACCAAGTTCCTTAAAGGAACTTGGTAGTGATGTGACAAATTTGGTCCACAAGTCTAGCTTTTAAAAAAATCTTTCTCTCTCCTCTTTCTCTCTCATCTCTATTTCTCCCCTTGAGGTGTGGACCGGATTTGTCCACCTCACTACCAAGTTCCTTTTATAAAATTCACTTAACCCCTTCATATGTGGACCACATTTGTCCACATCATTACCAAGTCCCATTGAAAAACTTGGTACCAAGGTTCTCCATATATATATAGGTGTGTGGACCAAATTTGTCCACATCACTACCAAGTCCCATTGAAAAACTTGGTACCAAGGTTCTCCATATATATATAGGTGTGTGGACCAAATTTGTCCACATCACTACCAAGTTCCATTGAGAAACTTGGTACCAAGGTCATATATAGAAATAGGTGTGTGTGTGTGTGTGTGTATATAGAGTATAGCTCCTTCCTATAAACTTAAGTTATGAACATACACCAACTTTTCTATCTATTGATGTTGCTTTGGGATCCATGGAAAATATGAAGCCCATTTTGAGATTTGTGTATCTCTTGATGGCACAAATCTAAAGGCAACATCAATGAATAAAAAGTTGGTGTATACTATTCTCTATAAACTTAAGTTTATAGGAGATTGATATATATATATATATATATATATATATATATATATATATATATATATATATATATATATATATATATATATATATATTCTTTTAACATAGGACATGATCTCATCTCATATTTTTACTAGACCAAACTGACCTTTTAACATAGGACATGATCTCATCTCATATTTTACTAGACCAAACTGACAGTCAGACACTAAAACTAAATGGATGGAAAACACTCTTAATACAATCTAATTGTGACTATCGATATTACATGTTACGTCATGCCCCTGTTCGAAAACATATACTACATGTTAATGTAGCGTACCCAACTGAAACTAAGGAAAAAAATTAAAATTACTTGAGTCCATAGGTTTAGCCAAAAGCATGTCAAGGCAAAGGCACGATAAGGCATGGACCTGATCAGATCTTAAGTTGGACACAAGATAAAGCATGGCCTTGTCTCTTTGCAATGCTATGTTTGTATCTGCGCCTATGCCTGTATCTTGCATCACTTTGGTTTCTTTAGATTTCATTACCTGACTTAGTGCGTAGTGCGTTCACTTAGTGAAGGCAAGGAGACAAGAGAATCAAAAAGTACAACTACAAACTCGACTCCATTTGTTAAGTAATTAGAGGCCCAAATTTAAATTAAGGGTTTTTGTCTTTAAACCCAAAATTTTACTCGATTTATTTTAAACCCAAGTGTTTTTATTTGTATCTTTAAACCCAATCAACTTTTTCTTTTTGCCTTTAAACCCAAATAGTATAATTCATAGTTGAAATATATTATATTTGTACTTTTAGGAGGTAAAACCCCAAAATACCCTCACATCCCTCAAAACTCTCTAACATATGAAATTAAAATCAAAATTATGAAAACTAAAATCAAAATTTTATATTTTTAGTATTATTAATTATTATTAATTGTAATGAACAATCATGAGGAGTTATGAATAATCATGTGAAAACTTGTGATGAAGAAAATAATAAATTAATGTTATAATTTTTCCAAATACTTATGTGAATTTATGCTATAAAATTAAAAGTTAAATTGAGAGAATTTATACCTTAAAGTACCAAAAGAGATGAATCCTCACTAAAATTTAGTATTTAAACCTTAGGAATTGAGATAGTTGAGGAGTATTTAATGGGTTTGTATGAGAGTTGAAGAAGGTAATAAGAGAGCAAAGGAGGTGAGAGAATTAAATGAGAAAAAGAGAGGGGTAAAATTAGATTTTTGAAAAATTTTAGTGAGGACCACATAAGTATGAAGTGTATTTGAGAATTTGGGTTTAAAGATAAATAAACAAAGTTGATTGGATCTAAAGATACAAATAAAAGTAATGGGGTTTAAACATAAATCATGGTAAACCTTTGGGTCTAAAGACAAAACCCCTTAAATTAATTAGAAAGAATGCGTAAGATGTTTATCCGATAAAAAAATTAGTGGTGAAGGGTGATTCACAATTAGGATAAGGCTCTTTGGTTTAATCGCCTTGTTAGTGTTCTAATCATTGATAGAGCATGAAACAACTTTCTTTGAGGGATTTAAACAAAGATGTGATATGAGATATGCATTATGTTACCTAGGTATTTCTATCATGAAGCCGCATTAACGCATTCGACACTTATCCGTACTCCAAACTTCATGAACACTCCTTAGATGTATGGATACATTTACCTAGACATGCACTCAATTTTACGATATATGTTTTAATTTAAAACACTTGTTATGCACTTCTTGGACGTATATTCTACACTTCATGTCCATTTTTTAAAACTCGTTAGACATGAGTCTAGTTGTCTCAACCTATATTCACGTTAAAAACTATGACTTAAAAAGGGTGGTTTATATATATATATATATATATATATATATATATATATATATATATATATATATATATATATATATATATATATATATATATATATATATATATTCGCTCTGTGTGTAGTCGGTCCCCGCACCTTACATTTCACAAATTTGTTGTGTCTCGCACTCCATACCCACAACAGACTGGTACTCGCTTCCATGCAACTTAGGATATGCATAATCTCTATAGAAAACTTGGCGTACTTAAAGATTAACAAATACTATCCTTTTTCTACTACATTTAATTTATTTCAAGCACGTACAGAATTTAATAAAATAAAGAATTAAATAACAAAAAGAAAAAGTAGAAGAGGAGAAAATTGATTCACCTGTCATAAAATCTGGGCACTTTGCGAAAGAAGGCAGGTCCATTTCAGAAAAACCTGTCTTGATAAGTAATTAATTTTATAAGAACAAAATTTTAAAAAGAAACCATTATATCTGCATTTTCAAAACCATTATTTACTAGAATGGAAATGGTGTAGGCAAGCTTTGCGACACTTCATTAAAAGGTTTTGACGACAATAAGAAAAAGTATTTGGAAAGTAGGTCATTATGTCTTCGCTCAAAAGAACAAAATATTAGCCATGTTTACGACTAGCTCAAGTAAAACCACTTGAACTATCTATGTAAATTCTCTATAAAGAAGAAACATATAAATTTCAAATTAGTCCTTCGTATTAGGGAAATTTTTTCTAATGTTTTATCTAGTTTAAAAATCTAACCTCGAATTTGTCAGCAGCTTTAAAGAACATATCTAAAGGGCCTAAACATAAATATATTAAAATGTTTTTTTTGGGGATACTTTAGATGTTATATCAGGACTCTTCAGCTTTTTATTATTTAGTAATGGACAGAGTTTATAAAAATCATATCATACTCCCTTTAAAAGTGTGAGTTTGAATAAATCTTTCCACGATCAATATTATCATTGATCTTTTGGATATTACATCATAATCCAATCTTAATTAATGGAAATATCTTTAATAGGATATATTATCATTGTGATTCTATCATAATTAATAGAAATATCTTTAATAGGATATATTATCATTGTGATTCTATCATAATTAATAGAAATATCTTTAATAGGATATATTATCATTGTGATTCTATCATAATTAATAGAAATATCTTTAATAGGATATATTATCATTGTGATTCTATCATAATTAATAGAAATATCTTTAATAGGATATATTATCATTGTGATTCTATCATAATTAATAGAAATATCTTTAATAGGATATATTATCATTGTGATTCTATCATAATTAATAGAAATATCTTTAATAGGATATATTATCATTGTGATTCTATCATAATTAATAGAAATATCTTTAATAGGATATATTATCATTGTGATTCTATCATAATTAATAGAAATATCTTTAATATGATACAAAATTATAGATAATTCTCCTAGAGCTTATCAAATGACACTCCATAAGAAAAGGGTTTTTTTTGATCGAAAAGAAAAGGGTTATTAAATTGTTTCAAATTTGATTTATAGATAATTATTCTAGGGCTTATTAAATGAAACTATATAAGAAAAGGGTCAGTTTACATAGATTTGTATCTGACATCATTAAATTATCTCAAATTTGAATAGCAATTGGCCCAAGGTTCAATATTTTGGTTTAAATTTTATATTTACACTTCTATGATTAGTATTGCACTCTATAAAAAAATTCGTCGTGTAGGGTGATTCACAATTAGGATAAGGCTCTTTGGTTTAATCGCCTTGTTAGTGTTCTAATCATTGATAGAGCATGAAACAACTTTCTTTTGAGGGATTTAAACAAAGATGTGATATGAGATATGCATTATGTTACCTAGGTATTTCTCATGAGAACCGTGCAGAGCACTTATCGTGCCCAAACTTCATGAACACTCCTTAGATGTATGGATACATTTACCTAGACATGCACTCAATTTTACGATATATGTTTTAATTTAAAACACTTGTTATGCACTTCTTGGACGTATATTCTACACTTCATGTCCATTTTTAAAACTCGTTAGACATGAGTCTAGTTGTCTCAACCTATATTCACGCTAAAAACTATGACTTAAAAAGGGTGGTTTATATATATATATATATATATATATATATATATATATATATATATATATATATATATATATATATATATATATATATATATATATATATATATATATTCTCTGTGTGTAGTCGTGTCCCCGTACCCTACCTTTCACAAATTTGTTGTGTCTCGCACTCCATACCCACAAATGCATGGTACTGCTTCCATGCAACTTAGGATATGCATAATCTCTATAGAAAACTTGGCGTACTTAAAGATTAACAAATACTATCCTTTTTCTACTACATTTAATTTATTTCAAGCACGTACAGAATTTAATAAAATAAAGAATTAAATAACAAAAAGAAAAAGTAGAAGAGGAGAAAATTGATTCACCTGTCATAAAATCTGGGCACTTTGCGAAAGAAGGCAGGTCCATTTCAGAAAAACCTGTCTTGATAAGTAATTAATTTTATAAGAACAAAAATTTTAAAAAGAAACCATTATATCTGCATTTTCAAAACCATTATTTACTAGAATGGAAATGGTGTAGGCAAGCTTTGCGACACTTCATTAAAAGGTTTTGACGACAATAAGAAAAAGTATTTGGAAAGTAGGTCATTATGTCTTCGCTCAAAAGAACAAAATATTAGCCATGTTTACGACTAGCTCAAGTAAAACCACTTGAACTATCTATGTAAATTCTCTATAAAGAAGAAACATATAAATTTCAAATTAGTCCTTCGTATTAGGGAAATTTTTTCTAATGTTTTATCTAGTTTAAAAATCTAACCTCGAATTTGTCAGCAGCTTTAAAGAACATATCTAAAGGGCCTAAACATAAATATATTAAAATGTTTTTTTTGGGGATACTTTAGATGTTATATCAGGACTCTTCAGCTTTTTATTATTTAGTAATGGACAGAGTTTATAAAAATCATATCATACTCCCTTTAAAAGCACGAAGTTCGGAAAATCTTTCAAGAGACAACAATACCCTTAACTCTTTTAGATATTACATTTCAATTCAAATATATCCTAATTATCCTAATCTCATGTGAACTACAACTTCAAATATCCTAATTATATCATAATCCCATGTAAACTAAATATCCTAATTTGCATCATAACCTAATTATATTCTAATTCAACTTTAAATATCCTAATTATATCATAATCCCATATGAACTAAATATCCTAATTTTGTAATAACCTAATTATATTCTAATTCCATGTGAACCAAATATCCTAATTTTTGTGATCTAGCGGTTACTATTAGAAGGGCCGTGTGAATTAAATATCCTAATATTTATATTAATCTACAACTTCAAACTTCAAACATCAATCCTTTAAGAAATTAAATAAATAAAATAAAATACACATTAGCGAGACCCATGCATTGGTTCGCCCAACAACACAAAATCAAATACACAAGAGTCAAGCCCTAAAAGAATTAAATAAATAAAATAAAATAAATTTGAAAATGCAAAAGGTCCAAATTATTTTAAAATTGTATAATAATCCAAATTCTTTTGATAATTGTGGAGCAGATCAATATTTTTCCCAAAAATTGCATAACAGTCCATATTTTCTTATAAATTGCAAAAATATTAAATTTTCTATCAGTTTAGAGAAAAAGTTCAGATTTCTAAAAATATAAAACAACCGTGATCTTTTGAGATTTATAGAAAATTCCTTATATTTTTCCTACAAAATTATAAAACATCTCATAGCAAAAAGGAAAAACAACTCCTAAAAGATGCAAATCTATAGAACAATCTGAAATTCAAATCAAATTGGTTGAAACATGCTTGAAATTTGATTCAAATTGATTGAAATATTCTTAAACTAAAATTCAAATAGAATAGATCAAAATGTCCTTAAATTGAATTTAGAAGTAAAATTCATGGACCGAAATGTCTTTAAAATAAACTTCGAACTGAATCAAAATATGTAGTCAAACTCCTTAAGTCATAGAACTAGAACATAAGCACAAATAGTTTCATAAATTCAATCAAGTCATTAATCTAGATAAAAATATATACTTTTTATAAATTGTTTAAAATTTTATAAATTTTCAACATCCAAATTCATTAAAAAATTAATGAAAAATTCTAATCGACTAAAAGTAACAAAATACAAATCAACGACCAAAAATTCAAATTAAAGTACTTTACTAATACTACCCACACTTTCAACGTGCTTTAATACTAATTGTTATATTCTTTTCACAAAAATTTCATTTATTGCATGGTTTTAAATAATAACTACACAATTAATATCTAAATTTGACAATTAAATTTTTAGGGTGTTTTTATAATTATTAAAACTTTGGATTGTTTTTATAAAATTAAAATTTTTAGCTGATTGTTAATAATTTCAAGATTTGATATGTATTGGTTATAGGTTTTGAAACTTTAGGGTTTTGTGATTTTTAACTTTTGAATGAGTTTTTTGTAATTTTTATAACTTTGAGTTATTTTTTATAAATTTTAAATTTTCGGATGCCCGATGGCAATCCTTTAAATTCATCTCTATTGTTTACAAGTTTTGAAATTTCAAAAATTTCGGGTGTTTTATTATTATTTGAACTTTTGAGGATGTTTCTATAATTTTGAAAAGTTTAAATCTATTATTAAAAGAAACAATATTTTAAACTTCAAGAAAATTACATATTTTTATCCAAATATAACTCTTTTACAATTATTATCCTCTCACATGTAACATGCTATATGTATAAATCAAGAATTATACAATTTCCATAGCACTTTAGTCTCGTTCCATGGTGTATGTTATTGTCTTCGTTATTTTCTTTGTTAATTTTTATAATAATTTCTTTTTTGTTGTTGTTGTCTTCAATGCTTAAAATTATTCCCCTACTTGTAATAAATAGAAAGGTTTAAAGTTTAATAAGTTTTTCTTTTTCTTTTGTTAGTTATTGATTGTTGTTTGTGCACCCTCTATTGGAATCAAGGTTAGGACTTGAATAATTTATTTGCTATGATGATTTATTTTGTTTAATGATTTCAATTAATCCAACATTCGTAATTTTAAAGTAAATAAATACAATGGCGTCAATACTTATGAACAAGGGCAAATTTTTTCCTTCTCCTTCATCAATGCTTTTCATATTTACTACTTGTGTCCACTTCTTAACTTAATTAATGTCAAAATAACAAGGAAATTCTTTACAAAACTTTTAAGCTTAAAACTACACACCTCATAAACCATAAGTAAACAAGTCCTGGTTCTTAAAAGTCTAATATAGCCTCTGCAATGAGAACTGCTAGGAGGCTGAAGGCATTAATTAGTAGTATAAATCAATTTGATCGAAAAAGACCATAAGTAGTTTGTAATTTGCATAAAGCATCCTAAAAGTTTAAAAATTATAAAAACACCTTGAAACTTAAAATTCTGAAAAATCATGAGAATTTCAAGCCCTCAATAATTATACAACGACCCATAAAATAGTTTGTAATTTGCATAAATCACCCTAAATTTCTTAAAATTACAAAAACCCTCAAATTTGAAGATTTACAAAAATGAGAATTTTTTAAAAAACTTACTCACATCGGATGCCAACATCGGTTAATAAATCGAGAAAAGCAGAAAATTTTCATGAGATCAACTTTTATTCTCAATGAAACGGAAAAATAATAAGAGTCCATATTTTTAGAAGTTTGTATTGAACATTGGAAAGACATTCAAATTCCTCATGAAGTTATATGAGAAGACAAATGATGAATGAGCACAAGGAAAGATAATAGCACAAGAAATCTAGCTCCAACTGATGTAACAATCGGCGAGATGATGAAGACACTACTCGGAATTACCCAAGAAAATGATAAACGTGGAGAAGGATTAATCTCGGCTTAATCAAAAAATTAAATAGAAGGAATAAAGGACAACATTTTTTGAATATTTTATAGAATAGGTTAATTGTTTGGGTAAATTAGGAATCTTTAGAAGAGATTTTCATGCAAAATTTTAAGTATTTTTATATGCTTATTTGCATGCTTTAATCATATAAAATTATGCTTAGAGTTACCAATAATCTTTAGTTTGTGGTTTTTTAAGTCTATTAATAATTACTGAACAAAATATAGTGAATCCATTTTTCAATAAACCGTCAATGTCATGCTTTTCTTTTGTGTTATTTAAGCCCATTTCTAGATTAATCATCTTATTACACATCATAGATTGCTTTTATATTTGTATCTCTTGCGATTTGGTGGCAAACGAGCTTATACAAACTAACTTACTATTTATTATTTTTCGATCGAGCTCTCTTTATAGAAATTTATTTATATCTTTTTAAACACATTAAGAACAGATTATTGTATTTTTTCTTCAAATTTAACATTATATTTATTGACTAAGATAAACAAATTGGAGATTGATGATCCGATAAACAAGTATGCCACATGAAGTTTGATATGTACAAACCTAAAAGTGATAGTATGCAACTATATAAAAATATATTGATCCCCATTTAACACACAAATTTGTTTCATCAAAATTTTTAAAATATTTAAATAAAAATTATGGCAATTGCAATAATCAAGGTTTAGAGATTTTAACTCAAATTGAATCTTCTTGAATTATACTAAGAAAAAACTAAAAATAAAATAATTATGATATTTAACCATACATTGCACGTGCATAAAACTAGTAATAATAAATATAGCTGAAAGTTTTCATTTTTCCCCTTTGTAATATACCCTGAAAAGAAACAGAGCTTAAATTTTCGGACCAAATGAGCCTTTAGTGGGCCTGACTACAGTCAAAATGCCGAAAATATTAAAGCCTCATAAATTGTCTTGGACACAGAAAGTTCTTCTCTGTTATCCGAGGATGATTACTGACAGCTTATTACAGCCTAGAAATAAAAAAAATAAACTATCAAATAAAACGTATAAAGGCCCAAAAGTAGATAGAGTTTATAAAAATAATAATAAATATATCTGAAAGTTTCACCCCCTCTTTTTGTAATATACCCTGAAAAGAAACAGAGCTTAACCAATTGAGCCTATAGTGGGCCTGACTACAGTCAAAATGCAAAAAATATTAAAGCCTCATGAATTGTCTTGGACGCAGAAAGCTCTCTGTTATCCGAGGATGACGACTGACCACATAATAAGGCCTAAAACTTAAAAAATAAAGTAATCTCAAATAAAACATATAAAGGCCCAAAAGTAGCCCACTAATAGAAGAAGCGTCTTCTCAATGTGAACATTACTCGGCTGTCTGAAAAAAAAAAAAAAAAAAAGAGAGAGGGAATAATGACGAAACGTGAGCTGAGATTATCCTTTTAATGGCCCATGTTTTGAATCCTTCTTCATTGCAATGTTTTATTTGGGCTAGTAGTAATCAATGTGAATCCTATTGAGATATTGAATGCAGCACACAAAGTTATTACTGCTTTGATATTTTCATTATAACTTTTTAAGCTAATCATTTGATATGTTAATCATACTCCCTTTAAAAGTGTGAGTTTGAATAAATCTTTCCACGATCAATATTATCATTGATCGTTTTGGATATTACATCATAATCCAATCTTAATTAATGGAAATATCTTTAATAGGATATATTATCATTGTGATTCTATCATAATTAATAGAAATATCTTTAATATGATACAAAATTATAGATAATTCTCCTAGAGCTTATCAAATGACACTCCATAAGAAAAGGGTTTTTTTTTTTGATCGAAAAGAAAACGGTTATTAAATTGTTTCAAATTTGATTTATAGATAATTATTCTAGGGCTTATTAAATGAAACTATATAAGAAAAGGGTCAGTTTACATAGATTTGTATCTGACATCATTAAATTATCTCAAATTTGAATAGCAATTGGCCCAAGGTTCAATATTTTGGTTTAAAGTTTATTTACACTTATATGATTAGTATTGCACTCTAAAAAAATTCGTCGTGTAGCTCAGAATAATAGTATTGCCTCTTATTTATAAAATAAATACTTGACCACATGCAATGCACTGCATCCAACCTATTTGCTTAAAATACTAGACTTTTTCAAATGGGATTTGATTAAGACACAGACAAGTTTTGGGTAGTGATATAGAGAGGATAACCCAAAATTATTTTGGTGATTGCTATCACCTCAAAATTTCTAACTTATTTGATAGATTAATCATATGGTATCAATGCTGTTTTCTAAATGAATATAAACTCGACAACTTTAACTTTTAAAAGCTGATTGAAGTTGAAATCTTTCCAATAACAAGCACCTAGGTACCTGGGCATTGCATTTACACTTATCTGCACTCCAAACTTCATGAACACCTTAGATGTATGGATACATTTACCTAGACATGCACTCAATTTTACGATATATGTTTTAATTTAAAACACTTGTTATGCACTTCTTGGACGATATTCTACACTTCATGTCCATTTTTAAAACTCGTAGACATGAGTCTAGTTGTCTCAACCTATATTCACGCTAAAAACTATGACTTAAAAGGGTGGTTTATATATATATATATATATATATATATATATATATATATATATATATATATATATATATATATATATATATATATATATATATATATATATTCTGCCCTGTGTGTGTAGTCGTGTCCCCGCACTTACATTTCACAAATTTGTTGTGTCTCGCACTCCATACCCACAAATGCATCGGGTACTGCTTCCATGCAACTTAGGATATGCATAATCTCTATAGAAAACTTGGCGTACTTAAAGATTAACAAATACTATCCTTTTTCTACTACATTTAATTTATTTCAAGCACGTACAGAATTTAATAAAATAAAGAATTAAATAACAAAAAGAAAAAAGTAGAAGAGGAGAAAATTGATTCACCTGTCATAAAATCTGGGCACTTTGCGAAAGAAGGCAGGTCCATTTCAGAAAAACCTGTCTTGATAAGTAATTAATTTTATAAGAACAAAAATTTTAAAAAGAAACCATTATATCTGCATTTTCAAAACCATTATTTACTAGAAT
The DNA here is from genome assembly GCA_012295165.1 of Asparagus setaceus. Lineage (NCBI taxonomy): Eukaryota > Viridiplantae > Streptophyta > Magnoliopsida > Asparagales > Asparagaceae > Asparagus > Asparagus setaceus. Next base: position 11,035,844 of record CM022709.1, read on the forward strand.
GGAAATGGTGTAGGCAAGCTTTGCGACACTTCATTAAAAGGTTTTGACGACAATAAGAAAAAGTATTTGGAAAGTAGGTCATTATGTCTTCGCTCAAAAGAACAAAATATTAGCCATGTTTACGACTAGCTCAAGTAAAACCACTTGAACTATCTATGTAAATTCTCTATAAAGAAGAAACATATAAATTTCAAATTAGTCCTTCGTATTAGGGAAATTTTTTCTAATGTTTTATCTAGTTTAAAAATCTAACCTCGAATTTGTCAGCAGCTTTAAAGAACATATCTAAAGGGCCTAAACATAAATATATTAAAATGTTTTTTTTTGGGGATACTTTAGATGTTATATCAGGACTCTTCAGCTTTTTATTATTTAGTAATGGACAGAGTTTATAAAAATCATATCATACTCCCTTTAAAAGCACGAAGTTCGGAAAATCTTTCAAGAGACAACAATACCCTTAACTCTTTTAGATATTACATTTCAATTCAAATATATCCTAATTATCCTAATCTCATGTGAACTACAACTTCAAATATCCTAATTATATCATAATCCCATGTAAACTAAATATCCTAATTTGCATCATAACCTAATTATATTCTAATTCAACTTTAAATATCCTAATTATATCATAATCCCATATGAACTAAATATCCTAATTTTTGTAATAACCTAATTATATTCTAATTCCATGTGAACCAAATATCCTAATTTTTGTGATCTAACGGTGCCTATTAGAAGGGCCGTGAATTAAATATCCTAATATTTATATTAATCTACAACTTCAAACTTCAAACATCAATCCTTTAAGAAATTAAATAAATAAAATAAAATACACATTAGCGAGACCCATGCATTGGTTCGCCCAACAACACAAAATCAAATACACAAGAGTCAAGCCCTAAAAGAATTAAATAAATAAAATAAAATAAATTTGAAAATGCAAAAGGTCCAAATTATTTTAAAATTGTATAATAATCCAAATTCTTTTGATAATTGTGGAGCATCAATATTTTTCCCAAAAATTGCATAACAGTCCATATTTTCTTATAAATTGCAAAAATATTAAATTTTCTATCGGGCAGAAAAGTTCAGATTTCCTAAAAATATAAAACAACCGTGATCTTTTGAGATTTATAGAAAATTCCTTATATTTTTCCTACAAAATTATAAAACATCTCATAGCAAAAAGGAAAAACAACTCCTAAAAGATGCAAATCTATAGAACAATCAAATTCAAATCAAATTGGTTGAAACATGCTTGAAATTTGATTCAAATTGATTGAAATATTCTTAAACTAAAATTCAAATAGAATAGATCAAAATGTCCTTAAATTGAATTTAGAAGTAAAATTCATGGACCGAAATGTCTTTAAAATAAACTCGAATCGAATCAAAATATGTAGTCAAACTCCTTAAGTCATAGAACTAGAACATAAGCACAAATAGTTTCATAAATTCAATCAAGTCATTAATCTAGATAAAAATATATACTTTTATAAATTGTTTAAAATTTTTATAAATTTTCAACATCCAAATTCCGCTAAATTAATGAAAAATTCTAATCGATTGCTAAAAGTAACAAAATACAAATCAACGACCAAAATTCAAATTAAAGTACTTTACTAATACTACCCACACTTTCAACGTGCTTTAATACTAATTGTTATATTCTTTTCACAAAAATTTCATTTATTGCATGGTTTTAAATAATAACTACACAATTAATATCTAAATTTGACAATTAAATTTTTAGGGTGTTTTTATAATTATTAAAACTTTGGATTGTTTTTATAAAATTAAAATTTTAGCCCTGTTAATAATTTCAAGATTTGATATGTATTGGTTATAGGTTTTGAAACTTTAGGTTTTTGTGATTTTTAACTTTTGAATGAGTTTTTTGTAATTTTTATAACTTTGAGTTATTTTTATAAATTTTAAATTTTCGGATGCCCGATGGCAATCCTTTAAATTCATCTCTATTGTTTACAAGTTTTGAAATTTCAAAAATTTCGTGGTGTTTTATTATTATTTGAACTTTTGAGGATGTTTCTATAATTTTGAAAAGTTTAAATCTATTATTAAAAGAAACAATATTTTAAACTTCAAGAAAATTACATATTTTTATCCAAATATAACTCTTTTACAATTATTATCCTCTCACATGTAACATCTCATGCTATATGTATAAATCAAGAATTATACAATTTCCATAGCACTTTAGTCTCGCTCAACGTGTATGTCCGTTATTGTCTTACGTTATTTTCTTTGTTAATTTTTATAATAATTTCTTTTTTTGTTGTTGTTGTCTTCAATGCTTAAAATTATTCCCCCATCTGTAATAAATAGAAAGGTTTAAAGTTTAATAAGTTTTTCTTTTCTTTGTTAGTTATTGATTGTTGTTTGTGCACCCTCTATTGGAATCAAGGTTAGGACTTGAATAATTTATTTGCTATGATGATTTATTTTGTTTAATGATTTCAATTAATCCAACATTCTGTAATTTTAAAGTAAATAAATACAATGACGCCAATACTTATGAACAAGGGCAAATTTTTTCCTTCTCCTTCATCAATGCTTTTCATATTTACTACTTGTGTCCACTTCTTAACTTAATTAATGTGTCAAAATAACAAGAGGAAATTCTTTACAAAACTTTTAAGCTTAAAACTACACACCTCATAAACCATAAGTAAACAAGTCCCGGTTCTTAAAAGTCTAATATAGCCTCTGAATGAGAACTCGCTAGAAGGCAACATTAATTAGTAGTATAAATCAATTTGATCGAAAAAGACCATAAGTAGTTTGTAATTTGCATAAAGCATCCTAAAAGTTTAAAAATTATAAAAACACCTTGAAACTTAAAATTTACTGAAAAATCATGAGAATTTCAAGCCCTCAATAATTATACACCGACCCATAAAATAGTTTGTAATTTGCATAAATCACCCTAAATTTCTTAAAATTACAAAAACCCTCAAATTTGAAGATTTACAAAAATGAGAATTTTTTAAAAAACTTACTCACATCGATGCCAACATCGCTAATAAATCGAAAAACAGAAAATTTTCATGAGATCAACTTTTATTCTCAATGAAACGTAAAAATAATAAGAGTCCATATTTTTAGAAGTTTGTATTGAACATTGGAAAGACATTCAAATTCCTCATGAAGTTATATGAGAAGACAAATGATGAATGAGCACAAGGAAAGATAATAGCACAAGAAATCTAGCTCCAACCTGATGTAACAATCGATTGAGATGATGAAGACACTACTCGAATTACCCAAGAAAATGATAAACGTGGAGAAGGATTAATCTCGGCTTAATCAAAAAATTAAATAGAAGGAATAAAGGACAACATTTTTTGAATATTTTATAGAATAGGTTAATTGTTTGGGTAAATTAGGAATCTTTAGAAGAGATTTTCATGCAAAATTTTAAGTATTTTTATATGCTTATTTGCATGCTTTAATCATATAAAATTATGCTTAGAGTTACCAATAATCTTTAGTTTGTGGTTTTTTAAGTCTATTAATAATTACTTAACAAAATATAGTGAATCCATTTTTCAATAAACCGTCAATGTCATGCTTTTCTTTTGTGTTATTTAAGCCCATTTCTAGATTAATCATCTTATTACACATCATAGATTGCTTTTATATTTGTATCTCTTGCGATTTGGTGGCAAAACGAGCTTATACAAACTAACTTACTATTTATTATTTTTCGATCGAGCTCTCTTTATAGAAATTTATTTATATCTTTTTAAACACATTAAGAACAGATTATTGTATTTTTTCTTCAAATTTAACATTATATTTATTGACTAAGATAAACAAATTGGAGATTGATGATCCGATAAACAAGTATGCCACATGAAGTTTGATATGTACAAACCGAAAAAGTGATAGTATGCAACTATATAAAAATATATTGATCCCCATTTAACACACAAATTTGTTTCATCAAAATTTTTAAAATATTTAAATAAAAATTATGGCAATTGCAATAATCAAGGTTTAGAGATTTTAACTCAAATTGAATCTTACTGAATTATACTAAGAAAAAACTAAAAATAAAATAATTATGATATTTAACCACGCACATTGCATGCATAAAAACTAGTAATAATAAATATAGCTGAAAGTTTTCATTTTTCCCCTTTGTAATATACCCTGAAAAGAAACAGAGCTTAAATTTTCGGACCAAATGAGCCTTTAGTGGGCCTGACTACAGTCAAAATGCCGAAAATATTAAAGCCTCATAAATTGTCTTGGACACAGAAAGTTCTTCTCTGTTATCCGAGGATGATTACTGACAGCTTATTACAGCCTAGAAATAAAAAAATAAACTATCAAATAAAACGTATAAAGGCCCAAAAGTAGATAGAGTTTATAAAAATAATAATAAATATATCTGAAAGTTTCACCCCTCTTTTGTAATATACCCTGAAAAGAAACAGAGCTTAACCAATTGAGCCTATAGTGGGCCTGACTACAGTCAAAATGCAAAAATATTAAAGCCTCATGAATTGTCTTGGACGCAGAAAGCTCTCTGTTATCCGAGGATGACGACTGACCACATAATAAGGCCTAAAACTTAAAAATAAAGTAATCTCAAATAAAACATATAAAGGCCCAAAGTAGCCCACTAATAGAAGAAGCGTCTTCTCAATGTGAACATTACTCGGCTGTCTGAAAAAAAAAAAAAAAAGAGAGAGAGGGAATGATGACGAAACGTGAGCTGAGATTATCCTTTTAATGGCCCATGTTTTGAATCCTTCTTCATTGCAATGTTTTATTTGGGCTAGTAGTAATCAATGTGAATCCTATTGAGATATTGAATGCAGCACACAAAGTTATTACTGCTTTGATATTTTCATTATAACTTTTTAAGCTAATCATTTGATATGTTAATCATACTCCCTTTAAAAGTGTGAGTTTGAATAAATCTTTCCACGATCAATATTATCATTGATCGCTTTTGGATATTACATCATAATCCAATCTTAATTAATGGAAATATCTTTAATAGGATATATTATCATTGTGATTCTATCATAATTAATAGAAATATCTTTAATATGATACAAAATTATAGATAATTCTCCTAGAGCTTATCAAATGACACTCCATAAGAAAAGGGTTTTTTTTTTTGATCGAAAAGAAAACGGTTATTAAATTGTTTCAAATTTGATTTATAGATAATTATTCTAGGGCTTATTAAATGAAACTATATAAGAAAAGGGTCAGTTTACATAGATTTGTATCTGACATCATTAAATTATCTCAAATTTGAATAGCAATTGGCCCAAGGTTCAATATTTTGGTTTAAAGTTTATTTACACTTATATGATTAGTATTGCACTCTATAAAAAATTCGTCGTAGCTCAGAATAATAGTATTGCCTCTTATTTATAAAATAAATACTTGACCACATGCAATGCACTGCATCCAACCTATTTGCTTAAAATACTAGACTTTTTCAAATGGGATTTGATTAAGACACAGACAAGTTTTGGGTAGTGATATAGAGAGGATAACCCAAAATTATTTTGGTGATTGCTATCACCTCAAAATTTCTAACTTATTTGATAGATTAATCATATGGTATCAATGCTGTTTTCTAAATGAATATAAACTCGACAACTTTAACTTTTAAAAGCTGATTGAAGTTGAAATCTTTCCAATAACAAGCACCTAGGTACCTGGGCATTGCATTTTGGGTCATGTATCCATGTCCAACAAGTGCTGTACACGGATTGCCCGTGGACACATGCGGTTCAAGCTGTGATTTTTTAAGAAAAATCTCTATACATGCTGCAATTTTTTTCCTTTTTATTTATTTATTTATTTTGAATTGCGATTATTTTTAAATATTCTATTTACTTTTATTAAACAGATATTTTATTTAAGTTGCAATTATTAGTTTGATTTGAATAACTATTTTTAAGTTGCAATAATAATACATATAGTTATGTCCTCAGATCTTACCTTTTACAAATTTGTTGTGCCTGTTCAGGTCCAGATGTGGTTCCGCACATCCACCCGTATCCATGCAACCTAGACAAGCACAAGATATGACCAATATGTCAAATTCTATCTGTATTACTCATTTTGTTTCCAATGAAGCATCAAAAGTAAGAAGAAACTTCTATAGAAATGTAATGCAAGCATGAGGAGATATATTATTAGTTTTGTTCCATCAGGTTTTGAAGCAACTTAGCAACAAATGATAATTTCTAAAATAAATTTCGTATTCATCTGTTGAGGATATCCATTGTCTTCTTTTAAAACTAGCAAGAATATATATATATATATATATATATATATATATATATATATATATATATATATATATGAGAAAAAATATAGAACTTGGTACCAAGCATAAATTTTGTACTTGGTAGTAAGGTGATCTATTCTCATCCACTCCCCAACTCACGTAATACCTGGCCCCTGGAATAGAGGGATGAGAATAATGATGTTTGGCAATGAAATGGCCACTGATCTCATCCACTCATTCAATTATTCAACGATGTGCACTAAGCATACCCATTATTCTCATATATATATATATATATATATATATATATATATATATATATATATATATATATATATATATATATATATATATATATATATATATATATATATATGTCACATCACAGTTTAACCAAACAATCAACTTGTTACTGTAAAATAATTCGCAGAAGAAGTCATGTTACATAAGTGAATTACATGTCATAGCATGTCTTCTTGGCATTGATATACTGTCGACGCTTCTTATTCGCGGAAGTTCAGGAGAGTTCCAGAGGCTCCATTCATTAAAAAGAGTGAAATGTGGCAAAAAGAGCGCTCGGCAATCCAACTAGAATAAAAAAACACAGAAATTGGAGGGAGCAAAAGGAGGGTGCTCGCTAGAGAGCATTACAACATCCTTTGATTTGAATAATATTTCGATCTGTGATGCTGATTTAAATAATAATTTGATTTGGCTTGTAATTGATGCTGAGCAACATCACTCAGGTGCAAAGCACAGCTGTCATTCTCATCCCTTGAAAAGGAACTTTTATTAGCTCACAGTTTCTTCACAGAGATATGCATGGCTTCTCATGGTAATGAAATTTATTTTTATTTAATAGTCCCATGGAAAGAGTCTCTCAAACTTGGCTAAGTAGTATGATGTGGATCCAAACCAGCTGCACGCCCAGAGACTTCTAAACAAGTTGCCGCTTTTACAAATTTACAATAGCCTTGTTGGGGACCGCACTTGATTTCGTGTAGCATTTATCTCTTTGTTCACTAAATCCCCTTTAAATATATATCCAACTGGATTTGTGTGTGTGCATAGCTATAAAACTCCCAAACTTGCAGTAAGAGTTAAAAGGAATTATATTTATCCAACATTTTCTTAACTTTATTTGTGCTTTACATTTAACCCTAGTTCATAACTATATCATGATTCTATCCAACTTGCAATAGAAATTATAACAAATAGTTGGTGCAGGTGCAGGTAATTAAGGGGCTAAAAAAAAACTAACAGTAGCATGTTCTGCATCAATATATTGATATGCATATAGAAAGCACTCAGCTCTTCAGAGGGTAGGTACTAGTAAAGATCCATAGATGAACATTCGATGCTATCCTAATTTGTTTTAGTGGAGGGGTATGGTATCCAGATATATTTTTTCATTAAGCAATACTTTGCTTATAACATGGTCATTTAATTAAATGTCAACATATTCTGTTAGTGTCAACTTACTCTTAATAAACATGATTAGGGATCAATAACTAAAACTGTTGAATACTGCAATTTTATCACACCTGAATTATGTCTTTGTTTTCCTTTCTTTTCCTTCAGATGTAGAGAGAATGCTCAGGCTGTTTGGGTTTGATTCATGCCGACAGGTTTGCTGCAAGACAAAGTTTCCCACTTTTTGTTTGTAAAATAAATTCTGGAAATGATAATAATAAAATAAAATCGATGTTAAGCATGTACATCGTTAGTAGAAGACGGAGCAAACAGAAAAAAACATTTTTTGAGCAACATGATGAAAAAATAGTAGCAACTATCAACTAGTCATAGCTTCTCATGAAGAACTTTTCTTTGCATTAAAATAAGGTCTGACTTGAGCTACCGCAGGTGAGTAAGGACCAACGTCTAATGAGGAGTTCAACATAGAAATTTGTGTTCATATGTACAAGTGTAACTGCTTATTACTGAGAACCATGTTAATTAAATATAAAAAAAATCTTATGTGCCATGTGACACATAAGATCTCAAGCAGAACTTCGTCACGCATTTCCCATCAACACAAAGGAGCCTGACTTTTCATAGAAATAACCCAAGATTTCAATGAACCAACCACCAAAAGTTTTAGTAGTAAAACTTTGCATTGTGGAATTTGCTGATATGAAATAACCGATCACCTATGCATCAACCACAAGTAAACAAGTCCCGGTTCTTAAAAGTCTAATATAGCCTCAATGAGAACTGCTAGGAACTGAAGGCATTAATTAGTAGTATAAATCAATTTGATCGAAAAAGACCATAAGTAGTTTGTAATTTGCATAAAGCATCCTAAAAGTTTAAAAATTATAAAAAACACCTTGAAACTTAAAATTTACTGAAAAATCATGAGAATTTCAAGCCCTCAATAATTATACACCGACCCATAAAATAGTTTGTAATTTGCATAAATCACCCTAAATTTCTTAAAATTACAAAAACCCTCAAATTTGAAGATTTACAAAAATGAGAATTTTTTAAAAAAACTCACATCGATGCCAACATCGCTAATAAATCGAAAAACGAAAATTTTCATGAGATCAACTTTTATTCTCAATGAAACAAAAATAATAAGAGTCCATATTTTAGAAGTTTGTATTGAACATTGGAAAGACATTCAAATTCCTCATGAAGTTATATGAGAAGACAAATGATGAATGAGCACAAGGAAAGATAATAGCACAAGAAATCTAGCTCCAACCTGATGTAACAATCGATTGAGATGATGAAGACACTACTCGAATTACCCAAGAAAATGATAAACGTGGAGAAGGATTAATCTCGGCTTAATCAAAAAATTAAATAGAAGGAATAAAGGACAACATTTTTTGAATATTTTATAGAATAGGTTAATTGTTTGGTAAATTAGGAATCTTTAGAAGAGATTTTCATGCAAAATTTTAAGTATTTTTATATGCTTATTTGCATGCTTTAATCATATAAAATTATGCTTAGAGTTACCAATAATCTTTAGTTTGTGGTTTTTTAAGTCTATTAATAATTACTAACAAAATATAGTGAATCCATTTTTCAATAAACCGTCAATGTCATGCTTTTCTTTTGTGTTATTTAAGCCCATTTCTAGATTAATCATCTTATTACACATCATAGATTGCTTTTATATTTGTATCTCTTGCGATTTGGTGGCAAAACGAGCTTATACAAACTAACTTACTATTTATTATTTTTCGATCGAGCTCTCTTTATAGAAATTTATTTATATCTTTTTAAACACATTAAGAACAGATTATTGTATTTTTTCTTCAAATTTAACATTATATTTATTGACTAAGATAAACAAATTGGAGATTGATGATCCGATAAACAAGTATGCCACATGAAGTTTGATATGTACAAACCAGTGATAGTATGCAACTATATATAAAATATATTGATCCCCATTTAACACACAAATTTGTTTCATCAAAATTTTTAAAATATTTAAATAAAAATTATGGCAATTGCAATAATCAAGGTTTAGAGATTTTAACTCAAATTGAATCTGAATTATACTAAGAAAAAACTAAAAATAAAATAATTATGATATTTAACCACTTGCATTGCACGCGCATAAAAACTAGTAATAATAAATATAGCTGAAAGTTTTCATTTTTCCCCTTTGTAATATACCCTGAAAAGAAACAGAGCTTAAATTTTCGGACCAAATGAGCCTTTAGTGGGCCTGACTACAGTCAAAATGCCGAAAATATTAAAGCCTCATAAATTGTCTTGGACACAGAAAGTTCTTCTCTGTTATCCGAGGATGATTACTGACAGCTTATTACAGCCTAGAAATAAAAAAATAAACTATCAAATAAAACGTATAAAGGCCCAAAAGTAGATAGAGTTTATAAAAATAATAATAAATATATCTGAAAGTTTCACCTCTTTTGTAATATACCCTGAAAAGAAACAGAGCTTAACCAATTGAGCCTATAGTGGGCCTGACTACAGTCAAAATGCAAAAATATTAAAGCCTCATGAATTGTCTTGGACGCAGAAAGCTCTCTGTTATCCGAGGATGACGACTGACCACATAATAAGGCCTAAAACTTAAAAAATAAAGTAATCTCAAATAAAACATATAAAGGCCCAAAGTAGCCCACTAATAGAAGAAGCGTCTCTCAATGTGAACATTACTCGGCTGTCTGAAAAAAAAAAAAAAAAGAGAGAGAGGGAATGATGACGAAACGTGAGCTGAGATTATCCTTTAATGGCCCATGTTTTGAATCCTTCTTCATTGCAATGTTTTATTTGGGCTAGTAGTAATCAATGTGAATCCTATTGAGATATTGAATGCAGCACACAAAGTTATTACTGCTTTGATATTTTCATTATAACTTTTTAAGCTAATCATTTGATATGTTAATCATACTCCCTTTAAAAGTGTGAGTTTGAATAAATCTTTCCACGATCAATATTATCATTGATCGCTTTTGGATATTACATCATAATCCAATCTTAATTAATGGAAATATCTTTAATAGGATATATTATCATTGTGATTCTATCATAATTAATAGAAATATCTTTAATATGATACAAAATTATAGATAATTCTCCTAGAGCTTATCAAATGACACTCCATAAGAAAAGGGTTTTTTTTTTGATCAAAAGAAAACGGTTATTAAATTGTTTCAAATTTGATTTATAGATAATTATTCTAGGGCTTATTAAATGAAACTATATAAGAAAAGGGTCAGTTTACATAGATTTGTATCTGACATCATTAAATTATCTCAAATTTGAATAGCAATTGGCCCAAGGTTCAATATTTTGGTTTAAAGTTTATTTACACTTATATGATTAGTATTGCACTCTATAAAAAATCGTGTAGCTCAGAATAATAGTATTGCCTCTTATTTATAAAATAAATACTTGACCACATGCAATGCACTGCATCCAACCTATTTGCTTAAAATACTAGACTTTTTCAAATGGGATTTGATTAAGACACAGACAAGTTTTGGGTAGTGATATAGAGAGGATAACCCAAAATTATTTTGGTGATTGCTATCACCTCAAAATTTCTAACTTATTTGATAGATTAATCATATGGTATCAATGCTGTTTTCTAAATGAATATAAACTCGACAACTTTAACTTTTAAAAGCTGATTGAAGTTGAAATCTTTCCAATAACAAGCACCTAGGTACCTGGGCATTGCATTTTGGGTCATGTATCCATGTCCAACAAGTGCTGTACACGGATTGCCCGTGGACACATGCGGTTCCAAGCTGTGATTTTTTAAGAAAAATCTCTATACATGCTGCAATTTTTTTCCTTTTTATTTTATTTATTTATTTATTTATTTTGAATTGCGATTATTTTAAATATTCTATTTACTTTTATTAAACAGATATTTTATTTAAGTTGCAATTATTAGTTTGATTTGAATAACTATTTTTAAGTTGCAATAATACATATAGTTATGTCCCCTGTGATTCTTACAAATTTGTTGTGCCCCGTGGTTCTGTGTCCCAGATCTGTCTGCACATCCACCGTGATCCATGCAACCTAGACAAGCACAAGATATGACCAATATGTCAAATTCCTATCTGTATTACTCATTTTGTTTCCAATGAAGCATCAAAAGTAAGAAGAAACTTCTATAGAAATGTAATGCAAGCATGAGGAGATATATTATTAGTTTTGTTCCATCAGGTTTTTTAAACTTAGCAACAAATGATAATTTCTAAAATAAATTTCGTATTCATCTGTTGAGGATATCCATTGTCTTCTTTTAAAACTAGCAAGAATATATATATATATATATATATATATATATATATATATATATATATATATATATATATTAAAAATATAGGAATCCTTGCATCAAAGATAAATTTCAATTTCTGTATAGGTGATCTATTCTCATCCACTCCCCAACTCATGAATACGGCCCCCATTGAATGAGTGGATGATGAATAATGGTATGTTTGGCAGTGAAATGGCCACTGATCTCATCCACTCATTCAATTATTCAACGACACTCAAAGATACCCATTATTCTCATATATATATATATATATATATATATATATATATATATATATATATATATATATATATATATATATATATATATATATATATATATATATGTCACATCACAGTTTAACCAAACAATCAACTTGTTACTGTAAAATAATTCGCAGAAGAAGTCATGTTACATAAGTGAATTACATGTCATAGCATGTCTTCTTGGCATTGATATACTGTCGACGCTTCTTATTCGCGGAAGTTCAGGAGAGTTCCAGAGGCTCCATTCATTAAAAAGAGTGAAATGTGGCAAAAAGAGCGCTCGGCAATCCAACTAGAAACACAGAAATTGAGGGAGCAAAGGAGGGTGCTAGAGAGCATTACAACATCCTTTGATTTGAATAATATTTCGATCTGTGATGCTGATTTAAATAATAATTTGATTTGGCTTGTAATTGATGCTGAGCAACATCACTCAGGTGCAAAGCACAGCTGTCATTCTCATCCCTTGAAAAGGAACTTTATTAGCTCACAGTTTCTTCACAGAGATATGCATGGCTTCTCATGGTAATGAAATTTATTTTTATTTAATAGTCCCATGGAAAGAGTCTCAAACTTGGCTAAGTAGTATGATGTGGATCCAAACCAGCTGCACGCCCAGAGACTTCTAAACAAGTTGCCGCTTTTACAAATTTACAATAGCCTTGTTGGGGACCGCACTTGATTTCGTGTAGCATTTATCTCTTTGTTCACTAAATCCCTTTAAATATATATCCAACTGGATTTGTGTGTGTGCATAGCTATAAAACTCCCAAACTTGCAGTAAGAGTTAAAAGGAATTATATTTATCCAACATTTTCTTAACTTTATTTGTGCTTTACATTTAACCCTAGTTCATAACTATATCATGATTCTATCCAACTTGCAATAGAAATTATAACAAATAGTTGGTGCAGGTGCAGGTAATTAAGGGCTAAAAAACTAACGGTAGCATGTTCTGCATCAATATATTGATATGCATATAGACAGCACTCAGCTCTTCAGAGGGTAGGTACTAGTAAAGATCCATAGATGAACATTCGATGCTATCCTACTTTGTTTTAGTGGAGGGTATGGTATCCAGATATATTTTTTCATTAAGCAATACTTTGCTTATAACATGGTCATTTAATTAAATGTCAACATATTCTGTTAGTGTCAACTTACTCTTAATAAACATGATTAGGGATCAATAACTAAAACTGTTGAATACTGTAATTTTATCACACCTGAATTATGTCTTTGTTTTCCTTTCTTTTCCTTCAGATGTAGAGAGAATGCTCAGGCTGTTTGGGCTTGATTCATGCCGACAGGTTTGCTGCAAGACAAAGTTTCCCACTTTTTGTTTGTAAAATAAATTCTGGAAATGATAATAATAAAATAAAATCGATGTTAAGCATGTACATCGTTAGTAGAAGACGGAGCAAACAGAAAAAAACATTTTTTGAGCAACATGATGAAAAAATAGTAGCAACTATCAACTAGTCATAGCTTCTCATGAAGAACTTTTCTTTGCATTAAAATAAGGTCTGACTTGAGCTACCGCAGGTGAGTAAGGACCAACGTCTAATGAGGAGTTCAACATAGAAATTTGTGTTCATATGTACAAGTGTAACTGCTTATTACTGAGAACCATGTTAATTAAATATAAAAAATCTTATGTGCCATGTGACACATAAGATCTCAAACAGAACTTCACACGCATTTCCCATCAACACAAAGGAGCCTGACTTTTCATAGAAATAACCCAAGATTTCAATGAACCAACCACCAAAAGTTTTAGTAGTAAAACTTTGCATTGTGGAATTTGCTGATATGAAATAACCGATCACCTATGCATCAACCACAATAACCATGAGTAAGGTGTTTAGTTTTCAGAAGTAAATGAGTGAGATGAACGTAGCTTTCTGTATATGTCAGTGAAATGGGTTAAAATATTGCAAAGTAGAATAGACTCTGATGAAGCACACTAGCACTGGATACAGTGAAATGAGTTAAAATATTGCAAGGTAGAATAGGCTGTGATGAAGTAAACCAGCACTGGAGCATCAGGCACAAGACTTATGAATAGAATTTTTAGAGAATACTCATTACAAGACTACAAAATTTGCAAAAAACATTGGATGTGAATTAAACAACAGCTTAAGAATCAGGCACTAGAATCATGATAAAGTGGTTGCACTTTGGTAGACCGCAAGAAGAACAACATAGGGATCAATTTTCAGATGGTTCCTCTTTGACCTATAGTACCTGATAAATTAAATTCTTCCAAAATTTCAATCGACAAAGCACTATCAGCCATTAAAGGTTTTCCATGAATGGAGCAGAACTCTCCTAGGGGATTAACAAGGCAAAGTAATCATATAGGACAAGATAGACTAATCACTTAGCTTATCTAATTAAACAACAAACAAAGTGTTGTCTCAAGAGATTAAAAATGGTTTGCATGGTTCTCCTCCGTGAAACGTGTGTTCCAAGTGGAGATGATTCATATCAGTGGATTCCACTCATAGGAGAACTTTAGAGTACACAAAAGAACAATACTCAAAAGTTATCATGCCTGCCTCAATTCCTACTTTTTGCTGACCGAGTGAAACAGCAGCTAAGATTTAGACATATTCTGTATTTCAGGTAATAAGAGAGGTATATGAATTTATTAGTGGCTTTTGCTTCAGTCATTGACATGGAGAAGAAAGATGCATTGCAGAATGTACAGGTTCGATTATTCAGATTAAGAATAAAGAATCATGATGGTGTATATATGTAATGTCCTAAAGCAAGCAAGAGACTCCACTAATCATAAACAAGCGCTAATGCTTGCATCAACAGCAAACAACACTTCAGAATAATGTAATGATAAAGATATCCTTTCAGAATTCCCTATAAATATGCCTGTATGCTATAACACACTCAGTCAACATTGGGTGTCTACCTCTGAAACTCGAACAATGGGGGAGAGATTTCGATTTCCAGTTGGAATATTGGGTAGTTTTCTATTTAATTTCCTTGATTCCTGAATCCCCACCACCTTCATGTGATGCTAAGAAAACAGATACTGAATGTTGTAATAATTTACCTTTGTATTTTTTGCAGGAACGCAGCCTCCTTGTTCCTTTACACAGCACCCATGTACTTCATTCGTTGTATCTTGAGTTCCTGCATTCATATGAACAATCTGATACGCCACTAGAAATATCACCAATTATTGTTTTGCAGATTAACTTTCAAAAGAGTTATTGACTAAGATAAACAAATTGGAGATTGATGATCCGATAAACAAGTATGCCACATGAAGTTTGATATGTACAAACTGAAAAAGTGATAGTATACAACTATATAAAAATATATTGATCCCCATTTAACACACAAATTTGTTTCATCAAAATTTTTAAAATATTTAAATAAAAATTATGGCAATTGCAATAATCAAGGTTTAGAGATTTTAACTCAAATTGAATCTTACTAAATTATACTAAGAAAAAACTAAAAATAAAATAATTATGATATTTAACCACTTACATTGCACGTGCATAAAACTAGTAATAACAAATATAGCTGAAAGTTTTCATTTTTCCCCATTTTGTAATATACCCTGAAAAGAAACAGAGCTTAAATTTTCGGACCAAATGAGCCTTTAGTGGGCCTGACTACAGTCAAAATGCCGAAAATATTAAAGCCTCATAAATTGTCTTGGACACAGAAAGTTCTTCTCTGTTATCCGAGGATGATTACTGACAGCTTATTACAGCCTAGAAATAAAAAAATAAACTATCAAATAAAACGTATAAAGGCCCAAAAGTAGATAGAGTTTATAAAAATAATAATAAATATATCTGAAAGTTTCACCCCTCTTTTGTAATATACCCTGAAAAGAAACAGAGCTTAACCAATTGAGCCTATAGTGGGCCTGACTACAGTCAAAATGCAGAAAATATTAAAGCCTCATGAATTGTCTTGGACGCAGAAAGCTCTCTGTTATCCGAGGATGACGACTGACCACATAATAAGGCCTAAAACTTAAAAATAAAGTAATCTCAAATAAAACATATAAAGGCCCAAAAGTAGCCCACTAATAGAAGAAGCGTCTTCTCAATGTGAACATTACTCGGCTGTCTGAAAAAAAAAAAAAAGAGAGGGAATAATGACGAAACGTGAGCTGAGATTATCCTTTTAATGGCCCATGTTTTGAATCCTTCTTCATTGCAATGTTTTATTTGGGCTAGTAGTAATCAATGTGAATCCTATTGAGATATTGAATGCAGCACACAAAGTTATTACTGCTTTGATATTTTCATTATAACTTTTTAAGCTAATCATTTGATATGTTAATCATACTCCCTTTAAAAGTGTGAGTTTGAATAAATCTTTCCACGATCAATATTATCATTGATCTTTTGGATATTACATCATAATCCAATCTTAATTAATGGAAATATCTTTAATAGGATATATTATCATTGTGATTCTATCATAATTAATAGAAATATCTTTAATATGATACAAAATTATAGATAATTCTCCTAGAGCTTATCAAATGACACTCCATAAGAAAAGGGTTTTTTTTTTTGATCGAAAAGAAAAGGGTTATTAAATTGTTTCAAATTTGATTTATAGATAATTATTCTAGGGCTTATTAAATGAAACTATATAAGAAAAGGGTCAGTTTACATAGATTTGTATCTGACATCATTAAATTATCTCAAATTTGAATAGCAATTGGCCCAAGGTTCAATATTTTGGTTTAAAGTTTATTTACACTTATATGATTAGTATTGCACTCTATAAAAAAATTCGTCGTGTAGCTCAGAATAATAGTATTGCCTCTTATTTATAAAATAAATACTTGACCACATGCAATGCACTGCATCCAACCTATTTGCTTAAAATACTAGACTTTTTCAAATGGGATTTGATTAAGACACAGACAAGTTTTGGGTAGTGATATAGAGAAGATAACCCCCAAATTATTTTGGTGATTGCTATCACCTCAAAATTTCTAACTTATTTGATAGATTAATCATATGGTATCAATGATGTTTTCTAAATGAATATAAACTCGACAACTTTAACTTTTAAAAGCTGATTGAAGTTGAAATCTTTCCCATAACAAGCACCTAAGTACCTGGGCATTGCATTTTGGATCATGTATCCATGTCCAACAAGTGCTGTACACGGATTGCCCGTGGACACATGCGCTTCAAAGCTGTGATTTTTTTAAGAAAAATCTCTATACATGCTGCAATTTTTTTCCCTTTTTTATTTTATTTATTTATTTTGAATTGCGATTATTTTTAAATATTCTATTTACTTTTATTAAGCAGAGATTTTATTTAAGTTGCAATTATTAGTTTGATTTGAATAACTATTTTTTAAGCTGCAATAATAATACATATAGTTATGTCCCAGCATCCTACCTTTTACAAATTTGTTGTGCCCCGTGTCTGTGTCCGTATCTGTGTCTGCACATCCACCCGTATCCATGCAACCTAGACAAGCACAAGATATGACCAATATGTCAAATTCCTATCTGTATTACTCATTTTGTTTCCAATGAAGCATCAAAAGTAAGAAGAAACTTCTATAGAAATGTAATGCAAGCATGAGGAGATATATTATTAGTTTTGTTCCATCAGGTTTTTGAAGCAACTTAGCAACAAATGATAATTTCTAAAATAAATGTCGTATTCATCTGTTGAGGATATCCATTGTCTTCTTTTAAAACTAGCAAGAATATATATATATATATATATATATATATATATATATATATATATATATATATATATATATATATATATATATATATATATATATATATATATATATATATATATATATATATATGTCACATCACAGTTTAACCAAACAATCAACTTGTTACTGTAAAATAATTCGCAGAAGAAGTCATGTTACATAAGTGAATTACATGTCATAGCATGTCTTCTTGGCATTGATATACTGTCGACGCTTCTTATTCGCGGAAGTTCAGGAGAGTTCCAGAGGCTCCATTCATTAAAAAGAGTGAAATGTGGCAAAAGAGCGCTCGGCAATCCAACTAGAATAAAAAAACACAGAAATTGGAGGGAGCAAAAGGAGAGTGCTCGCTAGAGAGCATTACAACATCCTTTGATTTGAATAATATTATGATCTGTGATGCTGATTTAAATAATAATTTGATTTGGCTTGTAATTGATGCTGAGCAACATCACTCAGGTGCAAAGCACAGCTGTCATTCTCATCCCTTGAAAAGGAACTTTTATTAGCTCACAGTTTCTTCACAGAGATATGCATGGCTTCTCATGGTAATGAAATTTATTTTTATTTAAAAGTTGCCGCTTTTACAAATTTACAATAGCCTTGTTGGGGACCGCACTTGATTTCGTGTAGCATTTATCTCTTTGTTCACTAAATCCCCTTTAAATATATATCCAACTGGATTTGTGTGTGTGCATAGCTATAAAACTCCCAAACTTGCAGTAAGAGTTAAAAGGAATTATATTTATCCAACATTTTCTTAACTTTATTTGTGCTTTACATTTAACCCTAGTTCATAACTATATCATGATTCTATCCAACTTGCAATAGAAATTATAACAAATAGTTGGTGCAGGTGCAGGTAATTAAGGGGCTAAAAAAAAAACTAACGGTAGCATGTTCTGCATCAATATATTGATATGCATATAGACAGCACTCAGCTCTTCAGAGGGTAGGTACTAGTAAAGATCCATAGATGAACATTCGATGCTATCCTACTTTGTTTTAGTGGAGGGGTATGGTATCCAGATATATTTTTTCATTAAGCAATACTTTGCTTATAACATGGTCATTTAATTAAATGTCAACATATTCTGTTAGTGTCAACTTACTCTTAATAAACATGATTAGGGATCAATAACTAAAACTGTTGAATACTGTAATTTTATCACACCTGAATTATGTCTTTGTTTTCCTTTCTTTTCCTTCAGATGTAGAGAGAATGCTCAGGCTGTTTGGGCTTGATTCATGCCGACAGGTTTGCTGCAAGACAAAGTTTCCCACTTTTTGTTTGTAAAATAAATTCTGGAAATGATAATAATAAAATAAAATCAATGTTAAGCATGTACATCGTTAGTAGAAGACGGAGCAAACAGAAAAAAACATTTTTTGAGCAACATGATGAAAAAATAGTAGCAACTATCAACTAGTCATAGCTTCCCATGAAGAACTTTTCTTTGCATTAAAATAAGGTCTGACTTGAGCTACCGCAGGTGAGTAAGGACCAACGTCTAATGAGGAGTTCAACATAGAAATTTGTGTTCATATGTACAAGTGTAACTGCTTATTACTGAGAACCATGTTAATTAAATATAAAAAAAAATCTTATGTGCCATGTGACACATAAGATCTCAAACAGAACTTCGTCACGCATTTCCCATCAACACAAAGGAGCCTGACTTTTCATAGAAATAACCCAAGATTTCAATGAACCAACCACCAAAAGTTTTAGTAGTAAAAACTTTGCATTGTGGAATTTGCTGATATGAAATAACCGATCACCTATGCATCAACCACAATAACCATGAGTAAGGTGTTTAGTTTTCAGAAGTAAATGAGTGAGATGAACGTAGCTTTCTGTATATGTCAGTGAAATGGGTTAAAATATTGCAAAGTAGAATAGACTCTGATGAAGCACACTAGCACTGGATACAGTGAAATGAGTTAAAATATTGCAAGGTAGAATAGGCTGTGATGAAGTAAACCAGCACTGGAGCATCAGGCACAAGACTTATGAATAGAATTTTTAGAGAATACTCATTACAAGACTACAAAATTTGCAAAAAACATTGGATGTGAATTAAACAACAGCTTAAGAATCAGGCACTAGAATCATGATAAAGTGGTTGCACTTTGGTAGACCGCAAGAAGAACAACATAGGGATCAATTTTCAGATGGTTCCCTCTTTGACCTATAGTACCTGATAAATTAAATTCTTCCAAAATTTCAATCGACAAAGCACTATCAGCCATTAAAGGTTTTCCATGAATGGAGCAGAACTCTCCTAGGGGATTAACAAGGCAAAGTAATCATATAGGACAAGATAGACTAATCACTTAGCTTATCTAATTAAACAACAAACAAAGTGTTGTCTCAAGAGATTAAAAATGGTTTGCATGGTTCTCCTCCGTGAAACGTGTGTTCCAAGTGGAGATGATTCATATCAGTGGATTCCACTCATAGGAGAACTTTAGAGTACACAAAGAACAATACTCAAAAGTTATCATGCCTGCCTCAATTCCTACTTTTTGCTGACCGAGTGAAACAGCAGCTAAGATTTAGACATATTCTGTATTTCAGGTAATAAGAGAGGTATATGAATTTATTAGTGGCTTTTGCTTCAGTCATTGACATGGAGAAGAAAGATGCATTGCAGAATGTACAGGTTCGATTATTCAGATTAAGAATAAAGAATCATGATGGTGTATATATGTAATGTCCTAAAGCAAGCAAGAGACTCCACTAATCATAAACAAGCGGCTAATGCTTGCATCAACAGCAAACAACACTTCAGAATAATGTAATGATAAAGATATCCTTTCAGAATTCCCTATAAATATGCCTGTATGCTATAACACACTCAGTCAACATTGGGTGTCTACCTCTGAAACTCGAACAATGGGGGAGAGATTTCGATTTCCAGTTGGAATATTGGGTAGTTTTCTATTTAATTTCCTTGATTCCTGAATCCCCACCACCTTCATGTGATGCGAAGAAAACAGATACTGAATGTTGTAATAATTTACCTTTGTATTTTTTTGCAGGGAACGCAGCCTCCTTGTTCCTTTACACAGCACCCATGTACTTCATTCGTTGTATCTTGAGTTCCTGCATTCATATGAACAATCTGATACGTCACTAGAAATATCACCAATTATTGTTTTGCAGATTAACTTTCAAAAGAGTTATTAGAAAGGAGAGTACAGAGGAGTTCTCATGCATCCCATACATCATTGCTCTGCTGAATTGCCTTCTATATACTTGGTTTGGTATGCCAGTGGTAAGCAAAGGTTGGGAGAACTTCACAGTCGCTACCATCAATGGCTTAGGGATCCTTCTTGAGACCTCATTCATTATAATTTACACATGGTTTTCATCACCAAAACGTAAGGCAAGCTTTCTCTTCTTGTTTCTAGTGTATCTGCAACTCAGAGCGGATATTCTCAAATTGACATGTTCATATAATGTCTGGTTCATGTATAATTGATGAAGAAAGAAGCATCTTTATGCCTTCGACAGATAATAATTTTTTATAATTATTCTGAACATATTAGTCTACAAACTAAAGATTAAAGAAGATGAAGTTCTTTTTAGTATTTCCCCGTAGAGACCAAACATGTGATCTAGTAACTGAACTAATTGATTAATATACCTACTGTGCGCAGTCATTTTGATAAAGTGATCTTGTGGATACATACGGTTGATATACTGTAACAGATGAACACTGTTGCAGCTTGTAGAAGTATAGAGTTTCATACAAATTACAATAAATTTCTAACTTTCATACACGTATTGAAGCCATGTGCATATACATGTCTAGAAACTTGCTGGAAAGTTAACCACAAAAACTAGGAAACAAGATGTTTGAACATTTTCTTGTGAATTTGAAAGTGTTGAAGTTCAAGAAAACACTTTTACCAGCAAAAATCTTTTCAATTCTTATTTGAAGCTAGCTGCAAAACACTGTTTTCACTCAGAATATATGTGTAGAAGTGGAATCTGTATATGCAGAACTTTCTGTTTCAGAATGTCGATTTTATTTACCAACTACTAAAAATTATAAATCTTCTTTCTTATTAGAGTAAAGAACATAAAACATGTATTGTCATGTCAGATGACTTGCTACTTATTCATATGTTACTGTGATGTTTTGCAGAAATTAGTTATTCTGATGGTGGCAGTGGTAATCATCCTATTCGGTGCGACTGCATTGGTTTCATGTTTTGTGTTGCATGATCACCCTCACCGAAAATTGTTTGTTGGAGTGGTTTCTCTAGTAGCTTCCATAGCCATGTATGGTTCCCCATTAGTAGCTATGGTATGCCCCCAACCCCCCAAACAATTACCAGCATCTGGTTTTACTTTACCTTACAAAAACTAGGTTGGTTATATCTAGAAGTCTACCAAAAAAATATGCCAATAATTTAGATACCATCTATATAATTCTCTATCAAAATATCTGAAAAATCTTTTTTGTCGTGTATAAGGTTTTATTTCTGAATGTGTTGTCTTGTAAGGATTTACTTTAAGTTCTAGTAGTAGTTAGCATAAATAATCCACTCCAAATCTTTTTATACAATGAATTGTTTGAAATGCAAATTGGAAAAGATCCGTCAAGAACAACACTATCCAAACATGTAACATGTAATGGACTGAAAATATATGCTAAGTTAACATAAAACTTAATAGTCTGTTCACGTGGGCCACGTGGAACTGCCTTGAGCTTCAATTTGAATGATAAAATAAATGGGGGCAAGTAAATATATTTTAATTTTGATAACAATGAGGGTTGAACATAAGACATTTTGGGACCTCTTCAAACATGGTGTTCTGGTACTATAGTCCAAATCAAGAACCAATTTACTCAACATTTACATTTTCGCACAAAAAACTTCCTAACAGGCGAAAACAAGTCTTCTGTTCTAATTTTTCCCCTTTTTAACCTGAACATAAAACAGCTATCCTTACAAGGTAGAACTTTGAAAAGCAAAGATTTGAGAATGGAATACAGGAAATTGCACTCAGTACATAATAAGTAAGACAAAGTTATTACTTTTCCACATCAGGGAAAGTTGAACAGGACTTAAACTATCTAACATAATGCAATCCTGCTTAATGCCTAAGATTCAACAAAATGTGTCTAAGAATTTTATCTTTTGTTGATGCAGGGATAGATGCAAGCTTAACTAATTACCATGCAACCAAAAAAAACATTCAACAATAACTTGCAACTCTTCCCTTTAATTGCAGAGGCTAGTGATCAAGACAAAAAGTGTGGAGTTCATGCCCTTCTATTTATCATTCTTCTCCTTCCTCGCTAGTTCTCTCTGGATGCTATATGGCCTTTTAGGCCATGAGTTCTTCATCGCGGTCAGCAAACTGATAATTAGCATTGCATTAATACGAAATCAAGCATAAATTATCAACTCATCTCTCTCTAAATTTGTTGTAGGCACCTAATTTCTTGGGTACTCCTATGGGAATCCTTCAGCTGGTACTCTATTGCATGTATAAGAACAAGAAACAAGCTTATGAAGAACCTAACAATGTGGATGTAGAGAAGAATGGAGAAAAGCCGACTTCCCAAAGATAATTCGATACTGGAAGAAAAGAAATTGCATTAACAATGTGGATTAAGAGTTTCCAATCAATCTCTACCTTTTATTTTCATCTATATAGTAGCTAATCTATGCAGATGTAACATTTCCTGCATCACCCTGTCATTTGATCAATTATGTGAGAAATAAGAGAATATCATCGGATGGATTTAATCTCTGCAGTAATTCTTTTTTCTCTTTTTTCCCACATGCCTCTCTTGCCATAGCATTGATTATTTTGGTTTTTTATGTGTGTGTCCATATGCACATCAAACCTATATATGTTCAGTGCCATTATGAAACTCAGATTGAAGGAATATCACAATCACCCACCTTGATCTATTTATTTATATTGTTTCTAATCATCTGCAGCCCCACTCGGCACTCAAATTTCGCATCATTCTTGGTTGATTTCCTCAATCACCTGCTCACCAAAGAAAATCTAGCAAAGTGTGATATAAATGTTCCTTTAATATGTACCACTGTGATAGTGCAGCCGAATTCACAATCTTCAAAGTGAATGGGATCCTTCTATCGTGGAAGTCTTATGGATGATTTGGAAGGAGAGGAATCAAAAGATTTTTAGGGGCTATGTGGTTGGGCCAGAAAATAGGAAAACGCGTGGATTTATAGGAAAAGGAACAAAAAGTGGGTTGTTGAGCATTATAGGATTCATATACCCATGTTTTTTTAAAAAAAATTAGAGAATGACTTTCTATAAAGTATGGAAAATGACCAAATTCTAGGAAAGTCTAAATCCTTGTTTTTGGAGAGGATTTGGACTAGAAAACTTGCACATTAATGCCACTTCAACATCCCCCCTCTTTCTATCTCTCTCTTTTTCTAGTTTTGCTTTCCTATTTTTTGGTGTTTGAAATAAACAAGAGCTTACATTTCCTATTTTTTATTTTCCTATAATCATGGTGAACTAAACACAAAATTAGCATTTCAAATAAATTCATGGAAAGCATTGGATATGATTTCTTGCAAGGGATTACATTTCCTATATCTTTAGGAAGTGAACCAAACAGACCCCTAATGGAAAGTGGTACCAGTGGTAGAAATTGTACAAAAATTAACATAACCTATTGACTGTTGGCGGTCTCATAACAAGGTATAAATATCTGCGCATTAGCCCAGTGTAATGTTTCCTAGCTCATGATGTAATCCTTACAATACTCCATAGTATTTCCTTATTTTTAGCTCTTTTCATTATTCTCCATCAACAAGTTAGGCTAAGGCCCTAAGTTCCCTATCAAAAATTTAAGGAATATGGTGAGATATGGGCTCTTCAAATCACTCCATACCATGATAGCCCCTAACTCGAGAAACTATACATGCGCCCGACATTATCGATATGGCGATACTAGTGGGGGCATTATCATCAAAGAATCCATGGTAGTAGAAACAAAGGTCGACCTATAGAAGGGATGATTTGAATTGAAGGTTGAAAAAGAGTGATGTGGCTAATACTTGTCTTGGCAATATACAATTACGCCACTGTAATAGGTGGTAAAATAAGTAAATAATGATTTCAATAGCAAGAACATCAAGATCTTTGATTCAAGAAATGAAGAGTTGGGTGTGGGATAAGGAATATTCTTGTATACTCTAACATAATCACTATCTTTCCAGACAAGTGAAAACCACAATCAAAAAGCTGGTTCACTGAGACACTTTCTTGTAGGGTGAAAGTCGAGCATCATTTTTACATGTATGGCTGAATAGTCTAGATATTACTTTATTGTCTATTTCTTCGTTTACATGACCTAATCAAGAGTACAACTATGTTTCATCTCAGTAAAATAGGTGTAGTTTTACAACGATGCCTTTATTCTGAACCCTAAGATTGACTACATATTGCCCCTCCTTATTAATAGTCATCTCTTTTTTTGGATCAAACTAACACTTATTATCATGTCTTCGGTGAATGATTTGGTCTGTATATGTGTAGGTACACCCATACTACTTGATTCATTAATTGGAATCATATCACTTATAATTAGCAGGCATGTGAGTGTTCATTGCACATATCTGAACGATCTCAATAAAGTATACCTCATATATCCTCAATTTAAAATTCATGGGGAGATAGTCGCTTTGTAATGAAATATTCAATCACTACTACTACTTTTCAGGATATGTTGCACAACAGGCTGAGTTATAAAGCATTGCTAGTGGTATGACCACCAGATCATTTGATTACACTAATTTTGCGGATACTCCAAAATCATGTTTAAGCAACCTATGGTTTCTAATTACTTAAGATGAATGTTTGCATTAGGTTATATTTGATTTAGAATTAGCACATTAGGACAAGTCCTTGAAGTAGTGGTGATATAACTATACAATGCCAAACTTAGCTCACAAGATGAGTATTAAGGGTTACACATACCATCCAAAAGTGATTTGAATTATATCGGAATTTGTTATTTATGTCCTTAAGCCATGAAATTAAGTTTTAAGGGGGGTAATTGTAAAAGAAAAGTACAATTGACATGCTTGCTCTTGAGTGCATAGTGCACATGCACAAAGCTGCTAATAATGAGCAATTGATGGATTATGCCAAGCAATTATCTAAAATATATGATTGAGAATTAGATTTAAAAAAGAATCTTCAATTAAAGATAACATTTAGATTCAAACTTAATCTTATCATGAACGCATGGAAAGATATCAAATTCAGATTCAAAAGATGAATTGGCCAGCAAGTTTCTTTTGAAAACATAACCTTATCAATAGCCTCACCTTCTACTATCCTATATAAACCCCTACAGGGAAAAAAAAAAGCGAGCAGTCAAAAAAATTCGCCCTACAGCCGAAAGAAAACAAACAAAACGAAACAAGGTGATTTTCCATCAGCACATTCTTTTTCTTTCGGCCACCAGCAATCAAAAGCTATAAAAAATTTCTGTAGCCAACTCCTTCTACCCTCTGCCATCAACAGATCCAATATCAAAAAACAAGAAGAAATAAGGTCAAGAAGTCATCAACCAATCCCCTCTCAAAGACAAGTCTTCCCTCTCATGAAGCTATCATCAGCAAAATTAACGCCTCCAAGCAGCTATTCTCAAGATCCCAAGGCAAAGGAATTGAGGCAAAAGGCAAAAGAATTAGGTGGAAATTTTACCAAGTGCTAACAAATTCTCTCTCTCTCTCTCTCTCTCTCTCTCTCTCTCTCTCTCTCTCTCTCTCTCGGCTGCTACAAAGAACAACGAATTCATCAAAAAAATAAATAATTAATTATACAATGTAAAGGCTTCAACCTACAGTCCTCGTGACCTGCAGGCAGTCAGAAACGGCTCCGGCCTATGGTGCTCGTGACCGGCAGGCAGTCTAAACAAAGACTCCGACCTACGATCCTCACGGCCGGCAGGCATTCAAATTAAACGGGTCTGACCTACGGTACTCGCGACAGACTGACAGTCAAAAGAAAAAAAAACTTTACAATTGTCCAATGGCATTATGTTGCTATTGTCTTTAATTAATTGATCAATAAAAAGATTAATTAAGAATCTATAAAAAAACTCAACACGACAGCAACCAGGGAAGGGAGAAAGAAAAGTTCAAAGAAGAGGAAAATTGCAAAAGAGCCAAAAGAATTCTAGAAATTGGAGAAAATTCCAAACAATCCTCTTAAAGCAGGAATTATAAATCAGTCCATGAAGAAATCAGAAAATGCAGTTCAGTCTAGTTTAACCCCTAGAAAACCCAGAAACTACAGTTCAGTCCAAAGAATTACAGTTTAACCCCTGAATAAAACCAGAAACTGCAGTTCAGTCCAGAAAATTACAAAAAAGCACCTAGTTCAATCCAGAATTTACAAACAGTCCTCAAAAGATGCAGAAATTACAAAACAGTTCTCAAAAAGATTCAAAAATTACAAGATAGTCCTCAAAGTTGTAGCATACGGATACGAATATAAAAGATATGGTTATAATTATCTAATTCGGTAGCATACGGATACGAATATAGAGTGAAATATCCAGATCCATATCTAAAGTATTCAAATAGGTTGATCAAACAATTATAATTATGTTGACCATTAGTCATGGATTTAGGATTAAGTTTTGATGATCCACAGATCTAATCTTAGCTTTTTCATATCTATAAACATATTAATGGACTCCTTATGTCATATGACCTACATTATTTCAATCTTATATGTCTTTCTCATATTAGTTTTGTATCCATATATATATTTTCTCTTATTTGATCTGTATCCATATCGATTTTGACAAATATAGATATGAGTTTTTCTTGCTGGGACATCTATATTTGTATTTGTATCCATAATTAGTAATGGATGCAAATATGATAAGATTACAGCTAATCCATTATCTGATTCGTTTGCACCCCAAGTAGTACTTGTAACATTTTTATTTCTTCAAGAGGTTTATTTTACAAATTTAATTGTAAATGATTCTCAAATAAAATTGACACTTTAAAACAAATATCTGTAATTGTCACTTTCTCCTTCTCCATTGTGGTCTCCATCATTTTGTATATCTGGCCAAACTGCATAATCATCATGTTATTGTCTCTTTCTTCGTTTACACCACCTAATCAAAACTACAAGTATATTTTATTTCATTAAAATACGGATAGTATTAGAACTTCACAACAAAGCTTTCATTCTGAATCATAGGATTGACTACATAATTTTTTTTCTCTTTTTTTTTTATTAATGGTCGTCTCTTTCTTTTTTTCTCCTTTGTTCAGATTAAGAACCATTATTGCGCCTTCCGTAAATGTCTTGGTTCATACATGTTTAGGTGTACCCTTAGTCCTTGATTCATTAATTGGAAGCCCTAAACTGATAATTGGCACATATGTTAGTGTTCATTGCACATATCTGAACCGCTTCAACCAGCTTTACCTCATCTCAAAGTATCTCTAACTTCGTGCACAGATAGTTGATTTATACTGACATCTTAGATCTTTAGAACTCATTTTCAGGACATGTTGCACAACATAGTAAGACATAATGCATTACTAGTGGTATGACCATCATATAAATTTTTTAGCGGCAATTTTTACAATATTCCACAATCATATAACACTACATAAGCACAAAATGAATAATTTGCTTCAGTATAATATTTTGAGCAAACAATTACTTTTTACTCCCTGGATGACCGCTAGCTCAGTATTACTTGCTGCATTTTCTATAGACTTGTCCTTATGTGCTAATTCAACATATCAAAAGAGTGAAAAAAAAAATTAGGTTGCAATTAACTAAAATTCTTCAAGGTTGAACCAAATTTGAGTAACTAAACAAATCCAAAACCCTAACAAAGAATCAAAACCTCAATTTAGACAACAGGTACAGTTAGCTTACTTGTCAAAATGAACAATGCAGAGCTCGGGAATGAAGAACAGAGGAGAGAGCAGCTAAGCTTGAACTGAAACCTCTAAGGATTTTCAAAGGGGAGATCTTTTTGGGCTCCGCTCTTCTCTCAATGGGAATTTGAAGCTGTGGGCTTTTGGAGGGAGATTGGGGTCAATCGTGCTGCATTGAGGATTTCCATTGCGTAATGCTCTCGGCTTTTTAGGGTTTTGCGTGAAATTGAATTTTTGAATGTGTACGCATTGGATTTTTTTTTTAGGGTTTTCATAAAAAGAGAAAATCTCGAGGAATTTTTTGAGGAATTCTTGAAGAAAATCTTTGGCGTTTGAGAAGAGGGTTCGGTTGCAGTACGTCGATGGGCTTTCCCAGTTGAGAAAAGGGCGAAAACTCTGTAGTGGGCCCACTGTAGACCAAATAGGGAGGAAAATCTTTTATGGGGACCTACGCAGTACATTGAACGACACCGGTGCTACTTGTATTTTTCTTTTTCTTTTTTTAATAAAACTATTTGTAACATTTTTTGGTTGATTCATGAAGTTTATTCTACAAATTCAATCGCAACTGATTGCAAGTTGATATTTCAAAAATATTAATAATTTTAATTTTAACCATAAAGTTGAAAATTTTAAGAAGTGAAATAAAAAAACTGTACTGCGAGGCTTCAATTACATGCAATAGAAAAATAAATCCTATCAAAACGCACCACATATAATTAAGATGTCCTGAAAGATAAAAATCAGTTGAAATCATCAAATTATTTTTTGCACTTTTCACAAATGGCTTGAAATATATTTTGTTGGTATGAAAGATCTGGTAGAATTTGTAAAGTTTAGGTTGCTAATCCCTACCATTTTCATAAATAATTCAGAACATTTTATTTCTATATACAAAATATTCTGATAAAATTTGTACAACTACTATAGTAATTACAAGCTTAGTTACAGTACCATAAAACGCCACGAGATTAATTCTCTACATTCTTATTGCAGAGAATGTCTACAAGTCTATATCTCACCAATAACCAATTTTTATTCTAGATCATGAATAATATTTATTAAATAAATTATATTAGAATCCTCCTTATGTTGCAAATTTGCAATTACAATTTAATTATTATATCACCATGCAAGAAGCCACGTATCACTCAACTCCCCCAACTCCTGCGCTCTACATGACACCGCTCTCCCTCTCTCTCTCTCTCTCGCTCTCTCTCCTGATCCAAACCCCAACTCCACACTGCCTTCATCACCACCATCAATATGCCCAAGCTCGCCACGGCCCGCGACATCCGAATCTATGGCCCACGACGGGCCCGCAACCGATACGAGTACATCAACGCCGGCATCTACCTCTTCGCCACCGTCCTCCTCATCGGCGGCTTCTCTGCCCAGTTCTCTCCCGGCCGACTCGACGACAAGTCCGGCCTCGTAGTCATTCTCATCGGCATCGTGCTCGTTGCGGCCGTCAACGGGCACGATCTCGTCGCGCATTTGGTCGGGGTTGATTTTTGTGTGGGTCTTGTGGAGTTTGATCGGCAGTTGGGTCTTGTGGAGTTTGCGGTGCCTTCGGTTGTGATTGTTGGGTCCTTGGTGGAGTTTGTAGGGGTTTTGTTGCTTTTGATTCAGGTGAGCCCAATTAATTAATGTTTGTTGATTTATTTAGAAATTTCTATAGTTTTCAGAATTATATTCAGTAATTTTTAATGATCTATGAATGCTTCCAAATATCAAGAACCTAGGATTAAATTTACTCAAATAAAGATCTTAGACTTAAGAAAACGTAATTAATCATTTATTTGGTAACTTTAGAAAATTTATATTTTAACTTAAATATAAAAGTGTTTTTCAAAAATTAAATTGATGAAAATATGTGCTAGAGACAGAATTTGGTATTATGACCACAATATATGAGTCATAAAATTTTTACTAGATATCCAACACTAGTGGAAAAGTAAGCATTCTTGACGGGTTTCCGTCAGAAAGTCACAAATGCCGCCACGATGATTCACTACTACACCGCAAGCCCAAAGATAACCCGTCAAGAAAGTCCCGCCGTGGAAGTAACATCCTCGACGGCATTCGCCAAGAATATCTACATTATCGACGGGAAGTCGCTGATCCGCCGATAAGGGCATCCCCGACGGTAACCTGCCGTGATGTTTTCATATCGGTGACGGCAAAGCCGTCAGAAATGTATATCACTGACGGTTTACCCGTCAACGATGTTTTTTACATCGCCGACGGTATACCGTCAGCGATAAATATCACTGACGGGTACCCGTCAGCGATGATTAAACATCACCGACGGCGTTCCCGTCAGAGATATATATCACTGACGGGAAAGCCGTCGGCGATGTTTACTTATCGCTGACGGTATTGCCGTCAGCGATGTGTATCACTGACGGGAGTCCCGTCAGCGATGAGTACAGCCGTAAAAAATATTTCCATTTCTACCGACTGCTCATACAAACTAAATTCGATTCCCGCACATTCCAAAGAAACATTCCAAATATACACAATCCATATTTCACAACAATCCAAAGAAACATTCAAAATATACACGCTCCGTAAGAAATTTCACAAAATCGCACAAACAACTCCCAATCCATATTTCACAAATATATGCAACCACCAATTAATTTTATACACATTCCATTACAAATTATAAATTTCCAATCCAAATTTCACAAACAACAAATAACAAACCACAACATTCCATAACTTATCACGATAAGTTCCGACACAAATAAGTTATATATCCACATATATCATACGCACAAACAAGCTAAAATCCATATATATATCATACGCACAAACAAGCTAAAATCCATATATATATCATACGTACTCACATGCATGCCCACACATCTCGCAATTCCAAGAAACACGAAGTTTAGGATGTTAAGCATACAAGCATATCATAATCTCCAATATAAAGAGTTCCAATATACAAACACGAGTCTAGGATATAACTCACTAAGGCAGTCGTCCGCCCTATCCATGTCATCATCCGCATTGCCACCGGCTCCATCCCTACACTTCGTGCTCCCATTGATATCATCCTCATGCTAACACAAAATAAATGAAATTTAGAATATCATATTGTGAGAAAGAGTGTAATCATGCATGTTTTATGTTTGGAATCGTATACACATCTACTACTCTCTCCACTACCACCAAATGCCCGTTGAGAGCCCAAAAGTTCATAATCGACTTTGCGGGCAGTAGGAACCCGCCGTTGTTTGGGTCGAAAGTTGATTCCATTTGTAAAACTTGAGAAAATTACACTTTTGGTTCTCGGTTACAAAGAAATTAAATAACTCTCTCACAAACTCGAACAAAAGGCGCTACAAGTGTAGATCTCTTATTTTCGTGGGACTTTGCTGTCTTAGGGGGCCGTAATCCGTGGACCACCGGCGGCGATCGTCCGAATCGGCGGGGTTTAGTTGATGCTTCACAAAGGAAACAAGAACTTGACAAATATCTTAGCAAGGTAAGATATCTACTCTTCTCAAGAATAAGTCAAAGCTTAAACTCGAGGAATCTCCGTGTGGATCGTGTTCTTGAACTCTGGAAGCTTGGATCTCGATTGCCCTTCGATAGGCCCAAAGTGGGCGTAGGAGGGTATTTATAGTCTTTGGGAAACGTGCCCTCACGAAGAAACACAAGTGTCATAAGTGCTCCACATTTGCGGTTAGCGCGGCGGCTCGAGCGCCTGGCGCCAGGCTGCCTAAGCTAGCTGGCGGCGGTGTGGCAGCTACCCTGCTAGGCCGGCGATGTAAGTACCCTCGTGGCGGCGGTGTAGATCCCTCCTACATTTGTAGCGGTTTCCCGCTTTTAGGCACGATTAAATGCCCTAGAATCACGCCTAGTGGTATCTTCAACGTGTAACCGCACATTAAAGTATTTGAGCGTCTCTGCGCGTGATAAAGTCAAGTGGGCCCCACCGGCATTGATTTAAACCCTTCAAGAGCTCGTTTCAAGTATTACGGGTGTCTGGCCTTTGGCGAGAACCTATAAATGTCGCCTATAGAGAGCACATAATTGATACCTCTGACCGTGCATGATTTCAATATTTGCACGGAAACCATTGCAAAAGTAGTGGTAGGGTGGATCACTCGCATAAGCTCCTCTTGAATATCCTCCCACATCTCCTGAATATGACCATCCAAAATATTCATCACCGATGAAACAGTTGCACGCTTCTCATGAGTGCAATCCTCTGCGGCATGTAAGAGGGTCTTGAGGGCATTGTCGATGGCGTTGAACTTCGGCGGAGGCTGGAATGGTGTAGACACCCTCGAGCTCCAACTCCCATCCACCGGTCCTCCTTTTTGGGAAGTCCACAAACCAAATGGCTCCGTTATAATTCTCCTCTATAGTTAGCTCTCAAGGCCTCGCGGCAACCCCAAAGATTGTAGAGTCGAAAAAAAGTTTTGTATTGATTGAATTTGAAGAAGAATTACAATCACACTCTCTGATTCTGAGAGGAAGAGAAGGTTGATTTGACTTCTCTTTTGTATGGGTTCTTGGTGGCGAAAGAAGACTTCACTCAATGCTCACGTGAGATCCGCTCCGCTGACGATCGTAACAAAATTGTTGATGATTGATGAAGAACTCAATCTCTTGGCGCCGCTAGTGCTGAATTTTCCAAAAGTTCCAAAGTCCCCGACCCAATGGCTACTCACCGCCATTTATAGGGCTTTTAGCATGTAACCGCATGCCGAATTAGGGAACGCTAACCGGCATGGACGGGTATAACCGATGTCCACTACTTAGCCCACGCGGATTGTTGTGGCTTTCGTGGCCTTTGGGTCCGCTACAAGGGCGAAGCCGATAGATGGCGAGCTTAGCTCTTCCTTGGTCGGGTGAACCTTGATCGAATGACGGTTCGCTACTTGGGCAAGCTTCGTTAGTAACGAGCCACGCAAGGCAAATCTCACCGGATGTGTTTATACATTTTGGTTGGATGGCGAGCCAGCTATTATAAGCGAACCTCGGTTGAATGGCGAGGTTCACCGCTATAGGCGAACCTCGGTTGAATGGCGCAGGTTCACCGCTATAGGCGAACCTCGGTTGAATGGCGCAGGTTCACCGCTATAGGCGAACCTCGGTTGAATGGCGCAGGTTCACCGCTATAGGCGAACCTCGGTTGAATGGCGCAGGTTCACCGCTATAGGCGAACCTCGGTTGAATGGCGCAGGTTCACCGCTATAGGCGAACCTCGGTTGAATGGCGCAGGTTCACCGCTATAGGCGAACCTCGGTTGAATGGCGAGGTTCACCGCTATAGGCGAACCTCGGTTGAATGGCGCAGGTTCACCGCTATAGGCGAACCTCGGTTGAATGGCGAGGTTCACCGCTATAGGCGAACCTCGGTTGAATGGCGCAGGTTCACCGCTATAGGCGAACCTCGGTTGAATGGCGAGGTTCACCGCTATAGGCGAACCTCGGTTGAATGGCGAGGTTCGCTGCGTAAGCGAACCTCGGTTGAATGGCGAGGTTCACCGCTATAGGCGAACCTCGGTTGAATGGCGCAGGTTCACCGCTATAGGCGAACCTCGGTTGAATGGCGAGGTTCGCTGCGTAAGCGAACCTCGTATTGAGGTTGAGCCTCGCCTTTGACCGAAGTCTCGCTTTGAAGCTTTAACAACTAGGGTGCTCCGACCCTCGTCACGGAGGATTTTTGATCGCCTATTAAGACTTCTTCAAAGTTTTCGACTCGAATCGTTGTGTGAGGTCCGGAATACTTTGAATTTTTTTCTAATAGCTTATTGCTAACTTCGTGACGCCAACCTCGCCAGAGTTCGATATGAGGGCAAGGCCATGAACCTCGCACTCAGGCCCTTGGCGTTTAGTTTCGATTTCTCTTTAAATCCGCATCCACGTGGCACATTAGGGATTAGACCCTTTCGGCGACTTGTCACATCCCCGCATTCGCCCGCAGATCTCGTGATCGATGATCACGTGATAGATGCGGGCCGTATATCTCGGCCGTCGGTTGGGTTCTTGAGACCCTATATATGACAAATAAAGGTCGCAGAAAACCCTTCATCGCCATCTTCTCCAAGCCATCAATCTAAATCGCTGAATTCCTCCTTGCCGCCAAGCAATGGCCCCAAAACGGCTGGCAAAGGCAAAAGCTCGCTGGGACTTCGCTCGCTTCCACCGCCCCGCCACGTAAAGGCGAAGAGCATCGCCGCCAAGACATGACCTTTATAATCTGCGTAGAGTTGATTTCGTGACATAATTTTCACTCTGGAGGCGAGATCGATCTCAAAGATCGTGAATTTCTAATCGCGACACTGGCTTTAACGAGGCTTGCCTCGTTTGGCTTGATAAACCTCACGAGGTTCTGATTTTCCGTGATCCCCATAGGGTCTGTTTTGAAACTTCGTGCGTTTGGCGAGGTTTGATTATCTTAGATGAAGCTCGCTTTGCGAACTTCTTTGAATGGTGAGTCTTGTTTAGCGAGGCTCGTCTTCTTGTGGGATGGGTCTCGTTTGGCGAGGCTCGCTTGACGAGAGACGAAGCCTCGCTTGGCGCAGGCTCGCTCGGGAAGATGAGTCTCGCTCGGCCGAGGCTTGCTTTCTTGTTGGATGAGCCTAGCTTGACGAGGTTCGCTTGTTCCGCGGTTCGCCCATTGATGACGGTTCGCCTGCTTGACGAGGTTCGCTTCTGAGTGACTTTGTCTTTTGAAGTGGCGATTTAAGCCTCTAAGATTAACTTCTTCTTCTTTTGTGTAGTTGAGCATCCCTCTACCCCCATCCTCAACGGGTGCTTTCGAGCAAATGGTGTTCAAGAGGCAGAACCTGACTTTCTCTCCCCTCTCATGAACGTTCCTGCATTTGTGGATAGGAATGAAGAAGAATTGAAAGTGCTCTCTGAACCCTCGACACCCACATTTAGGCGCTATTACGGATGCCCTCTCGAATCTGGCCAACCGACCGCATTATAAAGCCTGTCTTCTTGTTTGGCGATGATGCTGAGGATCCAGATCTATTGGACTTGGGTTCATACAAGTGGCTCAGGGTGGTGAACTCACGCTACATGTTCTTGCCCGCAATGGAACGTGACTGTTCACTCACTTCGCTAAGGGTCTGTTTCTAACCCTAGGAAGATGAATTAGATCTAACTCCCACTCAAGGCGGAGTAATGTGTGGTCGCTTCCCGAGATGGTGCACAAGTGGACCGCCATGGTCATCATGTAACTGGTCTACAACCTCGACTTTTCCAAAGGGAGCTTCCTGTTGGTGAATCAGCTGTCGCGGCCAACACCTTTGGTCGTGCTTTCCATAAGGCGGAAGGGCAATTCCCCGCCAAGGATTTCCGGACTCCTGGTTGGTCTCGATGGGGTCCTTCGCAATGGTGGCCTCGCATCACTGAATACATTCTAGAAGAGTATCGTGGCGAGTTGGAGAGGTTTGGCCTTAGGGCTCCTATCGTGGCAACTCAACCGGTTTGAGGAACAATTCTCAACAGCCTTGGAATCTTGGAGTTGTATAATCCTGATACTCACACTTTCTTCACCCCAGATGGCGAGTTGGGGATTGCTTTGCATGAGATGGCCGAGATTTCTGGACTACCTCATGGGAGGTATCCGTATGAGGAGTACATCCCGGGGTATAAAGAACCGGCAGATTTGAAAGAGATCACCCCAAGTAGTGGAGACCTATTGGGAAGTGATGTGCCATTATCATATTTGCACATGTAGGAACGGCCGCCGATAAGAAGGGGAGAAGTCCATTAGTCACAAAGATTTGGGCTCACTACCTCTTTGAGGGGCTAGATGATAAGAAAGGTACTGGTGCCCCCGGTCCTCTTGAGGCGGTGCTTTGTCACGGCTTGTGCTCGGTAACCTTCCAATGTCCTATGTGACTAACACAGACGAGCATGGCTTCGGAAGGGCGACATTTGACACTTATCTTTACCGTGAGCGGGAGCCGATTTCTTCGGTCGTATAGCAGTGCTACCTCATGTTGTGGCTCAAACACATCGCCATTCGCCGGCAGCCTTTGACTCATCGGGCATCCGAGGTGATTTTCCTCGTTCCGCTTAGCGACGGGCGCCAATATGCACTTCTTCCCGCCATGATTGCTCAGATTCACCGCTGGTTAAGGCTGCCTTTGCTATGCCTTCTCCCATGGTGCCGAACCCAAGGGTAGAATTACCATACGCCTATCTTATGGCGTGGTTAGTCATGCATTGCCCTACTCTTATGGGTACACCTTACGCACATGTGGAGGGACAAGTTACTCCTTTCATCCGAGGCTAGAGAACGCCGATTGACCAAGCATTACATGGCTTCAGTATGGCGCGCCTCCGACTATAAGAGTTATTCTTTAACCGTGCCTCCTCATTTTCCCGGGTCGCTATGGACAAGCTTTAGTGGATGAACCCAATGCTCGTGGTTATACCACTCTATCACTTGGCGCTTCTTATGGCTCATGAGCATCCGACCGGTATTTTGTATGCCGCTTCGTCCTATATGAAGCGGAGCCTTATCTACCTTGCCGCTTTGCTTTCGTCGGTTCGGGTATGACCAAGCGTATGTCGGTAATCCCAATCCTCAATTACAATCCGGCGGTGCGGCTTAGTTGTGGGAGCCGGGGCTTGGTATTGGACCGTCGGCGTACGGGTGCTCGTTTTCTCTTCATAGCGAGACCCTCAATCCCGGACGACGCTCACAGATCGCAAGTGGCATTGCATGGCAAACGCCAAATTCCGTGCTTTAACATCAACTCTTACGGGCTACGATTGATTCGGGGCGTTATAGGAAGGCCGACTTCAACGAGGAGCCGATTCGACTAAAGGAGTATTTGCACGAAACGGATGCCGGACTGCTAAACCCCAAGTCGATATGGAGCCCTCACGCCAATCCAAATCTCATGGGACTCAAGAGCCATCCGTCAATCCGGCCCACATGAGACCCAAAGGATATAGATGAGGCTCTAGATGAGTACGGTAGCAACATCTCTTCTTCACTGGTTTTGAAGAAACTCCTGGTCAACTCAGACGTAGACACTGAGATTTCGCCCTTTGGAGAACCATCGAACATATTCCGAGGATCCTCTTGAAAGTTCTACCTCGCCCGGCCGACTGTTGGGCTGTGCCCCAAGCCACCCACTTGAACTGGAGGGCCAAGCTTTGGTGCCAACCACTCAAGGATCTAAAGACCGGGGCCTCCTCGGACCAGCGTGTAGTCAAGCGTGTAGGAGAGAAGGCTTGATTGAAGCCGCCACCGCTTGAGCCCCATTACCAAGGCCTTCCCGATGCCGCCAAGAGTATGCTGTTGATCTTTGAAGAGTCTCCGTGATCGCTGTTGTTTAGTCGAGAACCGGGGCCGAGATGATGATTCGGCGATCCTCGGGACAGTTCGACTCACTGCTTTGACTGCCGCCACCACTCCTTCGATTGAAGTCCCGCCAATCCGTTCTCGGCTTGTCGTCGGGTTCAAATCCTTCTGGTACCCCTCTTCTTTTGATTTGTCAAAAGAATACGGTATCTATGATTCGCCATAATTTCCTCACCATCCTAAAGGAGTCTCTGTTCAAGTGTTAGGCGTGGTGGTGACTTTCTTGGGATCAAGGCGTATTGGAACCTCTCACGGATGTGATGCGAGCCCGACTAACGCTATAGCCTACCGCTTCACCAACTTATCCGCATGTGCAGACCCTTTTCAACGATGGCAAAGACAATACCCCTTCGCTCCATGATTGAGGACCGTGCTATGCGGCTTAGGAGAATAAGAGATGATACCCAATTTGAGCTCCAACGCCAACTACTCGAGAAGAAGCGGTCTATTGGCGGCTCTTTGAAAAGGCCACATCTACGTATGATGAAAAGAAAAGGGTTGCCGGGCGCCGAATGAACCAACAACTCCCCGGTTGACTCCTATAAGGTCGCACTCGCCGATATTCAAGCAAAATTGGCCGAGGCAGAGTGGGCTAGCGGTACTCTTGAGAAACATCAAACTCGATAGCTCAATGCTGGAGCACAGGTCGTCAGCAGTGTTTAATCCAATGACTTGATGGGCTAACGCCGGAGCCGATGCTCAGATTCTTCGACGACGATCTTCATAAGCAGCGAATTTGAGGAGGTTAAGGTCGCCACAAGGAAACTATGGTCAAGATTGCTACCAAACCGCCAAACCCTTGAGAACTTGTAATCTATGTACCCTTGACTTTGTTATAAAATTTCGCCTTTGGTGTCCATTTAATGTTTTCTTGTGCAATTTGCATTTGCAACACGGAATTTTAGCAAACTCCCAGCCTATCAACGGACTTGGTATGTCTTTACCAGCCAGCCGCTTGAACTGACTAGCCATACTTTTCCCCTCAAGATGATGAGTTTTCGAGGAGGTTCTTTTAGGCTTAATGCTAAAATCTCCCTCTATCCTTAGCCGCTCAAGACGCTGGATTAAAAGATAAAGGCAAATTGCCTAGTAGGTCATTAATAGGAATAAAATCATATGAGGATGATCGAATCATTCAAAGGACATAAAAGTATAATGATTGTGATCAAAGAGTAATCGAGTTGTTGATGGCGTGAAAGTATAACAACAAGGATTACAAACGTAATCATTTAAAGGAATGATCATGTGGGAGTAGTCAAGTCGCTCATTGACATGAGAGTATAACGACTATGATTGGAATAAAGGTAAATTGCATGGTAGGCTATTACCGTGAATAAGATAGTGTGAAAGTTGTGATCAATCGCTCAAAGGACATAAAAGTATAACGATCGCGGATCGTAGCAATCATGTTGTTCGACATGAAAGTATAACAACAATGATTATGAACAAAGTCATTCAATGAAATGACCATGTGGGAGTGGTCGAAGTCGCTCAAAGGACAGAGTATAACGACTATGGTTGAAATAGAGGCACCTCGCATGGTAGACCGCTATTCGATGAAAGAACCGATAGGGTGAAATTAGAACATTGGCATCACTTGGTAGGCCAATATAGGATAATGAACATCACTTATGGGAAATGGTGGACATTGTAAGAATATTGACACATCACTTGGTAGGCCAATATTGGACAATAATCGCCATTTGTAAGAAACGCTAATATTGTGAATATAAAATATTGGAATATTACTTGGTAAGCCAATACCTAGAAGTAATAAGATAATTAATTAGGGTAATATTTCTTCGAAATTTACCGCTGATAGGCATCATGATTTTGTCGCCTTCTTGATTGGTTAGGCTAAGACGCCCATTCGAGTAAACAGACTCCACTACTTAATGGTCCTTCCCATTTTGGTTCGAATTTCCCCTTCTTCTTAGAATTGAGGATCATCGGGCCTGACAAAGCACAAGGTCGCCTTCCTTGAAAATCGACCTCGGACTTTCTTGTCAAATGCTTTAGAAACTGGTCCGTACAACTCGATATGCCGTTGAGCTCAGAGTCGCTTCTCATCCAAAGATTTCAAGTTCCTCAAGGCCGACGATGATTTTCTTGATCGTCATTCACGTGGTTAATGCCATTCGTGAGGACGAATTTGAATCTCCATCGGTAAAATAGCTTCGCAACCATAAACTAAAGAATATGGGGTGGTACGGTTGGTGTGCGAACCGTTGTCGCGGTAAGCCCACAAACTTTGTCCCAACTTATCATCCCAATCCTTCTTATTTGAAGAAACCATCTTAGTAAGGATCTTGATGATCGCCTTATTAAAAGCTTCACCGTCCGCTCAGCAATGGGTAGTAAGTCGTTGATGCTAAATTCGATTCGAATTTATCGCAGTAACCGCGGAAAGCATGATCGACAAATTGTGGACCATTGTCGTGGACACCGCCGGCACACCATATCGGTATATGACATGATGTTTAACAAATTTAATCACATCACTTGTCTTGACCAATCTCAATGGGATGG
Organism: Asparagus setaceus; assembly: GCA_012295165.1. Taxonomy (NCBI): domain Eukaryota; kingdom Viridiplantae; phylum Streptophyta; class Magnoliopsida; order Asparagales; family Asparagaceae; genus Asparagus; species Asparagus setaceus. Next base: position 11,076,753 of record CM022709.1, read on the forward strand.
CTTCGGCCCACTTTGAGAAATAATCAGTTATCGCCAATATGAAGCGATGTCCTTTTGAAGAAGGCGGAGAAATTGGACCAACAATGTCCATTCCCCATGTTTGAATGGCGGGGCGTAGCGATGGGATGCAAGTGTTCGGTTGATGAAGATAGTTAGCATGTATCGGCATGCATGGCACCGTTAGCGTAAGCTTCTGGCGTCTTTACCATAGTTGGCCAATAATACCCAAGTCTACGCAATCGGTCCCATAACTTAGGTCCAGGCTGGTGTGCTCCACAAACACCATTATGAGCTTCTTTCAAGACTTGCTCTGCTTCCTTAGTTGACAAACATCGGAGCAGTAACCCATCATACGACCTTCTATATAAAGTCCAGAATTGGGAATCATAGTAAAATCTTGATGCTCGTCGACGAATTGACTCTCTTTCTTTTATGTCTTCGGGCAATATCCCATGCAAGACATAGTCGATGATCGGAAACCGCCAGTCTCGTGCTTCAAGTGACTTAGGTTCGTCTTCGACTGCTTGGATTTGTAATGCATATTTTGGTCGAAATAGCTGCCGACTAGACACAATAACCTGCTGAGTAGCATTCTCGTGCTAGCGAGTCGCAAGAGACGCTAACGACGATAAGTGTTCGCAAACGGGCACATGATCAATGTAAAAGCTTCCAAAGGATTGACTAAAGTCCGGCATTTGCATGATGAGGGATAAGGTCTTCGTGCGACCGTACTCTCCTCTTAGTTGTTTCACGATTAGGCTGTGAATCCCCAAATGCTTCAAGGTGTTTCACGCCTAAATGTTTGGCTATGTCGAGACCAATCAAGAACGATTATACCGCTACGCTATTGGTGCATGGTTACGACAACGACCACGGCTTCAGCGGTATCACGTGGTTTTGTGGAGATATCAATACCACCCCACTCGGCTACAACGAGGCCATCGTCGCCTCGCTCCATCGAAGAACAACCGCCATACCTCGCTCCTTAGAGACCAAATTAGCCTCATAAGGTTCATCGTGCATGTCTTGATACAATTCGATTTTACCTTTCAATGGATGGTTAGCCATAAGGTCACACACGCCTTGACCCTTCACCGCTTTCCGAGGTTTGAAGTGAATATCGTACTGAGATAATAACAATGCCCATCTAGCCATTCGGCCATTCAGCGTGCGGTGGGTCATAAATACCGTATGGGGTCGATTCTAGAGATGACGGTATAGTCCGGCCCCACCGTAATGCCGCATCTTTTGGATGGCAAAGACCAAAGCCAAACATTCCTTCGAATGGGAGGATATCGATATTCGCCCCCGGCCGCCCCACCGAGGTAATAGACCTTGTTCATGGCCATTGTCGCCGCCCGTTAAGAGACTCGCTAACGATACTCAGATCGGATGTAAATCAGGAAGGGCTTTCCTGATTTAGGTGCAACTAACACAGGGGGATTAGAAAGATATGTTTTGATCTCTTCGAATGCCTTCAGGCAATCTTCATCCCAAACGAACGATACACCTTTCTTCATGAGCTTCGAGAAGGGTTGACATTTCCCCGATAAATTGGAAATGAATCTGCGAATATAAGCCAAACGCCCTTGGAGACCACGAAGCTCTCTGAGGCTTCTAGGAGGTGGAAGTTCCTGGATAGCTTTGACTTTGTCCGGGTCGAGACGGATACCATCTGCTTGTGACCACGAACCCTAGAAATTTGCCACTAGACATCCCGAGAAAAGACTTAGTCGGGTTCATCTTCAAGCGATGTGACGCATTATCTCAAATGTTGTCTTTAAGTCGCAAGTGATCACTTTTATGCACGACTCTTGACTACTAAATCATCTACGTAGCACTCCACCGCTTTCCGTAAATGTTTTCGAAAATAGTGGTCATGGCACCGGTATGTAGCCCCCGCTTAAGCCGAAAGGCATGATCAGATAACAAGATATTCCCGACGGTGTTCGAAAGGCAGGCTTTTCATCATCGGGGTGCATTTTGATTTGATTGTACCACGAAAAGCCATCCATAAAGACATCCTCTCGAATCCACATGTGTTGTCGATGATAATGTCCGTAATTGGTAGAGGGAAATCGCTCTTCGGACATGCCGTATTTACGTCTCGGTAATCAGCGCCGCGGTCGGATCTGTCCGTTTTCTTTACCACGGTACTATATTTGCTACCCGGTCGGGATCTTTGCACTTCGGATGAACCACGCCTTGATCGGCTTCTCGATTTCTTTCTCGATGGCTTTCATGACTGAGGGAAAATGCGTCGTTGTTGTTGTTTAACGTGTTTAGCTCCCCGCTTAATGTTAAGGCGATGCATGGCCACTTGAGGGTCTAAACCGGCATATCTTCATAACTCCATGCGAAGACATCGATATATTCTCGTACCAAAGCGATAAGGCTCTCCTTTTCTTCACCGCCAAACTATCGCTATGAATATGGGTTTTGGATTAGATTCGCCCCCATATTTATTTGGATTATTTTGTCATCGATGGGTGGTTCCGTTGTTCAAAACGATGTTCCCATTGCATTCCCAAATACCACTCATCGGATCTTCCAATAGCGTAAGAGATCATCTTCTTGGATCTCTATTGGATCACCGAGGTCATATTGACCATCAAGGACTTAAATTCATGTCCTATACCGACGCCGTAATCCTGTGAAGTTGCTTCGTAAGATGAGTGATCTAACTCATCCTCGGTCATAACGATGCCATGAGTACGGCGCTACTCATATCCCAACCCTTTACGAAGTTTTATGATAGTAATCATCGGTGGCCTTAGGGACATAAGCGGTCGGATCGGCGTTTGATACCTTTTCCGTAATTTAACCCTTCTTTGTGAAGGAAGCCATATCCCATTTTCTTCATCGGATGTTGCCGTCGGCGAAATATGAAAATTGGGGTTCTTTTCTTTGCTTGGGGTTGTTCCACCTCGACTTGCAATGGTTTGTTGACTCGCCCAAAGATAATGTCTTCGACCATTATTCCGGATCTGATCACAAAACCACTTGTGAAGAATTAAAGTGCCTTTGAGTTGTCATAAATGGCGGTGAATGGGCATGTGTAATGCGTGTTCAAAGATACAACCGTGGAAGAATTTCTCGACATCGTCAAGATGACTTTTAACACCCTGCGTAAGCTAAATCATAATTTTCATTAAAATCGACTATGTCGCCATCGATCATTCGATCGATTACAAAGGGTTTTACATCATTGAAAACAACACCTTGTTGGACTCTATGTCGACTTCATTTCATTGTCATAGTCCTCGATCTGTGGTTCATCGGTTTGGCCTTCCTCAAGGTAGTGGACGTAATCCAGAAAATAATTCTCCACACCTTTGAATGGTTGCCTTTCGCGACCAATGTTTTAACCATCCCTTCTTCATCTACATACTTCATGCATTGATGCAACGTAGATGGGACGATCAAATTTTCATGGATCCGTGGTCAATCTAAGAGCAAATTGTAAGATGTATCCGCCGATGACATAGCAGTAACATCCGCCTTCAAATCTCCTATTTGGCATTTGAGTTTGATCTTGCCCAAGGGACGAATTTGTAGCATTGAAGCCGTAGATGGTAGTCGGTTGTTGCTAACCGTGCGCCGTATCCCAAGATGTTGTATAATTTCAATGGGATGATACTCAATGCGATCCCGGTCAACTTGAGCTCGGTTGATTCGGACAGATCCGATATAGCCGCTGAAGTACAACGCCTATCGTGCTTTGGGTTCTTCACTTGCATGTCCTCGATGAAAAAGTAATGCAAGGTATCGGCCCTTTGAAGACGATAACATTGGGCACAAACTTCGTTGTCCTTTTCCGAAATGAGCCAGAACGCTTCATTATCCGGCCAAGCCGCAGAAGCTTCTCCGTAGATTGAGAGACGCAAGAGCTCAAATAAAGTAATTCTCGTAGGGATGTTGGAGAGTTGGGTTAACACGCCGAACCGAAAGGAGCCTTCGCTTCGTGCATGTCCTTCCCGAGTGCTTTGTTGTAGCGGATCTCCTTGTCTTGGACCCACCAACCGCTCCTTTGTCGCTACATCGGCGCATTTCGGGTACTTTAGGAACTCTTTTCGCCTCGGGTGGCTAACGCCGTAGAGCGACCGGGCGGTTTGTTGCCGGTAGAGTCATTGACTTGTTCCTTTTCCTAAGCAGCAGAGGTGGCGCATAAGACTTCCCTTTTGACTTTGAAGAAGTCCATTGTTCATCCGATAACAAGTCGGGATGAACCCACATAATTCGCCTTCGGTAGTGTAAGGACCATACCTTGTGCTTCCCGCCGGAGATCAAAGTTCACAACTTTGGCTTCGCTGATGGATCGGTTTTACCCCGCCCCGCACTTGAATTCGCAAAATCGCCAAATTGAGGGCTACCATGTTTGCAGACACCTTCTTTTGATCCTCCCGCAGAGTCATAACACGCTTCTAGCAAGACTCGGATCTTGTCCTTCAATATGTAACATGACCCGTCGGATGGTGTACCATTCGATGGTACATGCGATTTTGATCATCCGCCCTGAAGCTTCCTCCGGCTTCTTTATTTAGGAGCGTGATCTTGTTCATTTTAAGTAAAGTTTTGAGGATTGGGATAACTCGGTCATCCTTAAAATCATACTTCTTCGAGGGCGGTTGTCGAAGCGTTTGATTTGCTTGAAGGATCTTGAAGTAGGTTGGGCTTCCACAGCCTAAAGTCTCCTTCCCTTCGATTGCTTTTGAGGAGTAAAATTATTCGTTACCCCTTTTTTAAGACGAGTCCCGAGGTTCCTCCGCCGATCCTCTTAATCATGTTTTCAACTTGTTCGCTTTGCTCACCAATTCTTTCCAAGAGTATGCCTCAACCGCACCCATCTTAGAAAGTATGTTGATCGAGAGGTTGGCTCGCACATCCCGATGAATGTCGCCTCCAGGCCTCGGTCCCGGAGTGCAAAGACAGATTCGAATCGCTGACAACGGCCGATGCACTGCCTTTTTGCTTTTCAGCCAGTGGCCATAGACACCTCGTCATCATCAAAAATCGGGCCATAAAGAGCCTTTGCAGATCTTTCCAAGAGTTGATAGACCTGTGCTCTAACCTTCGAACCACTGGCTTAATTCCTTTAAGAGTGCTAATGAATAATCGGGTCATAATAGGATCATTACCCGCTATATGCCCGGTTTGTGCTTGAAGTAGTAGATGTGTTGTGACGGAGAACTTTTTCCGCCAAACCGCACTAAGTTAAGTGGCTTGAATTTCGAGGATATGGGACATCGTCCCATTCTATAGGATATGGCCTCGCCACCCCGGCTCCTTTGATTGCCCTTGAGTTTCGTGAGCATCCAAATGCTTTTGGAAATCCCGCAACACATGATCTTGCTCTTTTGTCGCGGATTGATTCGCTTCGATGACATTGAGTGGACGCCATGATTCACGCTATAGCCTTCTTGCTTCGATTTGATCCTCCTTCGTCCATCTTCTTCTTGCCCACAAGTTTCTCCATCATCATTTCTAAGCTTGATGGATTCTTGTTGCGCAAGAATAGTAGCTTGTTGCTCTTCTATTCTTCGTGTCATCTCTTCCTCTCGCTCGCCATGAGGACACCGGGCTCACCGGTCAAAAGGTTGGGATGTAGCCATGCCGTAATTCTCAACTTCTTGAAGTACCCCACCAATTGGCTATAGTCAAGTGGAATTGCCACTCCGATGCGAAGGCGGGTGCCGATAGGCATACAGTATTGATTAAAGCCTCTTAACCCCGGGAATACTCGCCGATGATTCGGGATCGCTTATCGGTCTTGCTCCCGCTTCTCCCCACCATATTGATAGTCACTTCATGACCATTGCGGGCTGCTCGCTTTTTATGGTGGAACCGCCTTCGTCTGGTTGACGGGTCAGACAATCGCTCAAAAACTGAAGGCTGATGCGTCGATGAACATTGGGCGCGCATCGCCGAAATAAGCTTCTCACAGCAGCAATGAGACTGCATTTGACTAGCATCACGCTTGCGAGTGAGATAATCACGGAGATCAGAAGTGGGTGTTCCCCCTGTTGACTCTGAAAAACGAGCCTCATTTGAGAGAGGCTTCCTAGATCGAAGTTTGGCTTAACCCGCGAGGTTGCCATTTTCTTTGATTTTGACGGCGAGGTTCGCCGTTCTGCCGAGGTTCGTCCTGTTTAGAGGAGACCTCATGTTGGCGAAGTTCATTGCTTGGACGAAGTTCAACACTTTTAAAGGGGACCTCATGTTGCTGGCGAGGTTCGACCCTTTTAAAGGGACCTCATGTTCTTTGGCGAGGTTCGACCCTTTTAAAGGGACCTCATGTTCTTTGGCGAGGTTCGACCCTTTTAAAGGGACCTCGCGTTGTGGCGAGGTTCGCCGCTCGCCGAGGTTCGCCCCGCTTAGAGGAGACCTCATGTTGGCGGTTCATTGCTTGGACGGTTCAACACTTTTAAAGGGGACCTCGCGTTGTAAGCGAGGTTAGCGATTAGGCGACTTTCGTCTTGTTTTGAATGAACCCCCTGATGATGACGAGGTTCGTTGATTTTCTTCGGACGATAGTGGAATCCGTCCAACGAGACCAAAGCTCGAGCACGCCGGGCGAAGCTTGGTTCTCGGCCGACGCTGTCTAGCACGTCTCGAAAGTGGACCATTAGAAGGTCCAGTCTTCTCATAGGCAGAGCGAGGCTCGCCAGAAGCCAAAACTTGGCTAAAAACATCCGAAGTGGACTTGGGCTGCTTAACAACCCATTTCTTAGCCCGCTGGTTGACTTTTGGAGCCTTGTCTTTGAGAGACAAAGGCTGCTCGTCGAGGTTCGCTCGAGAGGATTCAGCAGAAGCCACGGGGGCTGAAGTCTCATATGAGACTCGGCGACACTTGCGTGTCTTCACTGGGCTAGATGCCCCAGAGGAGAGAAACTCCTCGTACTTACTCTGATCGAATTCGATGACCAAGGTTTGAACCTCGGTTCCCACTGCAATCTTGTCTGATTGCGCCACCACCAATTCATCGGAATGAACGGTTGCTCCCACTGTGGTCGCCATCTTCTGTAGAGTCGAAAAAGTTTTGTATTGATTGAATTTGAAGAAGAATTACAATCACACTCTCTCGGTTACAGAGGAAGAGAAGGTTGATTTGACTTCTCTTTTGTATGGGTTCTTGGTGGCGAAAGAAGACTTCACTCAATGCTCACGAGATCCGCTCGCTGACGATCGTAACAAAATTGTTGATGATTGATGAAGAACTCAATCTCTCTTGCGCGCAAGTGCTGAATTTTCCAAAAGTTCCCAAAAGTCCCCTCCAGCCCAATGGCTACTCACCGCCATTTATAGGGCTTTTAGCATGTAACTGGCATGCTGGAATTGTGGGAACGGGCTAACCGCATGGACGGGTATAACCGATGTCCACTACTTAGCCCACGGATTGTTGTGGCTTTCGTGGCCTTTGGGTCCGCTACAAGGGCGAAGCCGATAGATGACGAGCTTCCTGGTCGGTCAACCTTGATCGAATGACGGTTCGCTACTTGGGCAAGCCGGTTGGGTAACGAGCCATTGCGTGGGCAAATCTCACCGGATGTGTTTATACATTTTGGTTGGATGGCGAGCCGCTATTATAGGCGAACCTCAGATGAATATCGAGGTTCACCGCTATAGGCTAACCTCTGTTGAATGGCGCAGGCTCACCGCTATAGGCTAACCTCTGTTGAATGGCGCAGGTTCACCGCTATAGGCGAACCTCGTTGAATGGCGCAGGTTCACCGCTATAGGCTAACCTCGGTTGAATGGCGAGGTTCACCGCTGTAGGCGAACCTCGTTGAATGGCGCAGGTTCACCGCTATAGGCTAACCTCTGTTGAATGGCGCAGGTTCACCGCCGTAGGCTAACCTCGTTGAATGGCGCAGGTTCACCGCCGTAGGCTAACCTCTGTTGAATGGCGCAGGTTCACCGCTATAGGCTAACCTCTGTTGAATGGCGAGGTTCACCGCTATAGGCGAACCTCGGTTGAATGGCGCAGGCTCACCGCTATAGGCGAACCTCGGTTGAATGGCGAGGTTCACCGCTATAGGCGAACCTCGGTTGAATGGCGCAGGCTCACCGCTATAGGCGAACCTCGTATGAATATCGAGGTTCACCGCTATAGGCGAACCTCGTATGAATATCGAGGTTCACCGCTATAGGCGAACCTCGGTTGAATGGCGAGGTTCACCGCTATAGGCGAACCTCAGATGAGGTTGAGCCTCGCCTTTGACCGAAGTCTCGCTTTTGAAGCTTTAACAACTAGGTGCGCCCGACTCGCCCGAGGATTTTTGACCGCCTACAATGTAGACCAACCGAACTCATAAGCCCAAATGGATTGAATCCGCCGCTAGACAAACCAAGTCTAACATTCACGCACTCATTCGCAAACCAAGGATAAGTTCGATCCACATGCTTCCATGCCTCTGCATCGGCGGATGTCGACTTTACCATCATCTATACGTTCTTCCATGTGCCACCTCATTTGCTTAGCAAGATCTTTATTCATATACAACCGCTTTTAGCCTAGGTATTAAGGAAAATGACGAAGGACCTTTGTCGAATCTTCCTTTGCTTAAGCATAGACCTTCTTTGTCCCATGTGTCAATAATTTTTGCGTTGTACCCACCGTGATACTCCACAAACCGACACTCCTCAAGATCTTTGTTATCCTTATAGTAGAGGATACAATCATTAGGGCATCGTCGATTTTTTGTAATCAAGTCCTATAACGAAACAATCTTCTTTATGTTATCATAATTTCTTGGAATGCTCTCTTTTCCATTTGGAATCACTTTTCTCAAAGAACACAGGCAACATATTAAAATATTTATCCGCCATTCCGCTAAGAGACTTTATATGCAAAAGACGCAAAGATAAATGATAACTGGTGAACTTCGGTGCAACCCTCATACGATCATTTTCATTGTCATCTATTAATTTCATTATCTGCGCCCGACTCCTCGTGATCATTCACACCTCTAGCATTTTCTCAGAACTTCAAAGATCCTCGGACCTTCAATTTCATCTATATTAGGAACTGTTAACATATTAGCAAGCATTGTATGTGTATCATCTATCCTCCCATCTCGACGTGCACCGTCTCCGCCATCAATTTCATTTCTTCAAGACATTCTTCCCCATGAAACGCCCAATATTTGTACTCCTCATGAAATCCGATATTAAGTGTTTATGTAAATCACTTTTATCCACCAATGCCATATTTTTACACCAACAGGGACAATACACGACATTACTATTTAACTTTCGTGGGTCCGCTATGCATCTTGTATGAATTGATTTATTCCATCTTTATATCGATTGTCCCTCCATCCATCAATGAGGAATATCGATCCATGATTTGTCGGGAACTATCCTCATCTGTATGATATATATAATATTATTCATAAATGAAATTAAGCATAATTAGGTAATGTGAAATTTTATTATTAAAGCATCAAATACCCGGTTGGGTGATATTAACTTTTTCCACGACATCAAGGAAATACAAATTATAATAATCTCAGAGGGGGAATTGTCAGAACATAAATTATGTGGGCGTAAAATCTAACGCTCATATTTTCAATAAGACACTTTAACGGCTGTCATAGGAAATGGACCTATCCCATTAGGAATATAGTAGTGTCTACAACTACCTTTACATACATTATCGTTTTATTTCTTAAAAATTTCTAAGAAGATCTACTGTCTGTTCTCCGAAGTACACCGTATGGATGTTATAATGCGTATCAATGATCGATAATAGATCGATAATAGATCGATCATAAAACAACATAAGCTTATTGTACACGGAGAACAATGCGATAATGTTATCGAAATTTTAATGAATAAAATGCATAATGTATACAAAGATAGATGATACACTCTTGTATTCCTAACACATCTGAAGGAATCCTCCTCGACAGATCTAATAATTATTGTATGTAGATCATGCTTCTAACATAAATCACGTTATTCTCTTTAGATATAAAAAGTATTCTCACATCCAACTAGAATTACGTGCGTTTATATTAGAAGAGATTCACATCCAACATTATTAGACGGGAAACTAGGGGTAACGACTTCCGATTCATATAATCATGATATATATAATATTATTCATAAATGAAATTAAGCATAATTAGGTAATGTGAAATTTTATTATTAAAGCATCAAATACGGTTGGGTGATATTAACTTTTCCACGACATCAAGGAAATACAAATTATAATAATCTCGAGGGGAATTGTCGAACATAAATTATGTGGTAAAATCTAGCGCTCATATTTTCAATAAGACACTTTAACTACCGTCATAGGAAATGGACCTATCCCATTAGGAATATAGTAGTGTCTACAACTACCTTTACATACATTATCGTTTTATTTCTTAAAAATTTGGCGGCACCTACGTTCTCCGAATTGCAATGCGGATGTTATAATGCGTATCAATGATCGATAATAGATCGATAATAGATCGATCATAAAACAACATAAGCTTATTGTACACGGAGAACAATGCGATAATGTTATCGAAATTTTTAATGAATAAAATGCATAATGTATACAAAGATAGATGATACACTCTTGTATTCCTAACACATCTGAAGAAGGAATCCTCCTCGACAGATCTAATAATTATTGTATGTAGATCATGCTTCTAACATAAATCACGTTATTCTCTTTAGATATAAAAGTATTCTCACATCCAACTAGAATTACGATGCGTTTATATTAGAAGAGATTCACATCCAACATTATTAGGCGAAACTAGGGGTAACGACTTCGATTCATATAATCATGATATATAACACAATACAATATCATATATCTAACTAAATTGAATGCATCAATAACAATAGAATCGGTTTATCATAACTATCCTTTGTTTAATTAGAGTATTAGACTTATAGTAATATAATCATGATTGTATTATTGTTAAAGTTAGTATAAAGTTAGTTTAATTATGGTTAGGGACTTAGGGTACTGTAATTAGATTTAGTATTAGGATTATTTTCGATAGTTACTTCATAGAGTTAGGATTAGCGTTATATATATTTAAATTAGTTATTAATATTTAGGATTAAGATAAAATTTGAGTGAGAGTTAGTTTAATTATGGGGTCATTGTCTTGGGAAATGAATTTAAGGTAATAATTAGGATTTCTAATTGATTAGATTTGTTCAATTAGGATTAGGCTAACTAAAGTTTAATTAATACCATTATTAACTGGATTAGGTTACGAAAGATCATTAAAGATAGGATTAGGATTATAAAAAGTTAAGATTTAAGTATATTATTATAAATCATTAAAGTTAGGATTAGGGTTATAAAAAGATAACTAGGATTACTCTTAGGCTCATATTTCTTTATCGAGATTAATTTAATTGAGTTATTCAAGTTAGGATTAAAGTAGATTATTGAGTTATTAAAGTTAGGATTAAATTTATTAAAGTTAAATTAATTAATTAGAGTTAGAAAAATGCTAAATTATTTATTAAAGTTAGTTGAATTAGGATTATATACTTGGGTATATAAGTTTAATTGGCTAGATTTAATAAAAATTAAAGTTAGGGTTAGCGTTAACAAACTTTAAGTTATCTTAATTAGGGTTATGTGATCAATTTGGGTTATGATAAATATCAATTAGGGTAGATCATTATAATTAAAGGTTAGGGATTAGGTTTTAATTTCAATTCTTAAAATAAGAGTAATAAAATTGTATATAACCCTAATGCAATTGTATATAATCCATAAAATTGTAATAAAATTAGAAATCATTAAAAGATTATACCTTGACTAGATCGGTGGTGGTGAGGCGGAGGCGGCCTGGCGAAGGCGGCGTTGTGGAGAAAGCGGAGCGGCGTTCGCGGAGAGATGAAGCGGCCAGGCGTTCAGCAAAACGATATAATAGCGGCGTTCGAATCTGGAGAAGATCTCAGCGGATAAGCCAGCGAAAAGCGGCCGATGGTAGTGGCAGCGAGGAACAACGATCTGTGGCCAATGGCCGAAAAGCCAGCCGGCGAAATAAAATAAATTCTGATAAAATAATGAGGTAAAACGCATTTTATAGATAAACATCGCCGACGGGTATCCCGTCGGCGATGTTCCGTCGACAAAAGCCCAAAATCCACTAGTGCAATTTTGTTGTCGAACACCACAATTAATTGTCAAAAAAATCATTCAGAAATAAAATGTTATATATGTATATTTCTTCTAAAAAGATACATTGTACGTATAAATATGTATATTGAGTTACTATTGTGGGGGATTTTACTCCTCAAAAGGCTTCCCTGAAGAAAATAAAGAAGATAACAGAAATTGCAGGAAACCCCATCTTTCTTTATTAATCAAAGGGCACCTAAACATTTAACCTTAGCCCATTTCCAGGCGCCATCCAAAAAACATAAATTTGTCTCCTTAACCTTGGTTTACAACAATACAAGACCTCGTATAGACAAACCAACCAACCCATAGTCTAAGATGCAAACTCCTTTATCATGATAAGAGCCAACTTCTTAATCATGATAAAACTCTTTAACATTATCAAACTACATGAAGTTCCAAAGAATTAAAGAAACGGTCCTAGTAATCTCCTACGCTTTGATTCCCAAGCCCCTTGAAGATTTATTGTTGTTGGGCAAAAATCATGTCCCCTTGACCTAAGAGTATGTATAGTTCAATCTCCCAATGGGAACCATGGATCGTTCACTGTTGGTCTAAGCCAGCATGTCATACCAATCATTACCTTAGTCATTCTCCTTGCATCTTCAGACTCACATTGGACTTCATTTTTCCTTGGGCACACAACTTGACTCTGATACCACTTATGGGGACTTTTCAAGCCCAACAGAGGGTTAATGGACTTTAAATACCACTTATGAGGACTTTTCAGGCCCAACAGAGGGTTAATGGACTTTAAATACCACTTATGAGGACTTTTCAGGCCCAACAGAGGGTTAATGGACCTTAAATAGAGTCTAGAAAACCCAAAAGCTTATTAGGAGTTAATGGGTCTTAAATGGAGCTAGGAATCAAGTCAAGCTTTGGCCAAACTTCCACTTAAACTCACCGCTCTCTCTTATCCTTTTCAATGTGGGACTTTACTCACATGTAAATATCTTAACATTATTCGGACATTATGGAATCATAAAAAAGGAGCGTAATATATTCATCTCAGGCATAGACCTATTTTTCAAGATGAATAATGGTGCACATTTATATAAGCATCATGCAAGACACACAATTGTTAGTTGAAACAAGTGTCCTCATACCATAATTACAAAATTTTAGCAACCTATCAAACTCTTAACTTGTAGATTACATATTTCCTTTTTAAAACCCAAATAAAGAAAACAAAATTGTTGGTATGCTTTGTTAAGAGCCGATACATTTTGGTGAAATGAAAGCAGATGGAGAAGGGATACAGCTATAGGCTAGAGAAACATGACCTGAATTTGCTGATCGCTGGGCCAGTGTTCTGGGTAATAGGCTCCATCCACAACCTGTGTCAATTCTATGAGAGATCGAACGGCCATGTTCAGATTCTTCAGAAGAGTGTTCAGATTCCTTTCTTAATGGGCAGTCTTCTGTTCTTGGTGGGAGGATTCTTTAATCGTCACAACGTCTTCGGCCACATGATACTGGTAAAGTTCTCATTACCAATTCATAACCATGAACAGTGGAATGTGCATTCAAATTATTGCAAATGAAGAGAAACTCCATTTAATTGACATCTGCATGTAGTATACATGTTATTATCAGAAATCCATTGATCAGCAAGGATATTCATAATAAGTTTTGCTAGGTTGTTTTCCAATTTAAGTAGCAAAATGATGAAACTAGGCCAGAGCAAAATCATACTGTCTCTAATGGCAAGTATATATTTCTTCTAAAAGATACATTGTACATATAAATATGTATATTGAGTTACTATTGTGGGGATTTTACTCCTCAAAAGGCTTCCCTGAAGAAAATAAAGAAGATAACAGAAATTGCAGGAAACCCCATCTTTCTTTATTAATCAAAGGGCACCTAAACATTTAACCTTAGCCCATTTCCAGGCGCCATCCAAAAAACATAAATTTGTCTCCTTAACCTTGGTTTACAACAATACAAGACCTCGTATAGACAAACCAACCAACCCATAGTCTAAGATGCAAACTCCTTTATCATGATAAGAGCCAACTTCTTAATCATGATAAAACTCTTTAACATTATCAAACTACATGAAGTTACAAAGAATTAAAGAAACGGTCCTAGTAATCTCCTACGCTTTGATTCCCAAGCCCCTTGAAGATTTATTGTTGTTGGGCAAAAATCATGTCCCCTTGACCTAAGAGTATGTATAGTTCAATCTCCCAATGGGAACCATGGATCGTTCACTGTTGGTCTAAGCCAGCATGTCATACCAATCATTACCTTAGTCATTCTCCTTGCATCTTCGGACTCACATTGGACTTCATTTTTCCTTGGGCACACAACTTGACTCGATACCACTTATGGGGACTTTTCAAGCCCAAGAGAGGGTTAATGGACTTTAAATACCACTTATGAGGACTTTTCGTGCCCAACAGAGGGTTAATGGACTTTAAATACCACTTATGAGGACTTTTCAGCCCAACAGAGGGTTAATGGACCTTAAATAGAGTCTAGAAACCCAAAAGCTTATTAGGAGTTAATGGGTCTTAAATGGAGCTAGGAATCAAGTCAAGCTTTGGCCAAACTTCCACTTAAACTCACCGCTCTCTTATCCTTTTCAATGTGGGACTTTACTCACATGTAAATATCTTAACATTATTAGGACATTATGGAATCATAAAAGGAGCGTAATATATTCATCTCAGGCATAGACCTATTTTTCAAGATGAATAATGGTGCACATTTATATAAGCATCGTGCAAGACACACAATTGTTAGTTGAAACAAGTGTCCTCATACCATAATTACAAAATTTTAGCAACCTATCAAACTCTTAACTTGTAGATTACATATTTCCTTTTTAAAACCCAAATAAAGAAAACAAAATTGTTGGTATGCTTTGTTAAGAGCCGATACATTATGGTGAAATGAAAGCAGATGGAGAAGGGATACAGCTATAGGCTAGAGAAACATGCCCTGAATTTGCTGATCGCTGGGCCAGTGTTCTGGGTAATAGGCTCCATCCACAACCTGTGTCAATTCTATGAGAGATCGAACGGCCATGTTCAGATTCTTCAGAAGAGTGTTCAGATTCCTTTCTTAATGGGCAGTCTTCTGTTCTTGGTGGGAGGATTCTTTAATCGTCACAACGTCTTCGGCCACATGATACTGGTAAAGTTCTCATTACCAATTCATAACCATGAACAGTGGAATGTGCATTCAAATTATTGCAAATGAAGAGAAACTCCATTTAATTGGCATCTGCATGTAGTATACATGTTATTATCAGAAATCCATTGATCAGCAAGGATATTCATAATAAGTTTTGCTAGGTTGTTTTCCAATTTCGTAGCAAAAATGATGAAACTAGGCCAGAGCAAAATCATACTGTCTCTAATGGCAAGTATATATTTCTTCTATTGGTGAATATTTACTTACAAGTGCATATCGGTGTCAATCGATAGACATGAAATTACAAGTGCAAATAGTACTCACCTAGAAAATTAGACATTTATATACTTGCGACTATAAATTCTGTCTCTTTTTTTAATTGGAAATATTCACCTTAATTTGAATCGCATTATAATTGGTACAAACTTTTCTAATGCACAAACAGGCAAAGAGTTGGATTTGGTTATGCACATTTGGGAGCTTGTTATTTTTCATGGGGGGACTACTGAACATACTAAAGGTATTCAAGATGCATCAAATGGATGGAATGAGACTAGAAAAGCTCCGAGGTGGTGCACTCGAAATACTCATTAGAGAAAGAGAAGGAAAAGTTCCTTTGATCCTCAATGATGACAGCAGAAGGAGGCCGCGATTTTTGGTGGAGGATGATCCCCCACTGCCTCACACTCCGGTTATTGCAAGTACTCCATATAAGGAGGTGGAGGCTCCTCAGCCTCAGCCACAGCCTCCTGTCCTTGCGACGCCATATAAGGATGTGCTTATCAGAGGCAGCAGCCAGCAGGCTTGAAGGGGTCTTTATGGAAGTTGCAAGGACCGTGCAAGTTCATTTGTTTCTTCTGCCAATGGGATTGCATTTTTTTCTCAATTTTAAAGCTTCTGTTTTCATATTGATTCTCCTCTGTACGAAGCTTAAATTTGCTTTTATTATTTTATTTGATAGTAGCTTTTTTCAATTAACTACAGTTAATAAGATGTAATGAGACTGATATTGGTGGAATATTTAAGCTTAATATCGAAAAACCCTCCTTAACTTTGGACTATTGTCAAAAAACCTCTCATGACTTCCAAAATATCAGAAAGCCCCTCTAAAGTTTAGGTCATATCATGAAACCCCCTTTAACTTTAAGATTTTGTCCAAATAAACCTTAAAGTGTGGACCGCAATTTTTATTGGAAAAAACATCCCCTTAGATAATTTTCTGATATTTCGCACTATGTCATTTTTAAATATTGTTTAGGTGATTAAGAGTTGATTTTACCCTATAGGCAGAGTTTTCAAAAAAGAGGCCATTAACTAAGGAGTTGTTCAGTTGATTCACTCGGCTGATTAACTGTCGAAAATAGTTAATCAATGTTGCATTTGAATCCCTAGACTTACTATTTAAACCCCAACAATGTGTTCTCATATGATCGATGTGGGACTATTAGTGGACGCATCATACTTTCTTAAAGTAACCTTGAAAATTAGGGGGGTATATACGTTGAAAAAATTTAAACTGTCTGGGGTTATCTGACAAGCCCAAAAGGCTAACGGTTAAGTGATATTTACAAAGTTAAGGGGTTATCTTAAAATGAGCCAAATTTTGGAGGGAGGGGGAGGGAAGTGATATGTGAAATTTAAGGTGGAGTGATCCATAATAATGTCCCAGGATTCAGAATTAATTAAGAGACATGCAGCGGTCCTAATCCTTGACAAAGCAACGGCTAACATTATTTTGATTAAAAAAAAGGTTGACATCATCTGATTATCAGATTATTTTAGATGACTACCATCTTAACTAGAAGAACATATCACCAAATCAAAATGTCATAATCTTCACACTTTTTCAAAGGAAAAAAACAAACAAACAAACAAACAAATGCATGCTATTTTTGGTTGGTAATTCTTTTGGAATAATCGGGGGACTTAATATCAATTTGAATGAGTTGGCTAATTTTGAGACAGGGGTTTTTTTGTACAAGTCCCTTATATCTTCAATATTTTGATATTAGTCCCTCAAATCATTGGAATTTGATATTAGTTCCCCAGATCTCATAACTATATTGAAATTTGTCCTTCTAAATTACCACCCCATTCAGTCTCAAGACCTCAGGTCGCTCTGTCTCTTGCTATCGTTCCCGCTCGCCTGCAGCCATTGCCGGTGGCGGCCCATCAGTAGCCCCTGCAGCCATTGCCGGTGGCGGCCCGTCAGTAGCCCGTAGGCAGCAACAACAACAATCGTGCACTCTCTGGCCTCTTCCTCCACCTTATTATTTTCTGGTGATTTCGTTGGTTTGCTGAGTAATTTAAGGAGTTTTGGCATTGCTCCTGGGACAACTCCGGTATAGATCCAAGTGTTCATGTTGGGTGGAGTTTATTGTGGTATATTAAGGGGAGAAGGAGACTTCTTGAGTAGTCTAGGATTTGGATGATGAAGGGTCTGAGGTCTTTGTTATTTGATACGAGGTGAGATTGGATGGATGTTTCGAGACCATAAGAGTGAGCGAAGCCGCCTGTGCGAAGAGAGTGAGCGAAGCCACACAATCCCTTTTAACAACTCAATATCAAACATATGTTGGCGCACGCTATCTGAAACCTAACACCAATCGTTGTGCAACAATCTGCGATATATGCGAAAGCGTAGCCCATGGAAGCGTCACCGAACACCTTGATTAGATCTCCTCCTTCTTTGTAGACCAGTCAATCACCGAGCAATGAAAACATCAAGAAAGTACTAGTTCGAACAAAGAGTAAAGCAATTACCGCAGAATAATAGATCAAGAGACAAAGACACATAATTTATGTGGTTCGGCAATCCCCTACGTCCATGAGAAGAGAATTGAGTCTTCATTTATTCTAGAGATTACAATATAATCTATTCTTATGATCTAAGATAGATCCCATAAGAAACCGTCTCTCAATATCACCAAAAGATCCCTCACAAACCCTAGATTTCTACCCTTAGTTCTCTCTACTTATCTCTTACAATATGCAACTCTCCTTAACTTCCTATGGCTTTATTTACAAAGAATCTCTCAATGGGTATTCAGAGAGCTTTCTCCTCTCTTGAATTCATGTAGGACTCTTTTTTTAACTTGGATTATCAATTCTAATTCTCCTCCAATTAGAGTTTAATTCCAATTGTAATTAATTCTTTTCGATCAAATTCAATCCACAATCCAAGTCCAAATAGGATTTCCTGAAATACAAGACTACTTTTCAACAATCTCCATCTTAGGCTTGTATGAAACCATCTTCAGAAATATTGATCCTTCCTTTTAACCTTTTGCTGCAAATTTGTAAAACTGTAGAGGGCGAACACCTTCAAGAAATCACCTTAAACCCCCTCTTCCAAAGGCCACTGAAGCAATCACCGTTCGCACATTGAGGTCAAGCCTTCCAATGACTTGACACCAACCTCCATTGATGCACTCTCTAAGCCCAACTGACGACTTGTTGCAGACTTCTTCTTAAGCCTCCAACTAGAATTGAACTCCCATTTCAGCTCTCCCTCGAAACCCAAGTTTGTTGCCAACTTCTCTTCCTCATGGTCGTACACCCTCTTGAAGATGAAGCTCCACCTTGAACACTAGTTCCTTCAGACACTCAATACAAGCTATCTCCACATTTCTCCCCAACTAGAACGGGATTCCTACCACATTATATTGTGATGACTCCTCCGTACACTTAGGTTCGGTAGCCCATAAAGTCAAGCACACCAATGGATATTAGATTCTTCCTTGTCTTTGGGATTAACCGAATGTTCTCCAAGGAAACCATGCTCCCCCTTCTCCCCACTACCATGACTGTTCCTACACTCATGATGTCGCATCTCAAGCCATCCACAGTGTAGATAATCTTCTTGACTTCTTGCACTAGGGAGTCAAACATGCATGTTTGGGAATATATATGGGCCAATGTTCCATAATCTAATATCCAACAGCACAAGAAGTGTTGTTCCAAGAAACCATCAACACCTTGACTTGTTGACTTTCATCCTCCAAAACTGCTAATGCACCATCTAGTTGATTTTCTGTAATACCCACTGCATATGAAGTTTGCGCCACCTGATCTCTCATATATTTCCCCCTCAACCACTCTTACCGTTTGAAATAGTCTTTCTTCACGTGACCCTTCCCTTGGCAAAAGTAGCACGGCTTAGCTTGTGAACCTATCTTGTTTGAAGATCTTCCTAACACATCTGCCACTAACCCAGCATCAAAACCCAAATCATCACCAACACCCTGTTGTCACTGAAAATCATCTGTGAGGAGTGCCACTTTGATCTTGTCCATGGTGATTATCGCCTTGCCTATGGTTAGGATGTCTTCAGATATTATTAAGTTGCTGGAAGAGAACTCAAGAAACTTACTGTTTTATCATCATCTTTAATTTTTGACCTCGTCACCGCTAACTCGGTCACTATCCTATTGAAGTTGCTCAGATGCTCCAATATTATCGTACCTTCCTTCATCCATAGTCCATACAACTGCTACTTCCAGTACAAGTTGGTGGATGCATTATTGGTCACATACAACTCCTCGAGTTTCTTCCACATACTAAGTGCAGTCCTCTCCTCGATTATGTGATACCCCACTTCATAAGAATGAGCAAGTAGAATTGTACTCCACGACTTCTGATCCATATCATGTAAGACTCGTCACTTGTCATCTTCTCTGACTTCTTGTTCACTCCTAGCAAAGCTTGATCTAGGTCATGTTGGATCAAGACGGCCTCCATTCTTTTCCGCCAAAGCCCAAAATTTCTCTTACCATCGATCTTTTTAAACTCAGTCTTCATCACTGAAAAAAATTTCATTTCATGCCGCAAAGATTGAAACTTTCCTCAAAGACGAGTCTAATCTAATAAAAATTTAGCTCTACTACCAATTGTTGGTGCATGCCACCCGCAACCTAACATCGATCATTGCGCATCAACCGACGATTTATGCAAAAGCGTAACCTGCGGAAGCGTCACCGAACACCCTAATTAGTTCTCCTCCTTCTTTGTAGACAATCAATCACCGGGCGATATGAAAACACGAATAAAATACTAGTTTGAACAAAAGAGTAAAGTAATTTTCGCATAATAATAGATCAAGAGACAAAGATATTGAATTTACATGGTTCGGTATTGCCTACATCCACGGCAACTAGGATTTCCTAAAATACAAGGTTATTTCCCAGGAATGTTGATTGTAGTGTCTTCCAACATTGCAATCTTCATCAATGCAAGCAAATCTCAGCCTGCATTGCCTTTTCCACCCTTCTTACCCATTAGAATTTCCAATGGAAGTGTCCCAAAATTGTAGCATCAATTCTTGAGTTGTATTTCTCCATCTCTTACAGCTTAGAAGCTTTGTAAACGTCCAAATTTGAGAGAGTGATCCACTCATCGATGGCTATGGGCACCATCAGAGATTAAATTAAATGGGCTTGGGGATGAACGATATGTTGGAGAAGATGAGGGTTGAATTGGGTTTGGGTTTGTGAGGAAAAGGTTATGAGGTTTTAAACGAGTATGAGTTAAATGGGTAATGGGTTTGGGTTTGTAATAAAAGGGGCATAACAGTCAATCCACCAAAAAGTTATAGTTGACGGAATATTTCATCCCAAGTCTTACATTCTTTAACCAGGGGGGCTAACTTCAACATGATTATGAGACTTGGGGGCTAGTAGAAATTTCAAAGAATTGGGGTACTATTACCAAAATATTGAAAATATAAGGGGCTAATATCGAAAAATCCCCTTGAGATAAATGAAGAGATACGGAAACTAATAGCAATTTCAATTATTAGGGACTAATTCAAAATAAGAGAGACTTAAGGCGGTGTAATTCGGTTCGATATCCGAGAATACCCGATCCCAAAACAGCAAGCACCCTACTTTCACCTTCTCCCATTTTTCTCGTCGACGCCTCCGTCGATTTGGCCTTCAGTTCAGCGTCTCTAATCTCAGTAAAACCCTAACCCTAATTCCTCAAAAGTTAGAGCGATGTCCGTTCTAATCGTGACTAGCGTGGGCGACGTCGTGGTGGATCTTCACACCGATCGATGCCCTTTGACCGCAAAGAACTTCCTCAAGCTTTGCAAGTACAATCCTCTCTCTCTCTTTTTTCCCCGTGATTTATTCTTTTATTTGGTTGATATTTGAACTCTTGATTGTTTGCAGGATGAAGTATTACAATGGCTGCTTGTTTCACAAAGTTGAGAAGGATTTCATGGCGCAGACCGGTGACCCTACCGGCACCGGCACCGGAGGCGACTCCGTCTACAAGTTAGTAGCTTTTACTGACATGCGGTTAATTTTGTTTTAAAAAACAGGAACTTGTTCTTCCAATAGCTGACCACATCTAACTTGGCGTAAAGTAATATTTAAATTGCATTTTAAGACTTTAATTTTGAGTGGTGAACCAAGTATTCGTATAGATCATTAATTTTGTGATATTCTGTCTCTAATCCATTTTATTAAATTATAGAATTTTTATCGATCATCAAGATGCAATTAAATTGGCTTGAAATTGAGGGTTTTGTTCATTTTGTTCCTAATTCTAGCAATTAGCAATTAACAAAATATTGGGTAAAATTATGATTTAAGTTATACTTTTGAGAGTTTCTTCTGAGAGCAATCCAACTATATATGGCGAAGAAAAGTATAATTGTTGTCTCTCTATTTGTACTTGAGGAAGGCTTGAGGGCTAAAGATATATGTACATTTGGGGTTAAGTGTCCTGATGCAAAAGATGCTGAATTATTTCCCTTTTAAGGCTTGTTACTTTTTTGCGGCGAAGACTAACTTCTTGTTGAGAGATACTACCTGTATCTAGCAGGCAACAATGTGAGAGCTATTACATGGTTTAGTCTTAAGTTTAAGGCAATTACTAGTGAACTGTGTTGGCAAGCTGTAATAATGTTATAATGGAGTCTGAGCCTTGAGGATGTATGGTACTAATGATCATGCATATGACTTCAGATTTCTGTATTTCATTTTGTATTGGCTAATCGTGTCTCATTTAGAGATAGAGGTGATTCCCTATAGAAAACCATATTAAAAAAATTTGCGGTGACGCCCTTTGTTACCTATAGTTTGTTCGCTTAGAAATTGCTACCAAGTCTTACATAATGTTGATTATGGTTGATTGCTTATAATATCTGTCTCTATCTGTTAATTGTTTCAGTTCTAACTTCTAATTCCATTTATTGGCTACTCTGCTATTTATTTCTTATATAAAAATTTAACATTCGGCTTACATTGTGATCCTTCAGATTCCTTTATGGTGAACAGGCTCGCTTTTTTAAGGATGAAATTCATCCAGATTTAAAACATTCTAAAATGGGGACTGTAGCAATGGCTAGTGCTGGTGAGGATTGCAATGCTTCTCAGGTATACCACAACATTTGCAAAGTAACTGGAATCCATATCATGTTCCTTGCAAGCTGAAATAGTTACCTTCTTAGCATATTAGGGCTAAAATGAAGTATGAATGAGAATAGTAAAATGTTTTATTATTTGAAGTTGTAGAAGGTTGGTACGATTCTATGTCTACAACAGCCATAGAAGGACCTTCTTATCCATCTGAGATTTATTGTGAACCCTATCAAGAAGCATGTTGCAGTGCAGTTGCACAGCTTAAATTTGCTAGAAGTTAATAACAGACTCTCCAACATATATGGGTTACAATATCATAATTCATGGGTTCATGATTCTTCATCTGCGGGGTTTGGATGTTTATTTTATGCCTTTATCTTTTATTGGTTGGTTAATTTTTGGTGTAACTTTTAATTTACTCTGTGATGTTTTCGTGGAGGTGGACAGATTTCAGTTTGTCAATGAATGACAGCAAATTCATGCTTAGAAGGTCCTTTTTGGAAATTTCTCACCCTGTATTTTAGGAAGACAATATCATGGCCTATGTCAATTATAAGTTATGAATAAAAGCTATTCTTTAGTTTAAACAGTTCATTTCTTTCTGCTGTATGTACAATTTCTCAAGTCACATAAGCAAATACTGGTTTTACAGGTCTTTTCTTGTTGATCTTGTGTTTTGTATCTACATATACATTCCTCTCCTCCTCATGAATCCCGAGGCATCAAAACTGGCTGAGCTAGGCTTATAGTTGTTTATGGAAGTCTTGTTAGGTCCTCATACATGATGTGCTTTTATGTCCAGGCTGATCTTGATATGGGAGTCCTGGTTGTTCCAGTACAAACTGTGCTAAGGAATAGAGCTTAAGTTGTATAGCTTAGATAAGTGTTCTGTTTCTAAAATGTGTGTATGTGGATGCATTAGTCAACTAGTAATCTCCAATTCGAGGAAATTAGCTTGTTTGATTTTCTATTGTCCAAGATATTATTGGAGATGCATGAATGTGTATCAATTGCAATCACGGGGTTTCATAGAAAGAGAAAAAAGGATGTGATTCTTGCTTTTGGTAGCTTGTGAGTAGAACTTTCAATTATCATCTGTTTGTGCTTTTAAATGACCAATCATTTTGTTTGCTCACCTGGTTTTCTTTACTAATTCTTTCATTTTTTTTGTTTGAGCCAGTTCTACTTCACTCTGCGTGATGATATTGATTATCTCGATGAAAAACACACGGTAGGTTTTTATTTTTTATTTTAATGTCAAATAGAATTTTCAAATATACCTTTGGAGTTAATTTCACTTAAACCCCCTGAACTTTGGGAAATGATGAAAATCTTAAACCCCCTGAACTTTGGGAAATGGTGAAAATGTCCTTTCTGAAAAATAATCTGAAGAGGGATGAGCTGCTCCTGTTGTTGAAAAGGGTAATTTTTTAATAAACCGAGGGCATTTTCATCATTTGCTGCTGGCACGTGGCAGTCAAAGTTGTCAGTGTTACTTTGGGTGTGTTAAGTGTTAAGTGAGACAAGTTCAGGGGCATAAGTTTAAGGGGATCATGTGCAAAACCCTCAGGGGTACCCTTCTAATAACAAGCAACCCAGCAAATTGAATCTCATTTATTTATGCAGGTATTTGGGCTTGTTGAAGAAAAAGAAGGCTTAGATACGTTGGCAAAGATAAACGAATCACTTGTTGATGATAAAGGCAGACCATTTAAAGACATAAGGTTAGTTTCGTATTCTACGGTCTGTATTACCTTTTCTTAATTGAAAGATTTTCAGACTCTATTTTACCCGTTATGAAAGATCTGTCATGTATTTCTCCTAAGTGATTTAATTTAGAAGTATTTTTGTTCATGCATGTGCATGTTCTCCAAGCTTCAAGAAAAGTACAAAGTTTTGTCTGAATAAAAAAAAATATTGACAGGGATTTTGTCTTCGCATGTAACCGTAGATCATTCACTGTTTTTGTACACAGTAGGTGACGTAACACAATCAATAGGATTCTAATATGCGATTTAACGAAACTTTATGCAAACAAAATGCAGACTCAAATGAACTGAATGGAAAATAAACTATAATTAATGAAATTAAACTAACTACTGATAATTTAAACGGAAAATTCAACAAGTTCAATTCTAACAAAACAAATTACTAAATCAAAGTTAATAATTGATTCAAGTCTATCTATGGTGCCATGTTCCTCTGGAGTAAACTTGAACGTTCTGATCATCTCTCTCAATAGGCATCAGCTCTCTGAATAGGCTTTTGTAAAAAATGACTTGTACAACAACACACAGAAAAGATAAGAAAAGAAAAAAGATAAATGATATCTACTATATGTTCTAAATCTTACTTGATTTCGTTTCATTTACAACTGGACCACTTTTTTATAACCAAAGATTGTTTCATAATTTTTTGCCCGTTCTTTGAAGGGATCTGCAGAAAAGATTAATAAAAAGTTTCTAGAAATAAGAACTTATTGGATCATTATTTATCTATTATTTCCAAGCATTGCTTATTTATTAACTGTTAAGACCTTAGAACCTTGTTTGCTTAAAACTTTTTTTCATTACGTGTTCATTGCTTATGGTGCTTGTAATGTACAGGATTAAACATACTTACATTTTGGATGATCCATTTGAAGATCCTCCTCAGCTTTCTGAATACATTCCTGATAAGTCTCCAGAGGGCAAACCACATGATGAGGTAATTTTAATTTTAGGGACTTTTCACAATGGCTTGGTCTGTGGGAATTCTGGTAGTGCACATGCAAATGTGTTCGTATGTGTGTGTCCGGTCCTGCTTACTTGATCTTAAGGTTTTATACCTTACACCATCTCAGTATCCATGGTCCATTGTGTTCCATAATTTTGTATATGAGCACAGAACATGACATCCTTCTTGCATGATTGCCCAAAGGCTTTACCATTGTGGTACAGTAGTTCTCGCCAAAGATGATTACTAGGAATCCTTCTCTGGTTCTTTTACTGCTTTTGTAAGTCTTTGCTTTAAACAATATTCTGATTGCAAAATTACATGACAACATCATCATTGGTTCATTGTAAATAGAAAATCCATAAGGTGTTGGCGCCTTATCTAAGTTGCATGTTTTATATTGTATAAATCACCTTTAACCATGAGAAAGAATGACACATCTCATCCCTGATGGAACTGTAGAAAAAGAAAATCACAAATGATTACGAGTCTAACACTTGTCATCGTAATTGAACTAGCATGGAATTTAATAATCAATCAGAATAATCAATTTTAAACTTTAAGCCTCCACTTCTAACTGACATCTGGTCATCTCCTTGTCTAACTTCTAAATGTTTGACTAGCAACGTCTTTATCTGCCTGATTTCTTCCTGCCATCATCACATCGACATTCTAGTTTTAGCTTTATCCTGTCAACATCGGTGACACATTCTTCTGTTTCTTTTTCTGTTTATGCAGTTTTGTTGAGTGTAACTTCTTTTTACTGCTTATCTTAAGGTCTTCTTCTTTTCTTTCTATTTGGTAAATATGCAGACAGCAGAGGAGCGCCTGGAAGATACTTGGGTGCCCATGGATGAGAAATTAGCACCAGAAGAACTTGAGGAGTTGATTCGTGCTAAAGAGGCTCATACTAATGCAGCTATTCTAGAGAGTGTAAGAACTTTCACCAAATTTTGCAACTTTCTTATAGTTGTATCCATTTAATTGTTCTTATTTGCGTATTTACATTAAATTTATGTGATCAGATAGGAGACATTCCAGATGCTGAGATAAAGCCACCAGAGAATGTCTTATTTGTTTGCAAACTTAACCCAGTCACTCAGGTTGGTCATTAGTTTGATTGTTTAAATAGTTATTTTAGAAGGTATAACTTGCTAATTGTTGTTTCCTGAATGATGCAGGATGAGGATTTATTTACAATCTTTTCTCGTTTTGGGACTGTAACATCGTGAGTACTAGTTATATTGTTTTTCCTTCTTTTTGTTCATTTCTTGAAATGTCACTAGATTTTTTCACTTTTGCAGAGCTGATGTGATTCGTGATTATAAGACAGGAGATAGCCTATGCTATGCTTTTATTGGTGAGTGTATTTAGTCTTTATATCTGTCCATATTACATCTCCTCTTATTTTATAAATAGAATGGATCTAAGGTCTTCAATAATTCTGAAGACTTGATATCAGGATTGACTGCTATCATCTTGCTAACCTGAGTATTGACTTGCTCTCCGCTATCCCTTCATTGTAAACTCTTCTCTTCATCGTAAACTCTAGCCACCACCTCCTTGTCTTATGTTTGTATCCCAGTTATCAATCAGCTTTGTGGGATTGCCTTACTCCCAGTTTACTCTTTTGTTCTCTTTTCTTTTCTTTAGATTTTCCTCTTTTGGGTTTCCACCTCCATTTGCATAAAGTTCTCATCCCACATCTACATGAACATTTCAAGTTCCACCACCTTCTCAGGCATGGTTAATTGTTTCATTGATATATTATTTTCACAAATGATGTCAAAAACTAGAAGTTAATGATGTTCCTATCCAATTAAGGTGATTAATTGACCATGTGATTATTGGAACATAAAGGTCTTGTTCTTCTTTTTGTTGTTGTATGATCACAGTTGCAAAGTGTTATGCATATGTAATATTGGAAACTTGTAACCATAAGCTGTTAGAAGATAGGATAACTGGGAGTATGTGATGCGTGATGCTGTCATGTTTGTTGGTTATAGTCTTGTAGATGATCTCATTATACCTTAAGAAAAATGTTTTGTAGATGGGAAAGTTTGTTGGTTCATTATGTTTTAATTACTTTTTTGAAGAGACACGCATGAATATCAGTAAATGTTCATGGTTTCTTAGGCAACAATATTATCTCATAGATATACTTCTTTTGGTAGTACTTACTATATAGTGTTGCCTTGTGCACCATAGATTTTCATGTTAACAGAAACTTTCTGGTTTATTTTGCAGAGTTTGAAACCAACGAGGCATGTGAGCGGGCTTTTTTCAAGGTAAGTAAAAAAGCACTATCTTATTGGTTCTTTTACTTGAGCATTTCATTTTACTAGGTGTGCACATGAATTGCACGTGGGTAAATGTCATGATTGTTTCTTGGGTTTTTTCCTAGAAACCACCTTAATAATAGGGTAATTATACAGAAACCACCTTTTATTTTCAATTTATACATAAACCACCTTTAAAGCTGGTTTTTGTTGCAATCAACCACCTCCCAGTCAAATTCTTCACTTAAAACCCAAAAATTTACCCTTTAAAAACTCACATTCAATGTACATGACTCATTTTTTTAGTATTTGGGTCTTATTAGGATGTAGGATACAACTCATGTACCTTGAACTTGAATTTTTTAAGCTTTTTTTTGGTTTTTTAGTGAAAATTTGACTAGGAGGTGGTTGATTGCAACAAAAACCAAATTTAAAGGTAGTTTACGTATAAATTGAAAATAAAAGGTGATTTCCGTATAATTACGCTATTATTAAGGTGGTTTCTAGGAAAAACCCCTTGTTTCTTTTTGGTTTATTTCTTTATTATAACTCAGTTGCAAAATAAATATGTTTACCATAAAATATATTGCAATAATCCTTCCTGAACTTTACACTTCTCTCGGTAGAGCCACCTGACATTGTTACTTCAAAATGTGAAATGACCTAAAGACCTATTTCAATTAATTAAATCTTCCAAGCAGCAGTGTTGTAAAAAGCGGCCTAGCGGGACGCCAGCGTCGCTTAGGCCTAGGCGGAGCCTTGGTCGCTTAGATTTGGCTGAAGCGCCGCTTAGCGGCCGCTCCGCCTAAGCGCCTTTGTCCGCTTACGCTTAGGTTCACGCAGCCCCGCCTAGGCCCGCCTAGCTTTTTACCGAAAAAAATCTAATTTTAAACTAAAACCCACCCAAACCCGAACTCATAACCCAAACCCGAGCCCATTACTAACTCTTAACCTATTTTCATCTTTTTTTCACTGTTTTATTTTTTCAATGTGATTAACGATTATGTTGGACATGGTTATGTTTCTTAACATTTGGTTACTATTTTAGTTATTTAGTATTTATGCATGGTTGATTATGGATCTAAGATTATTATTTATGTTTTTTTACAATTTGATATGAACTTAATAGTTAATACATATTTTTGTGAATTATTATAATTAAATAAATTAGAAAATAGCCTTAGGCGCTGATAAGCCTAAACCTAAAGCGCAGGCCCGACTCGAGCGCCTAGTCCGCCTAAGCATATACGTAACATTGCCAAGCAGTAAAAGGATACCCCGAGACGTTTACGGTGCTCAGAAAAAACCCCCTTAACTATTTTAATTTGAAGAAACTCCCTTAGTTTTGGGAATGTTGTAATAACACCTCTCAACTTTGAGAATTTGATTAAACCCCCTCAAATCGGTAAATCCCATTGATGTCGTTACTTCAAAATATGAAATGATCTAAATACCCATTGCAGTAAAAATAAATATCCAGACAGATTAAATTTGGATTATCTAGTTAAATTTGGACTAATTTCTAATTTATAAATAAAAAATTGTTGGGTGTTTGATGGAAACTTTATCCCTTGTTATCGGTGACATGGGTGAGGATGATATTATAGTAAAGTGGATCGATTAACTTTTAATTTATAGAAAAAAAATAGAATTTCTATTAGGAGACGAGTGTATGCATAAAGTTCGCACACATAACCGGCCATGTGCAAAGTCAGTCCATGTGATAGGATAGAAACTTATTTGATGATAGGGATTTTAACTAAGGACTATACTTTCAAATAAACTATGAATACATGCTAATTATTCTAATTAAACATATTAATTATGATAGGATAACAATGTAATAATCAAAAGAGTTAGGGGTGTTTTTGTCTAGGGAAAGTTTTTCCCAAACTCGTATTTTTAAAGGGAGTATGATCTTGTACATTTTTTTCCTCATTGCAAGCCTTAATGGGCGGTCAGGCTAATGCTCTATATTAGGGTGGGGATCCAAACTGCTCATTGTCACATATACATTTTAATGTCCACATGGATACAAAATCTCATTGGTGAAATTTCTAATATATGTATCTCATAGGATAAAAAGTGCAAACCTATAACAATCTTGAAAACAATTATTTTTATTTTCCTGAGGCAGTTTGAAATCTCTAATCCATGCAATTATTAATCTATATAGGTTTAAAAGATGTATTTCACAATGAAAGGTTCAGAATGGACCCAATTATTAAGTAGGTAGGTATGACTTTTATGTTACTCCATATGTCTAATATAATCTTACACCTTTGTAATATGTTTTGAATGTATAATACAGTAACTGGCTTGTTCTTGAGTTTCTTATATTAGTTAATAGTTAACTACCTTTGGGTTATCTCAGCTACTTTTGGGCCAAAAGTGATGCAACTTTGGTATTGCTTTTGACCTTTATCACTTGTAGATTTGCATTAATGCCTAATTCAAACCATCTTTGTCCCTCTAAAAAAAAACTTTTCTTGTTGACAAGGCATGTATAAATACTATTTTAGGAATTTTTTTGTTTTTAACTTGTAGCTTGTGGTCTATAAGTTTTCAATCGGTACAAGTATATCAGAAATATTTATGTTCTCGCTTTGGTGTCATGTTGAGATTCTATTAGATGTTAATCCAGAACTTTGACTGTGTCAATATTTGTAATCAAACAGATGGACAATGTGTTGATTGATGACCGCAGAATACATGTGGATTTCAGCCAAAGTGTTTCCAAATTGTGGAACCAATACAGACATGGTAAAGGGAGTCAACATCCTAAAGGTATATTTTAAACTATAGTCTCAACTTAATAATAAATATAACGAACGTTTAGAAGAATCGCATAATTTATTTCATATTGCAAATTCTCTTTCTTAGGTGGCTGCTTCAAGTGTGGCAATACTGATCACATTGCCCGGGACTGTCAACAAGGCTCCAATAGCAAGCAGCAAGGACCAAAATATGTTCTTAGAAATGATCAGACCCAACACGGCGGAGATGGTCGCAAGAGGTCCCTATTCAAATCAAGATAAACAATGATATATTTTAGGGTTAATTGCGGATAGACCCCTGTACTATCACCAAATTGAATTTACAACCCCGGTAGTTCTACTGTTGCAGGTAGATCCCCGGTAGTTCTACTGTTGCAGGTAGGCCCCCTGAGTGAAAATTTATTCTGCAGATAGCCCCCTTCCTCTGAAAAGGGTCAAAAACATAAATTCACTCAGGGGGTCTATCTGCAATATTAGAACTACCGGGTTAGGAAGTTCAATTTGGCGATAGTATAGGGGTTCTATCCGCAATTAACCCTATATTCTAATATTTATATGGAACAGCTTCTCATATAAAGAAATTTTTGCAGGTACGACATGGTGTTTGATGAAGATCTGGAAGACAAAAATATTAGATATCATGATAAAAGTAGAGCTGATGAGAGAGCAGATGACCGAGCACACAAAGATCACAGGAGAAGCTCGGGAGGCAGTCACCGACAGAAGGATGAGAGAGATCATAAAAGATCTGAGAGCGATAGGTATACGAGAGAGGATTACCACGAAAGAAAGAGAAGAGATCGAGATGATGATGTGTACAGGGAAAGAAAGAGAAGGGATCAGGATGATGATATGTACAGGGAAAGAAAGAAGAGAGATCGAGATGATGATATGTACAGGGAAAGAAAGAGAAGGGATCGAGATGAGGATATGTACAGGGAAAGAAAGAAGAGAGATCGAGATGATGAGCCTAGGAGATGAACAGAATGCATCTTCTCTTTATTTAATACAATGTTTGTACTGTAATAGATGTTGCTAAAAGAGGGCAATTTTGTAGCAGGGTTTCATGTATGCAACTGATGATGGCTTGATCCTTCATGTGATAATTCTTTCACTTTGACAACTGATGCCTTTGATTTCTCAGGAACCTCAAACTTTGTTGAATTCATCAGATGGTGTGTTATTTCCGCAGCAGTCTTGTTCCTCGTCCAACTTTGCACCTGCATTTACGTTTACACTCTGATCGATGCAATGCAGGAATGCCAGCAATTTAACGGCCTTTTTTTTTGCTCAAATAAATCACCTTTAAAATAGGGGTGAGTGACAATACAAAATTCATCTTTAAAGTTCAAGTACTACAAAAACATTTTAAAGGGTGTTCAATTAACCACCACACGAGTCAAGCAAGTGATACTTCTTACCAAATCTAAACCAAAGTTAAACTAAAATTCCTTGTTTTAAAGAGTATTTTAAAGATTTCAAATGAAATTTCATCGGTAAACAAGGTAGGTGGTGATTGTTATTACCTAACTCAATTCAAAGGAGGTTTCTGTATTAATTGAATTTTAAGTGGGAATGCTGTGAAAATACCCCCTCTTTTTTTTTATGCTGATTTTCAGTGGTTACCGTTGTACGTAGGCAGCATTAGCTTTGATTCGAGCTGTTTGTACTGCAGATGATAAATGCATAACCACACCAAGCAATGTTCAAACAACATCTATACAACGCAGAGGAGCAAACCAATAAAAATAGTGTCTTCATGTATATACATGGATATATTTATCATCACCTAGAGTTTATAACTATTACTCAGAGCATCAGTAAGCATGGCAAGTATCTCATCTGCAGAGGGCCTAGCCTCAGGGGATTCATGAGTACAGGCCAAGGCCACCTCCAACACTCTCAACGCTTGAACCTTTGCTTGCCCTTCAACAAAATACTCGAAAAAATGGCAAGTCCCTGCTTTTATTTCTTCCACCCTTTCGACAATGCAGTGTATTTGGTGAGGTGCCCTCGCTCCACCCAATACATCAAAAACCATCACACCAAAATCAAAGATATCCTCTTTTTGCGAACGCTTCTTCTTGCCATTTTTGACCCCCAGAGTGGTAGGCAAAGGTTTCTTTGCCCGGGCAATATCGGGAGTGTCAATGGTTCGAGCAAGCTGGGCAAAGCCATAATCAGAGAGATGGGCAGAGAAATTGGTACCAATAAAGACATTGGAGGACTTTATATTGCCATGGATATTCGATCGAAAGCGTCTGTCTTCAGTTGAGAGAGGCTGAGAATGAATGAAGGATATAGCACTCGCAACATGTAGGATGATCCTTGCTCTCATCTGCCAGTTCAATTGGGTGTGTCCTACGTCTCTGGCTCCTACAAAGAAAATTTCCACTTTAGATGAGAAGGTTAAAAAAAGACGCATTATATAATGATATTTTCATATCAGTATACCATTACCATCGACTTAGTAAGAAAATAATGAATGTGCATGATGCTGAAAGATATATCAATAAGTGAATCAATGTGGTACTTGGTAACTAAATACAGAGATATATCATATACTATACTAAATACAGAGATATATCGTGTACTATAGTAAACCACAGAGAGGATCATTCCAAGCAATATCGATATTGGAGACATGTATATACTATATAATGCACATCATAAAAGTTGGTACAGTAAGTAATTGGAAATTTGACTCATTAATTTACCCAAAGTACTGTAGCTCAGATCGACCTATACATGTATCATACATGCTAACAAAAATCGATTTGTTCCCTGTACAAGGATGCAATCTTCCTTTATAATTCAGGTGACTCTTAAATATATGGAAATCTAGGTGTATGCAGAGAGGTTTATAAGTTCTAAGATATTCTGTAACTTAGTTATATAACCTTGTTACCAACATAGAACAGGAATATACAATCACTACCTGCATGAACATGAAAAGGGATAAGATAATAGCATGGACAGTACATGTAATCACATTAAAACATAGAGAGATGTCGATATGTGTATAAGTAAGTATATGTGCGTGTTTAACGTTTGCAGCTTGTTGTGCATCAAGTTGACATTAATAAAACTTTCAAAGCTAATTTCGATATTTCTAAAGTAAAAACAAGAAATACACATTACGTAATAAGAGCTTCTCTCACACTCGATATGAATTTCAGTCGAATATTAACTCCTATTCAAATGTAGTTCTTACTGTATGAGTTTTCCATGTGAAATATTTTGGAAATTCTCAGAAAAAATGTCCTTAGTACAAAAAATGGTGCCTCACAAGTGAACTGAATGTTTCCATTGCATGCAACATGATGTTGGTTATCAATTTCTGAGGACACGAGTACCCCGTTCATTTATAGAGACCATTAATCAATGTCAAATTTTTCAGTGAAAAAAATGAATATGAAACCCTCTCTCCTATAACCTGGAAATTCCTTCTGACATGTCAGATTGCTTTGCATCTTCCCGCATGCACTGTTTTAATGCTGCAAGGTCATATTTCTACATACCAATATTGAATTTCTAAATAGATACAAAGATTATATTCTCCCTCAACAAACACACATAACTAATCCTAAAAATTCATTCCTTTCTTCATAAGATCTTCTCGAATACTAGAAAAATATGAACATGAATATGATAAATGTTTACCTGCAAGAAGATCAGCAAGACTCCCCATAGGATAATAATTGCATAAAACAAGCTTGGTCCTCTTCGAATAAACATAAGCTCGAACGGGGACCAAGTACTCACACTGCCAGCAAACGGCAGCCACTCTCTCCACCCTCTTCCCAAAATCTGTCCTACCAACAGCCACCTTCCTAAATCTCTTAGTAGCAAACGTTGACCCATCTAAAAGCACGATCTTTTCAGTTATACCAAGACTGCTCATACCAAGAACCTGCACGGATGATCGCAGCACTTCTTTTAGCCCTAAACTGCTCCCACCGCCGCCTCCACCACAAAATGTTAAAGGAAATTCTCCTGCTATACCACACCAACCCTCTTCATCGTCGTCAGATTGGTTGATGGAGTAAAGGGATTGAGTATTGGTCATGCTACTGTGTACTTCCTTTTTGTATGAAAGGCTTGTGGTCCTTTGCCATTGTTGCTGCTGCCTCCTCTTCGCTTCGAGGACTCTTGACATCATTGTTCTCTTTATGGTTAACATGCACAACAGCGAATCTCTCTGCAGATATGCAAGGCGTGTGTGGATCCTGAAGTTTTGAGTTCTGCCTCAGATAGATTTACCTCTCCGATGAAGGGAAACCATGTCGTGTTATATAACTAAATATAAAAGTCTACGAAAAGAAACTTAAGTATATTCAATCAATTAACTCAGGAGAATACATAACAAAGAAACAGAAGACTATTGGTTCTCGAATGCGTCATGTGGACGCTTTTGGATTCAGGAAGGGCCAAAAAGGGAATCTCTGGAAATAACAAGGCCACTTTATTAGTTTCTAGTTATTGATTACTTAATAATGATTCAGAATCTGCCTTGGATGGAGAAACCAAGAAACAGCTAATATAACAATGAAGTCTTTTTCCTAGATAGATTCAAGTTTACATTATAATGTAGATATGAATCTGTCTATAATTATAGACAGATTCATATCAGCTTTCATATGAATAGTTTAAGATAGCTGGCGATCAAAGTTTCTTAATAAGTCGGTCCTTTTCATACATGGTGGACATTAATTCCTAAGTACTAACAACATTTACTGTCTGAAAAATACATCATGTCGATGCATTCAGAATTGCCAAAAATGTCTTGAGGGGGAAAAAAGAATAATTGTTTCTTACCTTGTTAACGCCATACAGAACAGCACCCCTTATGTGTTACTAACTAGAAGAAATTTTCCTTTTTTTCGGAGAACAAATACAATAAATTTTACACTGTAACTTCATCATTCATACTTTAGTTGTGCTTAGTGCTTGATGAGCCATTATGATACTTTTTATTTTTTAAATTTTTTTAAGGAACATTCTCCATTATTCTATTTTGGAGCAAAAGAATCCCATCGACGGAAGAGCTCCTATCTTAATTATGGCCGTCAAGGGATTCCAATTGCATGTTTAGGAGTTCAAAATGGATACATTAGTCCATGATTATTTTTAGTCCTTTCATGCTGAGGCGTCCCTGACTCCCTAACAATACAATACAAGATGCAAACCCATATCAAAATCACATGTGGGCTACCTGGCATAGGAAGGTACCCAAGTTCGACATTTATTTAGGTTTATGACAAGATGCCCAAAAAAAAAACCTACTGGTTAATTGAATTTACAATTAGATTTATTTCATTTACTTCAAGTGATCCTCTATACACATTCCTCTATCTCTACTCCGTAAATGTCTGGAACAAGGGGTCTAATATAAATATAATGTAAGAACATTTAAGTGAGTATGCTAATAAGCAAACAAAAGCAAAATAACTTGGGTGATAGGTGCATGATTAAAGGGTTCTGCTCTTTTTTGCACACCAAATAAGCAATGAACCTGTCCCTCGAAAGTTTTTCCTAGACTCTAGTTGTCAATGATGGCAGTTCTGTAATTATTTAGAAGCGCAGTGGGTTTTTTGTAGCATAGTAACCTCATCTTAAACATCTCTTTAAGAATTAATTAATTATATGAGCGTGCTAATGGGTA
This sequence comes from Asparagus setaceus, assembly GCA_012295165.1. NCBI lineage: Eukaryota > Viridiplantae > Streptophyta > Magnoliopsida > Asparagales > Asparagaceae > Asparagus > Asparagus setaceus. The sequence continues at coordinate 11,112,854 of CM022709.1, forward strand.
ACATCCAGTGAGCATGAAAACCATTTGTCAAGGTGAGCAGATAACAATCAAGTGCACAATAAAAATAAAAAATACACTTTAACTTAAACCTCTAAAGATGAGTATTTCCTCCAGGTTGAAAAGGACTAAATAAAAGAGAAAATAATAGAATAATATAAAAAAATTTATATTATACAAAATAGACTAAGTTTTATCATATAATTATTGAAACCCCCGCCAATTTGAGGGATTATTCTATGGAAAAACTACACTTTCTAGATATCTTAGCTTTTCGTTATGTTTTAAACTATTTAGCAGCAATTAGAAGAGAAGTTGCCATCGTTTTACGTATAAATTAGTAGGACTAGCAGCTGTAACAGGAGGTTAAAGCAAAGTCTCCACCGTTAAGCTTTGACAAACTGAGGCATCAATATGAATACAGTTTCTTCTCTCTTTTAAAAAAAAAACAATGTATATATAAATAAATAACCAAATATGGGGTGAAAAGTTATTGACATTGCTAAGCAAAAGTTACTCACCATCTAGATCATAGGGTGCCCATGGATCTAAGTGGTCACTAACTGGAAGTCAATTCAACAGTGTTATGGGCTACCGTAATTTTTATACGATTTCAAGAAGTCTATCGTAGAGAGCAAAAATCAGTAAAGTAGATTATGGAACAACAGGACAAAACTGTTTTAGCAAATAGTTGCTCACACTGCTTTAGCAAATATAGTAGCTCAAACCATGCTGCCTCTGTTGCTCTCAACAAACTGTAAGTACTTACGATTAAGCATCGACAACTCTGCCTGCGGTAGCTTGAGTTGATTAGACTCCATATAAGTATCAATACAAATGCATGCATATAAATTACTGTCAGTCTACATCTAAAATATTCAAACACTGGAGAAACAACATGTAGTATTACAGGGATTTTGTTATAGCATAAATGGATAGCTCTTGTAATTTGTCTTTAATCGGTTATCAGTAAGATTACATATTAATGCATCCAAGCAGAAAATGGAGAAAAGAACAATCATGTGAAGCATACGCACCTAGCACTTCTTCTCTTCTGCCTTTTTTTGGGGCCTTGTATGCTGTATTGAAAATGGCCAAAGTTGGCTTATGGCATACAAGCATATCTCGTTTTTGGCATGTTGATGCACATCAAAATTCAAGGTTAGATATATGTAGATCTGAGAAGAGAAAGTATATTGAAGCAAAATATAGAGAGAAGAAAAAAGAAAAGAAAATTTGACTATTGAAGCAACGTAACAGGTTTTTAAGCGAATCCACAAATGAGAATGAGGGAGAACAGTCACTCTTGTAAGCAGCACCCTAACATTCAATTAAACAGTTGAGTGAATATGCCAAAGCTCTTGCAGAACGGACCGTATTAATCTAATCAGAAACCACAGAATGAATAGCTCTACTGAGATTTTAAACTGTTTGCCAAATAACAAGGCATTGTGCATCAGTCTGGTTCCTGGCATCATCGAGTTGCACTACAGGAGAACGTGAATCAGTATTTAGGAAGAATTCAGGTGTAATGCGGTCAGTACTAAATTCTCTATGTCATAGATGCTATGTTACCTAGGTACTTCGAATATGAAGCTGTGCGGTCAGTACTAAATTCTCTATGTCATAGATGCTATGTTATCTAGGTACTTCGAATATGAAGCTGTACATGTACCTGTACCGGACACGTAACCGTACCCGTATCTGTACCCAAACTCATTGGACACTCCCTACATATATGCATACATTTATTCGGGCATGTACTCAATTATAGAATACATGTTTTAATTTAAAACAATTGCCATACATTTTTTGAACATATGTCCTACACTTCACATCCACTTCTCGAAACTCGTTGGATAAAAGTTAAGTAAGTTAAGTTCTAAATTATGATAGTTTGAAGATTTGTTTGGATGTCTAGTATAAAAACTAGTGATTTTCCAATTTATAATCCACATAATAAAAGAAACATAAAAATATAACAACAACAATAACAACAACAACAACAAAGCATTTATCCCAAATGTTTGGGGTCGGCTACATGAATTATATACTTCCATTTCATTCTATTATGGGACATCTCCTCCGTTAAGTTAAATATAATTATATCCTTCTTAATTATTTCTAACCAAGTTTTTTTAGGTCTACCTCTAAATCTCCATTTTACATAAACGATCTTAGTCGAATCTCTCTCATTTTATCCTCAATAGGAGCAACCTCTAATTTACTATGAATGCACCCATTTCTTATCCTATCTCTTAGTGTATACCCATAAGACCATCACAACATTCTCATTTCTGCTACACTTATTTTTTGCACATGTTATTTTTAATTGCCCAACACTTTTAACCCATAAAGCATTGTTAGCGTATAACAGTCCTATAGAATTTTTCCTTTAGTTTTATTGGTATTCTACGATCACATAAGACTCTCGAAGCACTCCTCTATTTCAACCATCCCGATTTGATTCGGTAGACATCATTATCGTCAATCTACCATCATACCGAATAACTGATCCTAAATAACAAAAATGATTGCTTTTAGATATTTCTTGACCATCAATATATACTATAGGCTCTTTTTTTTCTTAGGTTTACTAAAAATGCACTCCATATATTCTATTTTTGTTCTACTAATTCTAAAACATTTAGATTCAAGAGCTTATCTCCACCTTTCTACTTTAGAAATTATAACTCTTCTAGTTTCGTCAACTTACACTATATCATCCGCAAATAACATACACCATGAAACTTCATCCTGGATGTGTCTAGTAAGTTGGTCAATAACTAATGTAAAAAGATAAATACTTAAGCCTGGCCCTTGGTATAAACTTATGATAATAGAAAACGGTTTAGTCTCTCCTTCATTAGTTCTTACTCTAGTTTTTACTCTATCATGCATATCTTTAATCACATCATAATATATATTAGATACATGTTTCTTTTCTAAAACCCACCATAATCCACAAACAAATCCCCTGTTTGATAACTGACATCAACAGGTTCCATAGTTGACCACCCAGACATAAAACCAAATTAATTTTCAGATATATTTATCTCCTTTCTTAGTTTTTGCTTAATTACCCTCTCCCAAAATTTCATAGTATGACTCATGAGTTTTATACCACGATAATTTGAACAACTTTGTATATCTCATTTATTCTTGTATATCGATATCAAAGTATTAATCTTCCACTCATCAGGCATCCTCTTTGTCTTGATAATCTTATTAAATAATTTAGTTAACCATCCTCAACCTATATCTCCAAGACACTTCCAAACTTCAATAGGAATACCATCCGATCCTACAGCTCTTTCACTTTTCATTTTCTTTAGAGCATCTTTAACCTCACTAATCCAAAATTTTCGACAATATCTATAGTTTCTATCATTCACTATATGGTCAAGTTCTCTATATTGCTCACGTGTTTGGTTATCATTAACCAATTTATGAAAGTAATTCCTCCATCTCTCTTTTATTCCCCCCTCCGTCGGTTATTAGAACTCTTTGATCTTCGCTTTTAATACACCTAATAGTACCCAAATCCCTACTCTTCCTTTCTCTAATCTTAGCAAGCTTATATATATCTTTCACTCCCTCCTTAGATTCTAACTTCTTCTAGAAATTCTCGTAAGCTTTGTATTTAGTCTCACTAACCGCTCTTTTTACTTCCTTCCTTTTGCTAGCTTATATTTCTTTAAGTTGTTCTTGCTCCTACACTTTTGCCACTCTATATAATATTTTCTTCTCTCTAATCGCCTTTTGCACATCCTCATTCCAACACCAACTCTCCTTACCATCTAATCTACAATCTTTAGATTCTCCAAGTGTATCTTTAGCCAACTTCTTAATACATGAAGACATGCTATTCCACATAATATTAGTCTCATTATTCATATTCCATATATCGTCCTTCATTATCTTATTTTTAAAATGCATTAAATTCTCTCCTTTTAAGTTTCACCATTTAGTTCTTAGTCTCTTGTTCATGTTAGTTTTTCTACTCCACTTCTTGATACCATCAACCTATGTTGTGTAGTTAAACTCTCTCCCGGTATAAAAGAAACATAAAAATATTATAGGAATTTTAATTTTTATCCTTTCACATATAAATTATTACTTCTAATATATAAAATATGTGCATATAAATATTATATAGCCGTGCCCCGCTACCCCACCTTTTACAAAATTGCCAAGTCCGGTGCCCGTACCGGTACGCATGCAACATAGCATAGACGTAATTTATCCATACAAGCTGACTGCCCTAAATTGACTAATTAAAAGGTGCAGCTAGAAGAAAAGAACTATGAAATGAAACCCAACAAATTCACTTAATTTGAAGGGAAAAAAGGTCAAAATAGGGGAATAGTCAATTCAAATCATGCGAGCATACTGAAGCACAAGAAAAAAAACTACCATGTTCTGTTTGGCAAAAGAGCAGGGCTTAATTATTTTTTTGCCTGAGTTACCAAGAAAAAAGACTTAATTAGAATACAGGAAAGATAAATGCCGAGCTAAATGAAATGTATTGGTCTAAAAGACTAGATTAACTCAAAAACCACAAAGGGCCAACACTGCACAAGGCAAACGAGAAGGAACCTGTTCTCTTATGAGAGGCAGCAAAAACATGCAATAGGTTACCCTAGCTATAGCCTATATCTGAAAGAAAATACACCAAAGCGAATCTTAAGACAAATTTCATCATACGTTTATAAACCTTGGCTTCCGTTTTGCCATTCTTGACTTTTATATCGTATACGATTTAACTTACGGATCCAATTACACCTTCAAGAATTGCATTCTAGCTTGAAATTTGATCTCTGAATCTGAATCTTTTCAGGTTGGTAGTTTCCATTCATCTTTTAGTGTTTTTCAATCACTATAATCTTGAGAAGGGTTACAATATAAACCAAAAGTCAGTCATGTCGCAAAAGGAGCAAAGACTAAACTGAAATCTCAAGATTGAAATAAAATAGAGGCATATTCACTAACAAAGTAAGCAAATCGAGCAATAAAAAAAAATATTTATCAAAATTATAACTCCAATGCACAATGCTCACGGAAGTAATGCTTGCACTTAGTCAGCACAAGATAACACATCATCATCATCATCATCATCATCACCACCACCACCATCACCGTCACCATCATCAGCATGGCCTCCACCTCTCATCTCCATCGCCCTTTTCTTCACCTTGTCCTTCTCCTCCCACTCCTACATCTGCCATCCGCTCTTATAATTCCCTCTATCACGCATAAACTTGAAAGAATCCCCAAAAGACACATAGTACCCCATGTTGTTATAATCCTTTCATATGTCAGGTTGGTAGTTAAACCTGACCAAGGTTCAATTATGGACTAAGGCCCGCAACGACCCATGGGCCCCTCTGGCCTTCTCTTCATCTACGATCTCCTCTATGTACCCATGAACTCCACTGTAAGTATTCAAGTTACAAATGTATAAATCAAGAATTTTCAATTATGAACTTAAATGTTTTTTTTATAAATCAATTTCTTAAAAATGAAACAATTTCTTTAACCATGTAAAGTTCCTCTTAATTAAATAGTACATTAACTTATTAATCAAACAAGGGTTATTTACATTTTACTTAAAAATAGCTATTTACACTTTAATACCTCAAAGTTTCACCTTCTTTTGATGCCCTGAAGTAATCTTTTGATCATTTGATACCCTAAAGTGCAAAAAGGTTGATGTTAATTCTATTTAAGTATATCAACATAGTGTTAGGGATTTTAGTCCTTCCCCTACTACGATCTCCGCAACTAGGAAGCTAACCACAATCACAAGATAGAAAATACTAACACTCAAAAAGAAGAACACTACGATTTACGTGGTTCGATTGACCAACTTTGACCAACATTCACGAGGCAACAATACGAGAAAATACACTATATATCAGGGAGAGCTACAAGAAAAACCATTCAACTCTCATTTCTCAATCTCTCAACCTCACATACATGATCAATCTCTAATATTCTCTCTAAAACCCTCTCCTAACCTTGCAATCTTTTGCATGGGCAAAGACTGCGAAACCCTCTTCTCTTGCACACTATTCTTGAACCCGATCTACGCCATCTGCTGGCCTAGATTACATGAATAGCAGCTCCCTCCTCCTTTCCTCGATTTTTCCTCTAATAATAGGTCATATATATGGAAACCAAAACCCTATTCCTAGCCTAACTTTTTAATTAGAATAGGATACAAACTCCTTATCATGATGAGACTCAATCTCCTAATTATGATAGACCTCTAATCCTATCTAATTTTCAGGAAGTTATACAAAGAATCAAAGACACAATCTGAACAATCTTCACATTGGATTTGATTCCCAAGCCACCTCGAAGATCTACTATTGTCATCTTGAAACTTTGTCTCTACAGCTAGCGTCTTCTACTCTTTTGCACTTCAAACCGAAGCATCCACACTCCTAATCGGAACACCCGCACCACAACCTGGATGCCTTGTGACCTTCGCTATCACTTGCCTTGCCGTAGCGCCTCCACCTCTCTTGTGCGCATCAAGAGATTTTCATCACATCTAACATCAGAGGCAAATCGAACATGCTTCTCTCCCGATCTAAGCCTAACAGTAGCCTCCCCCCGATTCATGTCCTCATGCTCCACCTGCATTGCTCGTGTACAATAATATCAGTGCATCTTTCCTACTCCACAGTAGAAGCCTAACACTATTATCTCCTCCACTGCTTAGCTTGGACTGAACATGAGCGCTCATCATCCTATACCTCCCGTAGTCTAATGCTACTATTTCCATGTGTGTCACTCGCTCGTGCTCGCTTGCAAGCTCCACCTAACATGACACTATCTCCTCGAGGTTACACATATTAACCTAATATGGCACTATCTCCTCGAGGTTACACATATCAAACCTTAGAAAATCACCGCCGCCATCTTGATTCTAACGGCTTTCATCACAGCTCTAGAGCCATTTGTCGGACCTCTACACCGTTGCCTTGACCTTCGCTATCACTTGCCTTGCCGTGGCGCCTCCACCTCTCATCTGCGCATCAAGAGATTTTCATCACATCTAACATCGAGGCAAATCGAACATGCTTCTCTCCCGATCTAAGCCTAACAGTAGCCTCCCCGATTCATGTCCTCATGCTCCACTGCATTGCTCGTGTACAATAATATCGCAGCATCTTTCCTACTCCACGAGAAGCCTAACACTATTATCTCCTCCACCGCTTAGCTTGACTGAACATGAGCCATCATCCTATACCTCCGTAGTCTAATGCTACTATTTCCATGTGTGTCACTCGCTCGTGCTCGCTTGCAAGCTCCACCTAACATGACACTATCTCCTCGAGGTTACACATATTAACCTAATATGGCACTATCTCCTCGAGGTTACACATATTAACCTAATATGGCACTATCTCCTCGAGGTTACACATATTAACCTAATATGGCACTATCTCCTCGAGGTTACACATATTAACCTAATATGGCACTATCTCCTCGAGGTTACACATATTAACCTAATATGGCACTATCTCCTCGAGGTTACACATATTAACCTAATATGGCACTATCTCCTCGAGGTTACACATATTAACCTAATATGGCACTATCTCCTCGAGGTTACACATATTAACCTAATATGGCACTATCTCCTCGAGGTTACACATATTAACCTAATATGGCACTATCTCCTCGAGGTTACACATATTAACCTAATATGGCACTATCTCCTCGAGGTTACACATATTAACCTAATATGGCACTATCTCCTCGAGGTTACACATATTAACCTAATATGGCACTATCTCCTCGAGGTTACACATATTAACCTAATATGGCACTATCTCCTCGAGGTTACACATATTAACCTAATATGGCACTATCTCCTCGAGGTTACACATATTAACCTAATATGGCACTATCTCCTCGAGGTTACACATATTAACCTAATATGGCACTATCTCCTCGAGGTTACACATATTAACCTAATATGGCACTATCTCCTCGAGGTTACACATATTAACCTAATATGGCACTATCTCCTCGAGGTTACACATATTAACCTAATATGGCACTATCTCCTCGAGGTTACACATATTAACCTAATATGGCACTATCTCCTCGAGGTTACACATATTAACCTAATATGGCACTATCTCCTCGAGGTTACACATATTAACCTAATATGGCACTATCTCCTCGAGGTTACACATATTAACCTAATATGGCACTATCTCCTCGAGGTTACACATATTAACCTAATATGGCACTATCTCCTCGAGGTTACACATATTAACCTAATATGGCACTATCTCCTCGAGGTTACACATATTAACCTAATATGGCACTATCTCCTCGAGGTTACACATATTAACCTAATATGGCACTATCTCCTCGAGGTTACACATATTAACCTAATATGGCACTATCTCCTCGAGGTTACACATATTAACCTAATATGGCACTATCTCCTCGAGGTTACACATATTAACCTAATATGGCACTATCTCCTCGAGGTTACACATATTAACCTAATATGGCACTATCTCCTCGAGGTTACACATATTAACCTAATATGGCACTATCTCCTCGAGGTTACACATATTAACCTAATATGGCACTATCTCCTCGAGGTTACACATATTAACCTAATATGGCACTATCTCCTCGAGGTTACACATATTAACCTAATATGGCACTATCTCCTCGAGGTTACACATATTAACCTAATATGGCACTATCTCCTCGAGGTTACACATATTAACCTAATATGGCACTATCTCCTCGAGGTTACACATATTAACCTAATATGGCACTATCTCCTCGAGGTTACACATATCAAACCTTAGAAAATCACCGCCGCCATCTTGATTCTAACGGCTTTCATCACAGCTCTAGAGCCATTTGTCGGACCTCTACACTGGTTGCGCCTGCGCTGACCTCCCTCCACCGCCGGCTCGCCGTCGGCAATCTTCTCCTTTTTTTCCTTCATCTTGATTCTTGTAATGCGATCCTCAATCTTGCATGGCGTCTATCTTGTGAACTCACTATTGAATCCATCATCATCACTTTGATACCACTTGTTAGGGAATTTAATCCCTTCCCCTACTACGATCTCCGCAACACTAAAGCCAACGAAAATCACAAGATAGAAAATACTAACACATAAAGAAGTGAATTTGAAACACATTTTCTCACCAAATTTCAGCTTCTTTACTTTGGGGAAACTAAAGAACAAATTTAGGCGTTTTGGGTGTCAAAAAATGTCAAATTAACACCAATTTGAAAACTTTGGGGTACCAAACTGTCAAGATAGAAATTCAAAGAAATATCTGCGCTTAAATTCAAGGAATATATTAGAATTCGGATTGGAATTCAAATATTTTAAACAAACAAAAAAACAAACATCTCAGTATTCGGCTCAATTTCAATTCCTATCCAGCTCTACCTGAAGATCTTATCGGATCCACCTTTGGATCCGAGAAGGGTTTGCTCAGCATGTTTCAGGACGCGACTGTCGACGGCGCGGGCGTCGCCGGAGAATTCAGTCTCAGTATCGAGGGCCCCGGTGCCGCGGGAGTCGAGATCGATTAGGATCTGGTTAGGGTTTGTTGGGGCCGGGTTGATCCGGGTCGGATCCTGAAGAGGAGCAACTGGCGGAGTTTTTGCGCATGCGGATGTCGGCGAGGTTCTCTAGCCTGAGGAAGAATTTGCAGATATCGGATTGGCCCGCCATTACTGAAGAAGAGAGAGAATCAGAATCAGAGAGACAAGAAGAATAAATGGGTTTTTCTAGGGTTTCGGGAGGAGAAGACAGAGCGAGCGCCGGAGCGCGGGAGTGATGAGGATACGGATTCTACCAACTTATTTGCGAATCTGAATCCTTGACCGCCCTTTGACCCGACCCAATTCAGTGTCAAAGATTTTCTGAGAAAAATTTCCGAGCTGTTGGGCCCTTAGCGCACAGAATTATGATATCGCAAGGACTAATTAGTCCGACGTTCTAACTACCGGATATGTGCCAGCAATAGCATTATTTTTTTGAAATAGCTTTATACATCGGATGATGTTATATAGTTTTAGGATTATTGCAAATAGACACCAAGCAGTATTGTTAGTTTGAACCTACTACTCTTCAAGTTTATTTTTTGGAGATAGACCAGAGTGTTTTTCTTTTCTCTTTTTTTTTTTTTTTTTGACACTTTTTCCTTCAGAGAAAGAAAAATTGGTTTGTTTTTTAACAAGTAGACACCATAAGGATAAAAGAGTCACAAAAAACTTGTACTTGAGAGTTCAAAATAAAAAATACTACAGGAGATCTATCTACAATTTTTCTATATTGTATCTTTAATGGTAGATGTTTGATGTTCGAAGATTAATTATCAATCGATCTTATATTTGACAATCGCATACAGGAGAAGAATAGAATAAGAACAAAATTTGCATTTGCCTTAGTTTTGTTTCGTTTCAATTCTAACTTCTGTCTATATAAAGTTTATGTTTTTCTCGATCCTAAATCTGTCCAGGTAATAAAAGATTTATCGAAAATGAGACTCGAGATTAAATCCAAACTAAAGTTTATCTTTTTCTGAAAATTTTGGAAGAAAAATAAAAGAAAGTGAAATTTTAAGGATAATGAGGCAAGATATGATAAAGATGCTTTAGAACGAGAAATTCTAAGTGCCTACATTCCTCCAACAGGAAGGGGGCATGTGGCACTAGAGGGCACATTCTCCCTCTAGTGCTACATGCCCCCCTCCTATTGGAGGGGTGTAGGCATTTTGCCTACTCCATGAATAGGCAAGAATTTCTCCTTTAGAGTCCCTAACCCTGTCTCCACTATACCACATGATTGGTCTCCATTTAGAAAGGGTTAATTTTAGAAAATCTCCTTCCCTCGACTATGGGATTCGTTTCAGAAAACCGCCTTCAACTATTTTAACTTTAGAAACTCCCCCTCAATTATGGAGTCAATGTATATAACCCCCTCAACTTTCAAAATATGATTTACCCCCCCCCCCCCCCAAATTTTTTTCACTTAACCCTCTAAACTAATAAATAAAAATCTAAAGGAATAAATGATTTAAAATGTACATACTATCCCTAAGACATTAATTTTTTTACCATAGTGTTCCTTTTCAACATTTTTTGTTAAAAATAATTTTCATTTTATTTTCCCCCTCTTCTTATTCTTCCATCTTCATTGCTAGGTTCCTTTGCAAATCTAATTTTTCTTTCTTTTTGAAACACTAAACTTCTTTTATTTTTGCTTATCCATACTTGTTGTTGATGTATATAATCACAGCCACTAACCTCGAGTGAGTTTAGCTTTAGGTTGAAGATGACAGATGCACTCTAATACCTAGCTCGAGTTATTCTTTCACAGAAGCTTAGGATGGCTTGTTGTACCTACCATCAATGTTTTGAGCTAAGAGTGGAGAAGAAAATGAACAAGAAGAGTTCTTAATTGAAGAGTGCGGAGGAGAGAAAAATGGCTTACCATATTGAAGCGTTCTTCTCTTTTAGGAATGAGAGAGGCAAGTTGGTCATTTCAAAGATAGTTTTACACATGTCGTCATGAGTGGAGAGGGTCACCATTGATTTGATGTGGGGTATGGGAATGGTAAAGCCATGTACGCCAACGCCATTAATTGTGATGTTGACTGTTGTTGCCGTGGCTCAAGGCCAACTAGTAAAGAATATCAGAGCGATGATCGTAGCAAGTCGCCCGAGTGTTCAGAGGCATTCGAAGCTCATTTGTAGAAAGCAGACGACCGAAGATTTCGCTTCTCATCTGAAGCATTCGGCACCGAAAGCATGGCCGAACATCGTATGTACCGAGTCGGCTCTTCATAGAAGGTGACAACCGGCGACGCTGGGCCGACCAAGCATAGCATCCGACATCAGAAGCGTTCGGCCGAACATCGTAGCGTTGCCGCCCACGCAGAGACGACCGAAGATGCCTTTCGCGTCGGCCAAGCACTGTAGCATCCCGAATCAGAAAGCAGTTTCTAACACCGAAAACCGGTAGGTATCGAAAGGAATCCACCGAAGAAGGCCGAACACCGCAGCTGGCCGACGGACCGCTTTGTCCTAGTTATCAGATGCCTGGCCTATGAGTGTTCCAGAGGTCAAACATCGTAGCAGACGATAGCCGTAGTATTTTAACACTCATTGAAAGCGAGATCCTCGAAGTTCCCTTACTTTGCGAGATTGTTCGTGGTCGACATATGAGGATTAATAAAAATCTTTTAGGTACCAACACTTGTAATGTTTGAAATAATTGAAACTTTTAATTTTTTTTGAAGATTAGTTTCCTCATTAAAACCCATCGAACCGAAGTCTAATATTTGATTGGGTTGGGTTTTTAACTCACATGAATTTTTTTCAACCAAGTGTATGTTAGTCATTACATATTTCAAATTAATTATATTAGGGGGGTTATTTGAAAAAAGAAGAAAGATAAAGGGGAGTTTTGTGAGACACCCCATAGTTAAGGGGGGTTTAGTCATATTTTGAAAGTTGAGGGGGGTTATCTACAACACCCTCGAATTTGAGGGAGGTTTTCTAAAGATAAAATATCTGAGGAGGGTTTTCTAAGACAAGCCTTATAGTTGAGGGGGGTTTTCTAAAATTAACCCGTTTAGAAACCAATTCATTGCATCACTCATTCACTCTCCATTGAAACATCAAAAATTACAATTATCTTTTCTTATGTATGCGCACTGTATTAGTACAAATTTAATTATAACACTCTACCAACAAGTTGTTGGCCCAGTGGTAGGCAAGCTTGTCTCCAGACGGGCTCCTGGTTAGTGGCAAGAGTTCGAAATCTAGAAGCGGCACTTGTTGGGAGAGGAAGCCACCAGCCTCGAGCAGAATTAGTCTCATCTCCAATGTGGGGTGGGGGACATCTTTAGTTAAACCACAAAAAAAAAATTTAATTATAACACCCTAGTTAAAAAAAAAACGAATATTAAATGTGTTATTTATGACTCAGAGCATTCCACTCTTATACAGGATTACAGGACATTTTAATATGATTTATACTCCAAGCTTATATAGTTCATAAGATATTATAGCAAATAGGAGCTGGAAAAACCAATAGATTACAAAAAAAGAAAAATATTGTTCAAAGATCAAGTCAGATGAAAAGTACAAAAGGTAACTTTCACTGTTGCACATGCATGCTCTTGGTCTATAATATGTACTTGTTCATTCGAAGCAAGTAGAGGGTCGAAAATCTGACAATTACAAAAATAATTGTCGCCGAATAAAATCGGATACAGAGTAAAAAAGAACACAAAAGAAATTTAGCTTTTTGAATCTCGAGATTTCGTGTTTGGTGTTCGTCGCACAAAGATAGGTAGAAAACGTGGCACATTGCCCAACTGTAGAGGAGACACACCCCCCGCTGATTCGAGGTCATGATAGACGGTCACAGTGCTTCCACGCTCCTCCTCAATAAGCTTGACGCCTGTCGAGGTTAGGACCGTGAAGAGGAATGGGCCGCTCGCATCAGTCCAGGCCTCTCTTGGGCCGGGGGCTCCTGGCCCACCCTTGAGGTGGATCATCTCCTCGTTACAGTTATCTGGACTTTTTGTTGCAGAGGCTGCTTTCCAAGGATAGCGTTTTATTATTGTCAAAATGGAAAGAGTCACACATATATCATGAAGGTAACTACCGTTCATAGTGGTTGGTGAATATGAGAATTTTTTAGCAGGGTCAGCCAAGATGGGTGTGATAAATATAGTGTTTGGGAGAAATTGAAGAAATTATAATGTTTATATACAAGTAAAAGGGTGTTGTTTTAGTATTCTAAGCGATGTGAAATTAGAAAAACAGAAAATGAATGAACACATTAACATTATTTAACACCTTCCCTCAAATTGTGATTCGGTCAACCAAAGGCAGTCTGTAGAGAAGGGGGTTTTACATAATGTGTGGCTAGGATCTGAGGAGGAGTTTGATGAGTAACTCTCGTACCATGATAACTATAGGGCATTTGGGAGAAATTGGATAATTCTCTTCATTGATATTGTAGTGTTTAAATGCAAGAAAAAGAGAGTTGCTCTAATATACTAAGCGGCGTGGGACTAAAGAAATAGAACATGAAAGAACATACTAACATTATTTAGCAGGATGGGTGTGTGCTTCTTGCTCATCGATCTCATGTTCCAATACCCACTACCACTCTTGCAAACATTCTAGTGTTAGAATAGATTTTAGATGGAACTCAGTTCAGTATTTTTTGCTTGAAAGGACTGAGCCCTCCTATTGGAATGAGGACTCGAATTAAAAGTACATATATCCTACATTGTAATAAAACAAATTAAACTTTTGTACTCTTAAGATTCAACTAGTTTTTTACCCGTGTGATATACGGGAGTTATTATTACAATGCCGTTGCACATATTCATATCATAATAATATAATTTTGACTATCGTTTCTGTTTTCACTTTAAAAGTAATAACGTACATTAGAAATATTACCAAAGTAATATCTTGAAAACATGTATAAGTTACATAGTAGCATTTTTCAAAATCAGAATTCTCATTTATTTTCTTTTATATAATAAAATTCAATCTGTCCTAGCAACAAACTAGGTATTAGCTCGCCATTGAAAATTTGTTTATACATTTCTTATTATTTTCTTTAAGTTGTTGATTGTTTTTCCCCCTTTTGGATGGACAATTTATCAGATTTCTTTAAGTTGCTACAATATGACGATCTTTGAAGAATCAATTCGACAATATCATAGCTATCTATAAATACTCGAGCCTTTAAAAAGTTTTGTTGAAATATATAGTTACATCTCGTTTCACAATCTGATCCAGTCATTTATTTATTTATTTATTTATTATTTTATGATAGACTAGTCATTTATCAATAAACTAAAGTTTCAACTATTTATTTAGTAGCGGCAATCTAAACACAAGACTTTCCATAATTTTCATCCGATTTCTCTTTATCACATAGCAAGTCTTAATGGAAATTACAAATATCTATATCGTAAAAAAATGAGAGAAAAAACTTAATAATAATGGTTCAAAGATCCCTTGATTTTATGTCTTTTCAGCCGGGATCGATCCAATCCTTTCACCCTCAATGTTGCCTGTGGACATCCAAAATATCAACCAATTTAACATCAACAAACAACAAAAACAATTACTACCCTCTTGTAATCAATTATCATGGAATCTCTATGTCTACACTCACAAAAGGCAACAAATATAGTTTCTCTAATGAAAACTCTTTTCCTACCTATCTTTGTTCAAACCTCTCACTTTCTTCCTCTAATTGTCTTCTTGCAATTAGTGGGTGGTCAACGTTAAGGCTTCCTCGTGAGCCACACAAATGGAGAAATCTCCAAGTTTGGGTCGTTGTCTTGATTTGGTGGTGGTGGCGGTGGTGGCGGATTTTGTATCATTTCTCATTATGTCGCCCACTGGATTTTGAACCAATGGCGCTTGATGTGATACAACACCAACATTCTAGTATAATTAGTTCGACTTGAATTTCGGACTGAGTTATTAAAAAAAGACGAGCTAGGAAGATAAAGGATGTGACTTTTGTGACATTAAGGTAATGAACATCAAGAATAAGGTCATATTCAATATCTTCACATGATGATTAGGATTATAGCAAATGTCACTGGCTATTAAGATTACGATGAACTATAAATTATAGCAAATCTATGAAAAGTTATCTAAAATTTTGCACATTTCTTAGCATTACAAGTAACCATTAACTTGTTTTTTTCCTTTTCCGTAAGACATTTTTGGAATGTTATATGCTGACACCATTCTCATTATTAATAATAGTTTAAAGAAAATGTTCACCCTTTTTAGTCGGATGTTTAGATTAGATCAATTGACCAAGATGCGTCCTATGAGGAAATTAATTGCACAAAGGTAAGAGTCACATACACAGTCACATTAGATAAGATTAAGTCCCATCCGCTACCCAAACCATTAATGTTCCCGTCCCTCTCAAATGTATTTCTCGTGACTACCCTAATTCTTACGTCATCTTCCTATATTGAAGGTATTCATTTTCAATTAATTACAATTCTATACCCTCAATTATGATGTAATTACACGTGAAACCCATATAGTCTGCGTATTTACACAAATAATTTTGAAATTACTGATTTTAATTACGTCGGTGACAAAAATCCGATGGTCGGCTAAGAACATTATTTTTTTTGTCAATGTGAAATACTTTTTGGATGTTAATTAGAATTAGAGTTGGAGTTACCACTAGAATCGGGGTTATGATTGGAGTTATAACAATAGTTACTAACTATTAGAGCAAGGATTAGGGTTATAATGATAAAATATTAATAATTAACGAAGTCAGGGTTATAGTTTTAATAATAAAATTTTAGTGATTAATCATTTTTATAATCCAAATTTCAACCACAATCCTAATTTTAATCCTAACTAAAGCCCTAACCTAATGCTACAGCTAACTGACGTTCAATAAGAACTCCGAATTAGCAAAAAAACAAATAGCATTAACCTATCGATAAATTCTAGGATTACCTATATAATTACAATTATCAAGATTACCCGTGTAGATAAGCATACTCCAAGATCACCAATGTAATTACACAATACGTAAACATAATTAATCCTTTATTTTTTGTATTTTAATTTTTAAATTCATCCAAAGCCCTCATACAATTTCTTTTATTACGCATCAATTTCTCAAAGCAGTCGCTCAATTTGATTGAGATCGAGCATTAGCTAGTACACTAGTACTATTATTTAAAAGTGTTTTTGATAGTATTTTCTTATAAAACTTTAATATTTTGAAATTAATCTCTTAAATCATTAAACTTCTAATAATAAGTCCGTCAATCCTTCTAAATCGTTTCAAAATTAGTAGTAGCATTATTAAAATTGATATTAGGCCTCAGTTCTTGAAAAAAGGTACAAAATTAATCTGTCCAATTAAGAATTGGAGGACCAAATAGCAATTTCAATGAGTTGAGAGACTACATTTCAAAATATTAAAGATTTAAGGACTAATATTCTCAAAAGCCCATCAAAATATCAACTATCTAAAGATAAATTTCAGAAACTAATTTCTTGAAATGTAAATAATTTTTTATAGAAGCTAATTTTCTAACAAACGCCTAGATCAGTTTGTTGACGTCAGCGCAGCATCAACCAGTCAAGCGCCTGACCCAGCCAGCTGTCATGGATCGACATCCTGCTCCATGTCAGCACGTACCGTAGTACAAATGTTCCCTGAGATCTTTACTAATTAATTTACTAATCTGTTATTATCTTAGGCTAATTAGCACTCAAATTCTATATCGTTTCTCCTAATTTGCACTTTTCTATATGTTTTTGGCAGCACACGTACACCCTTAAAATTTCTAAACTTGTGTTACGTAAACGTGACAACTTTCTCCCCTAATTTTATAATATTTTAGCTTTTAATATTTGTTGAATTTACTTTTAAATCCATCATAATTCTATTTTAAGGTGTAATTGGGATAGATTTAGATTAGAATTAGGATATATTTAACATTAAAAATTAAAATATTCTAAAAATTGCTTATGAGTACCACATGAGAACATTCGGGACAATTTATCACTTTTGCATAAAATAAAGAGTTTTTACATGGACGCTAATATTTACTCTAGTGAAATTGATGGATACTAGCTTTTCATGTTTTTTTTCTTTTGGGGTGTAAACCATCTTTACTTGCTATTATACTTATAATGTCACACTTTTTTACCCTAACAGTTTAAAAGGACCCCAAATATCCGTAATACCCTCACTCCTCCTCCCCATCCTCAACCACCATCTCCTCCTCACACCCCATCACCTCACTCCCACACCTTCTCCACGTCCTCCGCCTCAATTCCAACTTCCTCTCTGGCCATCTCCCCAATCTCTCCTCTTTTTCCTCTCTCTACCTCCTCTTCCTCTTCCGTTCATCTTCTCCGGCCAACTTCCCCGTCTCTCTCCTCCCTCTCGCCTCTCCCACGCATCCATCTCTTCACTCTCCTCCACCATCTCAACTCGCCAAGGGGAGATTTTGGAGGAGGGGAGGGAGAGGGAGAGAAGGGTACTATGGATATTTGGAGTATTTTTCAATATGAAATGGTCAAAAAGTGTGACACTGCAAGGATAATAGCATGTAATAGTTGTTTACATAAAAAATTTGGTTTCCTTTAAGTTCACTAAAGTAACAAACGGTTTCTATGTAAAAACCCTAAAATAAAGTATTAAAGTGCAACTTTCAAAACTTCTAAAGGCTTGTTTGGATTTGCACCTAGTGAAGAAAAGTTAAGGGAACATTTGATAAGTTAAGTTAAGGGAAGTTAAAAGAACATGTATAACTTGTTTGAGAAATTAGTAAGAGGAATTAATAGGAACTTATTTCACCCCGTTTGGAAAGTTTAATAAAATGAAGAAAATGAAAAGGAATATATGTAAACTTACATAAATAACCTTACATATTATTTAGTCTTTTATTATTAGAAGTTAGATAGAAGGTAAAATGGTCTCTCCATAATTATTTTTTTATTAGAAGTTCCCTTAACTTCCCTTGACCCTAGTTACACCCAAAACTGGAGGGGAACAAAAACTTAGTTTTCCCCCCTCCTTTACCTTATATTCTCCCCCATTACCTAGCATAAATTAATTCTCAAATAACGATAAAGACTCCCCTAACTTCCTCTACCTCTTATTACCCTCAATCAAAACAAGGCTAAATATCAGAAAACCCCCCTTAACTTTGGACAATTATCGAAAAACCCCCTTAACTTTTAAAATATCAAAAAAAACCCCCTTAAATATTGGGATTATCACAAAACCCCCTTAACTTTTAGATTTTATCAAAAAACCCTTCATAACTTTGAGATTTTATCAGAAAATCACCCTAATTTAGAGGGGTTTTCTGATAAAATCTCAAAATTAAAGGGGATTTTCTGATAACCCCTAAACTTAAGGGGTTTTCTAATATTTTCAAAGTTAAGGGTGGTTTTCTAATAATCATCCAAAGTGAAGGGGTTTTTACGATATTTAGCCTCCAAACAACCCGGATTACTTATTAGGGTACACAAGTGCCGCAAAAAACAAGTTAAAAAGTATTATTAACATTTAAAAATGGGAACTTTTCGCTTTTACAAGACAATAATTCAAGGTCCAGGACCTCCCAGAGGGATATAAAACGGAGAGCGGCATCGCCCTTTTCACTCAATTTTCTCTCTCCTATCTTTCTCTACGAGAGCTTTCCCTCTTTTCTCTCTCTAAACCCCAGGAAAAAAAATAAAAATAAAAAATAAAAATCTCAGGCTCATTGTCCAAGCTCCCTCCATCCAATCTACGGTACGCATCTCTAGATCTAACGAGCACAAGAAATTTCTCACAAAAATCTCTCAGTTTTGCTCTAAACAGCGGTAATGCTATAATAAATAGTCCTTTCTTTGGGATTTTTTTTTCTTAATAATGTTGTTTTAGTAGTTTGATTTACAACGATTCGTTGTACTTTGAGAGCAAGCGGGAACTCCTCTTGAATCTAGTCAAAAAGGGGACATTTTGATGCTGTTTCTGTTTGTAGTTGAAAGTTGGTTCCTTTTTTATTTTGGTTAGAGCTGTTTAGCTTGTGAGTGGGAAACTCTAAAATTATGGCGAAAGTGTAGAATTATAATTTTATATTTTAACTTTGTTCTCGTAGGTTGAGTGCCCTTCTTATGTGTCAAAATCTAGATTCACAGTGTTTATGTGCAAGTTATTGAACTGGGTTGCTCTGATACCATGTCAAAAGTCCCTTCACTGCATCGAAAACTCCAAAATTGTGATGAGGATTAGAGATTGTGATTTTATTTTCCAACAGTGAATAGTGTTGGAGTTTGCTGGGCTTGCTTTTTGAGTTAAATAATTCATTGTACTAATCCCAATCCTCTCTATTACTGTTTCAATAATGCAATCCAAGATTGTGAAGTGAATTTTGGTATAGAATGTTCACTCTTGTAAATTAAAAAAAATCTACCTTCTAAGCTGGAAGATTACAAGTTTTTGGATGTAGAAGCAACTCTAGAATCTCAGTTTAAATTGGGAAGGAAACCTCAGTTTGAGTATCTGAGATCTCTCTGTTTGGTTGAATTTGTGTTGAGTGTGATGTGTGTTTTGTATGTTGAGCAACAATCTTCCGGAACTATATAAAATGCTGATTGTGGAGTTTATTTGGAACTTGCTACTATTTTTCCTTGTGATTTTGTACACAACCATAAACCTCGTGCTTCTAGTCAAGATGTAAAGTTTTCTTTGAGAAAGTTGAAGCTGAGGCTCCTTGGTTCCATGGTATGAATCAATTTACCATTAAGTTTGTACAAATTTAGTAATTCTTGTTCATCTTTTAATACATGTCATGGTTGTACATAATACAAAGTGCTTTCATGGATCAATTGTCTGTGCTACAACTGAGGCTTATAGCATGATTTGCTTAGATGAGAAGTCTTGTGAATAGTCATGTGTTTTTGACAACTAAGTGTACCTTAGGATGTGCCCTTGGAATTATTAGATGTAAAGCTGTTTTCTTTAGCAGCGTTGAACTTGCAATTGCTAATGCTATGAATGTTCCCTGTTGATCTACATTTTTTCTACTTTGTTTCACTTGCTTTTGCTCAAATCGATGGTTAGTTACTGAAATTTGGAGCTCTATGCTCTTAATTGTTGAGTCAAGATACTTGTAACATATATTTCTTCTGTAGGATCTATTATGATTGCTGAACTTTGTTCTAACAGGTTTTGAGCTGTCATCCCACCAGCCGGTTTGACTTATGAGGATCCCGCAAAGCTGCGTTGGAGACTCAAGAAAAATAAACAACTCGTATTAATCATCTTAAATCCTGAAAGCTTCATCCACTGAGACTTCTCAACCTGGAGGAGAGTATATTATCAAGTAGCAGGGATTCAATAAAGTGCATTGAAAATGACCTACTCTTACATGCAATGAGCTGAAATGGTGACCTCTCAGGTAATAATGTTTTGAAGTGTTCCGATATACTTTTTTTGTTTGCATATACCACATTTTTACTGTAATGCATGTATAACAACCTTGGATTATATGAGCGAATTGATAGCAGGATCTACATTCTCTTCTATTCATGTTAAACGATTTGTGGATTTGCCTTCGAACTTTTACATGCTTCTATTGAGCCTCTGAATTTGATGTGCAAGATATATGATTTGCTAGGCCAAACATGAACATTCTTGTTGACGCTATGTTTAAATTTATAAAGGAGCAGCATATGCTGCAATTATTCAATACTTTCTTATGGAAGGAAGACGTGCTTATATCTTAACCCCATTATATAATCCATTTTTTAATTTTAGACACAAAGCTTCTTAGTCAATCTGTGGGTTCAGTAACTTTGCAAGAATTTGTAGCCTGTTTCTTAGCGAGAAGGTTCTCTAGGTTTCTCTTGCATATGAGCAGGAAGTTCTTATTTCGTGCTAGAATGAAGGAATTGAACGAAATAAATTGACATTTGCTAGCTGTTGCCAGTCATATTTTCATATAAATCTTACCATTTCTTCCTTTCCTAATTTAATTTTCTCTCAGAAGGATTTATCAATGCATTTAATTCATAGCGTGGTGTACAGGAACCTCTGACGACCGGAGAAGCACAAGTTCCTTCTCAAGTTTCACAAGAACCACAAGATAACCATCAACATAACGGCGGTACTGAAGCTCCTGCTGCAGATGCAGGTTCAATATCCATTGCGAGTAGTGATAATAGAAAGGTTTCTCGTGAAGATATTGAACTTGTAAGAGTATATACTTCCTATCCTTTTATCCTAAAATTTAAATAATATATGAACTCCAAATTTGTGGAAGTAATCTCTCATTCCCAATTCCGCACTGAAATTTTGTTGCAGGTCCAAAATCTGATAGAACGATGCTTACAGCTGTATATGAATAAAGGGGAAGTGGTTAGGACTCTTTCCAATCGTGCTCGAATTGAGCCTGGTTTTACAACTCTAGGTGGGGCACTAAATATTTTAATTATTGATAAGTATACTTGTGTCTTTCATTCAAACTTGCTATGAACTACTACTAGTGCTACAAAAAAATTGGTGCATCCAATTGGTCTTGCCCACCAAGATCCAATCTTGGATTTCTTCTTCCCTGCTTATTCTCTCTGCAACAGTTTACCAGGTTTCTTGTTGTTATCTGAATGTCTCCTGATGTTACACTAGCCTAGCGTAGGATGAAGACTTCTATTTTTCTGATATGAACATGATTAACCAAACCCATATTTGATATCTACAATGCCTCCTCCTAGCATTTGGTTGGAGTTGTTGGACTTGACCTGGCTCAGAAAAATTCCTCATTGTAAATGAACGGAAGCTGAATCGGATTTGCCCAAACTTTACTTTTGTTTGAATATATATTACCCATGATTTATCCTCTACTGCAGGCCTTTTCACCCACTAGTTTTTCCTATTTATGAACGTTGACACCCATGTTGATTGTAGAGTACTTTGTAATTCCTTCAGTTGAAGCACTGGAATCTTCTCCTTGACATTCCCCTTCTCATGTTTATTTCCTACACATGATTTACACTATCAATGTATTTTTGCAATACCTTTTTGTATGTTCATACTGTCAGAAATATGATGGCATAGATTGCATTTGAATGTCAACAAGTATATAGAATATAGATGCATTGAAGGTAGATTGCCCGTGCCAAGCATGATATTTACTTCAGTTATAAAGTATAATTCTTAAACAACAGAACATCATATTTATAAATTGTTGAGGATTAGCAACCGCATTTTGCAAACTGCAAGCATCACAGATATGTACTGTTTGATCTTTTTATCTTAGTTTGTTTAAAGTTTGAAAAGCGATCCCCTAGCACATATGCACAAATCTCAATGACACTTAATGTAAAATCACTCGATAATATACCTTTCAAATTTCTAGTTTTGTATCATGAAATGCATGCCATTTGTTTGATATCCCACTTTTTATGTCATTTCAGTATGGCAGAAACTGGAAGAAGAAAATGCTGATTTTTTTAGAGCTTACTATATCAGGCTGAAATTGAAAAGGCAGATCATCATGTTCAATCATTTATTGGAACACCAGTATCATTTAATGAAGTATCCTGTGCAACCTAAGGTTCCGTTGGCTCCAATGCAAAATGGGATTCATCCTCTGCCTGGTAATTTCTCTTGACTCAAAGTTTTCAGTTTGCCACGTCTTTGAAAATTGAACTAGATCTGAAGAGTTAAAAGAGGTATTGCTAAAGTGATGAAGTACCTAAACTTGGAAACTTCCAGGAATCACAATTATAATTCCATTAAGTTGTTCAACTTAATGAATTCAATTTTTTATTGAATCCTTTTTTCTTTTTTCTTTTTTTTTTTTGGTTAATTACCATGATAACATTCTTTGTCAAACACTTACACCTCGTTTGGTACGCGGGAATGAGTAGGAATGAAATGCAATTCCAACTTCTCATTCATGCTTACCAAACATGATGTATTTTTGGATGATAGAAATGTCATTCCCACTTCTCATCAATTCTCACTTAATGTGGAAATTGCTATTCCCAATGAGTTATCAAGGAATTGATATTGCCACTTAAGTGAGAATGAAAATAATAAAATAAATTCCGGATAGACTCTTCTTAATGATATTCCCACTTAATTCTCTAATCGCACCCAAACATGAGAATGGGAATGAGCATTCCATTCCCACATTAATTCCATTTCATTCCTACTTTCATTCCATTCTCACTTGACTTCATTCCCGTGTACCAAACGAGGCGTTAGAGAATTATGGAATCCTCTCATTACTACATTCATTCCTGCCCTTTCTCTGTTTTTTTTAATTTTATTTATTTATTTATTTATTTTTTATTTGATCTGTTGTGGTGTAAGATGATATTACCTTGTCAATATACCATGCTGTAGCTTCCAGAAGTTACATCATTGGAGATCAAATAGAAAAAAGCAATTCAAACACTCTGGTATCTCGAGAAATCTTTTTGTTCAAAATTTTTCTGAGAAGCGTATAATTTTCTGAGCTGATGGGGTTTATTTGCTGCAATTTTCTTGATCTAACTACCTAGTAAGCAGCTCAACTTTATCACTCTTATTCAATGCCAACCTGTTTGCAGTGCAGTTAACAATTTACCGATGGGGTACCCGGTCATGCAGCCGCCTCTAATGCCAGCTACGGGCCAGCCTCATCTTGATTCTATGGGACTGTCAAACTGTCATGTAGTCAATGGAATTCCTGCACCAAGCAGTTTCCATCCGATGCATATGAATTCTGGAAATGAGTAAGAACTCTACTCTCTTCTTCTAGTGAGCTCTCTGAGCATATTGCAATGATACTTTTAAGTTGCCATCTAAAACAGATGAATCTAAACTGAAAAAGTGATCCTCTAGTAACTTTTCTTGAAGATATTATCAGTCTTCTGTATCTATTTTATACAAAATTTGAGGTTTCATATATGATTGATATTCTTTCTGATTTCTGTTTTAAGTATCAGGATGGAAAATGGCACACCGAAAGCAACACCCGTTGTACCACCATCCAGTGCGATGTCTGCCATGTCAGAAATGGCTGTGAGTCCTGCATCAGCGGCATCCAGTAATCATTTTCCTTTTGCTTCATCTGATATGCCGAGCATTGGCATGGATGTATCAGCAATGGATACAACCTTCGCATCTGATGTGGTGACCACAGGAGGCTTGCAGCTTGGACCTGATGGGGGTATTGGGTCTTCGAAAGACCCGGACAGATCCTTAGGACAGCTTTGGAATTTCAGTTTTCCCGATCTAACAGCAGATTTAACTGATTTGGGAGGTAAGGTTATATTGTCATGCGCACACACTGAGATGTACGTTGGAGTATAAAATTGTAAACCACAACCTCATAAACAAATTTAGGTTTTTGTTACAATATAAAATTCTAACGCATATATATATGTTAGAATATAAAATTGTAACCCTCAACATTATAATAACTACAGAGTTTTGTCAGAATACAAAATTATAACCGCCAACCTTTATCACCTCGTAGCTTTAATGCAGTGCAATGGATTTGGATATGGTATCCGAGCAACCCAAGTTCAAATCTCATTTGACACACATTTAAAGCGGACTTAAGGAATAAAAATAAGATACCGTTGCGTGAGTCCATGTTTCAACCCATAAAAAAGGCGGTCACCACAATCACAACTTCAGAGTTTTAGTGCGGTGGAAGGGACTTTAAGAATATCACATTATGTACACGTGTATAATTATTTCTAATTGTTTCTGATGACAAGTTGCATTAATGTCTTAATGGAAAAAACTGACAACGAAATTAATTTGTTAAATGATGTAGCATGGCATGGTATTCTTTAATTTCTCAACAGAAAGTTTAGTATGGTTCACTAGTATGATGATTTAAGATATGCTGAATTTTGTTTATATTTATCTTTTATGATTTTGTGTTCCTGTCACAGATCTTGGGGCTCTCGGTGAGTATGATGGCTCTCCATTCCTGCCATCTGACTCTGATATCCTCCTGGACTCCCCGGAGCACGATGATATGGGTAAAGCCGAACCTGTTCTTTTGTTATTTTTATACTTAACAATTCATATCTTATTGAAAATGGAATAATTTTTCATACTTTTGCTAATGATAAGCTTCTCCTTCGCTATTGCTGTTAGTTGAGGAGTTCTTTGCTGATACCATCACTAATGGGCCAGCATCTGATGATGAGAAGACATAGTAAGACCATTTTTTCCTTCTATGTTCGAGGGTAGGCTCTGAACAAGACGGGCATATCGTATTATGGCTCCTCATCCAGGAGTCCCCATTCACGCCTACATCACGGCGGAAGTCCATAGGAGTTTAGCTGATGGAGTTGTCGAATTAGAATTTTGTAATGGACACATGTAATAAAGTCACTAGATTGCTGGTTCATGGAAAATGAATGTTGATTATAACATTGAGTCCTTGCATCTACCTCACAAGGTTATTCCTAAGATTCTTTTCTTGTGTCTTGATTTCGTTCTTTTGCATGGAACATCGATAGTGCACGAGTGAAACAGATTAATCATATATATAACATATATGATTCTTATGTTTCGACATTTCCTTGACATATTTGTTCAGAGAACTTTATTGTTCACTAACAGAAATATTATTAAGGAACTCACGTATGCCATTGCCCATGTATTACACGTCCAAAATTTGAACTGTAGTATTGCAATGTGCCTGTATTATAGCCATCTTAGTTTCTCACTGATTCTACGAGCATTGCATAATTTCCTAGTACCTATAATCTATTTTTAAAGGAAACAGATTAATCATATATATAACATATATATGGAGTAAAGCTTCTATAAGCTTAAATGGATAAAAACTCTTGTTCACCAATTTTTTTAGCTTTTGATTTTGTTTTGAGATTCATGCTAGACATGAAGGTATCTTTAAGATGTGTGCATTGATTTGTATCACATGCTAGCATAAATCTTAAAGTAAAATCAATGAATAAAAAAGATTGTGGACAACATGCTCCTATCAACTTAAGTTTATGGGAGCTTTACTCCGCATGTATGCTATTAATCTTGAATACAACCTCAGGATGTCATTATATTCCGTCAGATCATAGTGCAGGCGAGGACTTTTTTTTTTCTCTGATAGGTTATTAACATGCGATAAAGGACAAGTGAAGTCAAGTTAGTATGTGTAATAGTTGAGTTCATGAAATCTTGGATATTTCTTCTTTAATACATGCTCTGTTTGTTTCTCTTCCTGTTATGTTATATCTGATACGCATAATGGCTAAATGTATATATTATGTTCACCAATTCATTTTAACTTCTTCCCTTAAAACCCATGACATCATATATATAAATAAAGCTTACTCCAATTATCCAAGATATGTAGAAGCAACCCATTATTATTATTATTATTATTATTATTATTTCTCATAGCCATTTAACAGCTCCAATAACATACCATTTACTAAAATCCAGCATAATAGACGAAGTAAATCAAGATTTAGAAATAAGAAAACACAGTCAACTATTTATTACATTAATGCATCCAACTTGTACTGCAAACTATGCTATATATACAAAGCCTGAAAACTGTGAAAACCAATTTACATAATTTGTGATTACTCCAGAGCCAGATGATCACCTATCATGCAGAAGTAGCATTGAGCTATATCAACTGGAGGGAAGAAGTGGCTTTACTAAATTCTTCATGTTCTCCTTTGTGGAACAATTGCTTATGATAGAATCCAAGCTTGAAACTGCTTCTACAATGTATTTACCCTTGTTCAGCATAATGCAATTTGATCTGCACCGTAGACTTGCGGTTAAATAATGAAAACAAAGTTTCATATTAAGTTACGGTTTTCTCCAGTCATAAAGTGAATTCATGGGCTAAGTGTTTGAATCTGCTGTTTCGTATAGTGCTCTGAAAATTGAAACTAATATCCTTAACCAATTTACGAATGCAAAACAGGTGTACATAACCTAAAAAACCCTTAATATAGTGCATGTAACGTACAAAATATTGTATTTACCTCATTCCAGTAGCGACATCTGTGATCTCGGCTCTAGCAGGAATGCCAGATTTGACTAGAGATTCCATGACTTGGGTTGCCCAGATTACAGGTATATGTGCAGCAGTACATATCGATAAGATCTCTTCTTGCATACTAGCCATCTGATCCCATCCGCACTCCACTGCAAGATCTCCCCTAGCGATCATTACACCCAAAGGATTAGGGAACTGCATTGCTTGGAGAAGTAGAAGTGGCAGCTTCTCAAATGCATCACGGGTTTCTATTTTCAATACAACTCCTAGATTGCGTAGCTTCTTTCTGGCAAGCTCTTGCATAACAATATTGATATCAGATGTATTTCTAATGAATGAAATTCCAACCATATCAGCATTACTAGCAACAAACTCAAGATCCTGAAGATCCTTAGATGTGAGACCTTCGAACTGCAATGAGCTCTCAGGTATGTTTATTGATTTACCAGAACCTAGTTTGGAGCCATTAGGTCTTGCATGAGTGATTGACACAACAATCTCACTACTGTTAACCCCTCGAATAACTCCCCAGATCTTCCCATCGTCAAATGCAATTGGCTCGCCGGGTTTAACAGAATCAAAAAGGCGTCCAGAGTCGCATGTGATTTTAAGAGCAAGAGATGAACTGCTGCCTATATTATTGATGGGTGAACGGGAATCTCTGTAAATAGTTAGTAAATCTCCTACTCTCAGTCTAATAAACTGCTCTGCAGAAGGAACATTCACAATGCGTCCAACTGAATCCTTACCCTTCTTTCTCTCAATCCGCAATCTGGTGCCAGATTCAATATAAGCAGTCCTTGTAACCTCAACCATATAGCCATAACCAGCAAAAACAGAATGCTTTTCGGAAACCTTTAAAGATCTATTTTTCCCTCTAGCATCGACAAATCTTATAATGTTACCCACCTCAAGTTTGTGAAGAAATCGCTCACTTTCTACATATAGGACGGCTTCTGGTGATATGTGGGAAGGAGGATCACATCCTGAGTAAGATAACCAGACTTGAGCGGGAACAATCACATTTCCACTCACATCCTTTTTTGGGGATATTTTCATCACACTCGGCCCCTTATTCAAAAAGCCCGTCCTCAGCTTTGGCCCAGCCAAATCCATCAGAATTCGACATGGCTTTTCCAGCATCTGGGAGCTGTGCTTTGCTTGCCTGATGATTTCACTCCAAACACTAGAGTCATCATGTGCAGAGTTAATCCGTATTATATCAGCTCCGGCCTTTAGAAGATCAGGAAGAAGCTGTTGCTTGGCGATTGCTTCTTTCCCAACTGTTACCATTATATGTACTTCCTTCTTATTGCAAACTGTTCCAAGCAGTTCAGTTGCATGCATTGATGCCCTTTTCCTCATCAGACCTATTTCCATTACCTTCTGATTTTCCTCACAAGTGACCCCGAAAGAAGCATTCAATCCATTCAATTCTGCACTATAATATTTAGGTGCTTGTTTTTCCAGCAGAATAATGCAAGAATTGATACTGGCGAGAACATGTGAATTGGCACATTCTAGATTCATAAGGCCGATGGAAGAAAGCCCATCAGTCAGTTGTTGGACATCGAGGGAATGTAGTGCCAAATAATGGATCAAATTTGTTGAACTAACCAAATATTTTCTGCCAAAAAGAAAATAATAGGTACATAATTTCAAATGGGAAGCAAATAATGTAAAGTATTACGTGCTAACAATTTACCTGTCACACATCTTGAGACGTGGAGCATTCCATTGCCCTGCAGCCAATACATGCAAAAGTACAGCCTTTAACTTGTCAAGGTATAGTTCATAATCGAATGGATATTGACAAAGATCCTCCTTAGCAATAGACTGACACTTTGAGTCTTCATCTAATTGAGAGTTAAGTGTGCTTGGGCTACTAGAGGATTTCTGAGAACTAGGACTGCTTTCGAATTCATGAGTGGCAGCATGGAGTGTTTCCTTATAAGGTTTCCAGTCGTTGCTCTTGGGATCATCATTTTCCTGTAACTTTGCAAAAAGTTTGAGACAGTTGTGTGGGCTCTTCTTTGATCTTAACTGAAGCTGGACAGGGTGATACCCTAAATTCAGATATGATGAAAAATGCCCATGAAGGGAGCTTGAGAGCTGGTGCTCTGATTTAGATCTCAAATCTTGAAGATTGCAAGTACGATTGCCCTGAGAAGACTATGCTATATTAGACAAGAGAACAATATGAAATGACAGAAAAAGGGACTAAATTAGTTCACGTCAATGTCTTCTATAAGTCTTGTTAGCAACTACAGCTTCATATCTCCATAGAAAAATTGTGTAAAGTGAAATAAAGCATTTTTTAGAGAGACCAGATACTTGAATCCTCACTGGTTTTCTCAATTACAATAACATGTCTGAACTGCAAAGAGGAAAGAGAATGAAAGCATGTTGTATCTGATTTGCTTTTTTCATTTTCATTTTCATTTTTTTTTTGGGTTGGTTTGGGGTGAGGGGGTGTTGGGGGCAATCAGGTAGATTTTTCCCTGAACAATTTTAATCTTTTGTGTTTCCAATGGAGAATATTTTTCATTTTACAACCGTATATATTGAATTTTACCAATGATCTTAGAACTGTTATAATACTTGAAAACTAATGCTGAAATCTTTACGTCTCTAAAGCTTATTAAAATTTTCCAGTTGTTTTCTTAAACATAATGCAATGATCTTACAAGGTGACTACCTTATTAATATTGCAAATTCCAGACAGACAAGATTCTGTAAGTTAATCGGTAAAAGCTGCAGCTTTTCATATGACACCAAAACAATAATTTGACATGCTATGGTAAAAGCTGCAGCCTTTCATGACTTGCTCAAATACTCTAATATACCAAGAGCTACTAATGGTTACTATATTGATAAAATAAGTTCTAAAATAGATATTCTGCACACCAAAACAACTTTCTTAT
The DNA here is from genome assembly GCA_012295165.1 of Asparagus setaceus. Classification (NCBI taxonomy): domain Eukaryota; kingdom Viridiplantae; phylum Streptophyta; class Magnoliopsida; order Asparagales; family Asparagaceae; genus Asparagus; species Asparagus setaceus. Next base: position 11,143,371 of record CM022709.1, read on the forward strand.
AAGCCTGTTTCAAACTTCACTTCTTTGGCATATTGTGGCCTCGTAATTCATCGAATAACATCTTTCACATATAAAACGGCTGACTAGTATCCAGTGACAATTTAAAATTATATATTCCATTGATTATTTATATTCATTTTGACCAAAAATATCATCGTGCACTCATACAATTAATCTCAACGAACAGGATTCGTAGATTTGGAGCTTGCGTAAATTACAGCAGAGTTGATATTATTGGAAAAGCTGAAATTTGGTAAGAATATCTGTTTCTCATTCGCTTTAATGTGTTGACATGTGATATGCTTGAACAAAATCAACCTCAGCTTTTTTACACTTTGGGGTATCAAATTGTCAATATAGAACTTCAAAGTATCAAAATTAAAAAAGTGAAACTTTTGGGTATTAAAGTGCAGATAATCCTTTTGGTAAAATAAAAGGTTATAAGACAGACGTTTTACATTCTTTTCTATTACAGCAAACAGTAAACACCAAAACAATCTTTTATGAGCCCATTCCAAACTTTACTTTTTTTTTTTTTGGCAATCACTCAGTACTCATTGATTTCGAGCTTGCGTAAATAAGAGCAGAGTTGATAGAAATAGTACATGATTTGGGATGAAAGCCTTGTTCACAACCAAATGCAGTGAAATTGAAGCCATCTTCATCTCCGCGCTCGCTCCTCAATGCTTAAATCCTGGAAAAAGACCAAAACTTTAGGCAAATTTGGATAAAGAATTGAGAATTCAGCAGGCAAAATCCTGGTAAAATGGAAGATTTTTTTTATTTTTTACTTTTTGTCTTTTTTTTTATCAAGAAGCAAAATAAAAACCCTAATTAATTCCAGGAATTGGAAAAACAAGAAAAGAGAGGGATTTTAGGTATTTCACCTTGCGCTGAATCTTGGATTCCTGAAGCAAGAAAAAAAAAGGAGAGAAATTTTAGTAAGAACCTTTTTGAGAGTGGAATCTTGGAGGAGATAAAAAGGAGAGAGAAATTTGAGGGGGGGAGTGTGGAGGGCACGGGTCTGAACCGGTGACTTGGACGGATGTTGTTGGCTTTACACAGTAGACCAGTCAAGACTGGGCCCCACCTTGTAGAACATGAGAGTTACTTGGCCTAATTTTAGAAAAACCCCTCAACTACGGGGCGTGTCTCAAAAAGCCGCTATCAACTATTTTAATTTTAGAAAGCCCCCTCATTTTGAGGGTATTGTAGATAACCCCCAACTTTCAAATTATGACTAAACTCCTTTTAACTATGAGGTGTCTCACAAAACCCGCTTTATCTTTATAGATTTTTCAAACAACCATCCTAATATCATTAATTTAAAATATGCAGTGACTAAAGTACCATTGGTTAAAAAAATTCATGTGAGTTTAAAAACTCAACCCAATCAAAATACTAGACTTCAATTCGATGGATTTTGATGAGTAAACTAAACTTAAAAAATTAAAAGTTTTAATTGTTTCAAACATTATAAGTATGGATAAGTAGAAAATAAAAGAAGTTTAGTGTCTCAAAAAGAAAGAAAAAATTAGATTCACACGTGAACTAGCAATGGAGATGGAGGAAGAAGAAGATGGGGAAAATAAAATGAAAGGTATTTTTAACCTAAAAGTTAAAAGGAACACTATGATAAAAATTTAATGTCTTAGAGATAATATGGCCATTTTAAATTATTTGTTCCTTTAGATTTTAATTATATTAGTTTAGGAGGTTAAATGAGAAAAGTTGAGGGGGGATAAAATCATATTTTGAAAGTTAAGGGGATTATCTACGACAAACCCCATAATTGAATGGGGTTTTCTAGGATTAAAATAGTTGAGGGGGATTTTTTGAAACGGCCCTCATAGTTGACGAGGGGTTTTTTCTAAAATTAACTCTTTATATTATTAGTTATATTTAGGGAAATTTCATAAAGATTTGGGCACTTTTCAAATAATTCTCCTAAACTTTTAAATATCTTAACATCCCCAAAAAAAAGTTTTGCCATAAAAACACCCAACTAATGATTTTACTTGTAATTTTCATTCTAACTTGAGAGGAGCTTTGTAAAGCTCCCTTAGGCGTGGGAGTTTCTGATATAACTCCATCAACTTTCAAAACATCAAACTAATGTCATTAGGTATTTCAGTTTGAGGGGTGTCTTTGAAAGCTCCAAAACTCTAGGGGCATTTGTGTCATTTTGAAGTTAAAGGGGTTGTCTGAAAAATTACCAAATTTAAGGGAGTTTTGTTAAGTTTATCCTCATATTTATGTATTCCACTGTAATTAATACACAAGTAATGATAAGTGTAATATATTTTTCATACTACTTTGGCACTACGACAAACAAGAGAGTGGGGTCATGATGAATCACCACTTCTTATTTTACAATTTTCAAGAATAAATCCCACTTTTTTGTTTGTGGTAGTGCCAAAGTAGTATGAAAAGTGTAGTACACTTATCATTTTTCTTAACAAATACACTTGTAATGACATTTCAGTTGTAGTCAGTAATTAATGCAGATTAGAACGTAGTTCACAATTTGCTACATTCTTGAGCAAATGGGTGCATGAAAGGATTCTATCAAAACATCTCATACAATTGGGTTGATTTGTACCATACAAATGGTTAAAGAGTTAGATTGGAAATTATAATTATTCAATCAATGGTTTAAAACACGCCACTCCTATAGGGATGATTATGATAGAATCTCAACTAAATGGAAGTTTAGGTTTTAGATCTAAAAGCAACCAACATGAAGTATTGGTACATCAAAACAAACAAGTGCATACTATTGTAGTTTCAAATCACAAATTTTTTAAAATTGGACCGATCAACTGCATGTGTTGTTATAGTTATTATAATTGCATGCAATCGACACTTTCATTACGATTATACTTTAGCGGGAAAAAAAGTGCTTTCACCGTAATTACTTTTCAATTAAAGTTAGGGTAAATTCCACTAAAACCCCTAAGTTCGGCATTTCCCTGTCCTCAACTTTCAAAATTCACAAAACTCCTCTTAGGGGGTGTTTGGTTCACCCTTTTTATAGATTTGGAGTAGGAATTGGATCTGATAGGGGCAAAACTGTAAATAACGGATTCTGGTGGCATCCTAAAACTTAGTTTGGTTCAAAAAACTTTTATAGATTTTGATATCTATAAAGTTGATAAAGTGGTGGTTTTTTGTAGATTTCAACATCCTATGGGTTTAGGTGGATTTTGGTTAGAAAGTGACACACTTTTATTATTTTAGAATAAAAAAACCCAAACTCTATAAAAATTTTCTGTAAAGTTGGATTACAAACCAAACAAAACAAAGGAATAGGAATTGGAGGGGTTCTATAAAGTGGGATTCTATAATTTCATGTTATGAAACAAACATAGAAAGGTAAAAAAATGGGATTCCCAAAAATTCTATGACATCAAAAAATTATCCTACAAATTTTTATAGATTAGGTAGGAATCCATAAAAAAAATGAGATTCCTAATCCTATTCCTAACCACTAGTGAACCAAACACCCCCTTAGAGGGTTTTGTGACAATTTGGAAATTAAGGGGGTTACCTCGGGAACACCACATTTAAGGGGGCGTCACAAAATCCCTTTAAACTAGATTAAAAGTTAGAAGTCATACAGTTAGGTTGGGAGGTATCCTGACAAAACTCATGGGGGATTTGGTGACATTTTTTAAAATTAAGCGGTTATCTGAAAAATGTCCAAACTTAGGAGGTTTTTGTGAATTTTACCTTTAAATTTAATGTTTGATAGTCAGATGTAAAAGAATTTAAAGAGGCGTCAGCCCTTTTTTTCCCCTCTCTCTAATCATAAAACAAATATTAATCTAATTTTCAATTAAGTTTTTTACCATAGATTTTATTTAAAATTTTCCCTCTCATGCATACTGCTTGTCAAAAAAATCTCTCGAAATATATTTCTAACGTTAATTTCTAATAATATACCTGCACAAAACTTCATTTTATTAAATTTAACTATATCTAAGAAAGAAAAAACCGTTTTTTCTTTTTAGTTTAAAAATGAAAGAAGAGTTAGGAGATGCACCTCAATGGCTGGATCTCAAAGAAAATCCTTCCCTTCAACAGCGAGAGTACACAAAGAGCAACCAACTGGCCTTCAACTTTGAGAATAACATTAGACTAGGAGAGCTTAAGCTCTTGCTACACTAGTACATGTCAACTTTGTTTAACACCAAAGTTGTGAAAAATGTGAAATTTGGTAGTAATTTGTCCTCATTCTCTTACTCTCAAGTCACCGAGAAACTTCTGATTCTTCTGTTTGTACAAAGGCCAAAATATAATTACGAATTTTGACAACGAGATATAAGCTCAATTTGATATTTATTAACTAGGCATGTATAAGCGCTGAAGAGTTTGGTAAACTTAGGTTGTGTTTGGCAACGCCAAAATAAAATTGGGCAGGACTCATTTGCTTCTGATGGTTGGTCTATCAAAAGATTGGTCTAAAAGAAAGCTAGTTTAAAAACTAAAATAACTACTTAAATTCTAATCCCTTTGGCAAACTGAGAACTAGTTTAAAGGAAGCATAAAGAACTGGTTCAATTCTGGGACCAGATTTATACCCATAAAACTAGTTTTCTAAAGCCCAAGTAGGTTGGGCTCTCATGTTCAAACACGATGACTATATGCCCTACATATCTATCTTATACACAGATTTAGCCAGTGTTAGCTAACCATTTTTTTCCCCCTGCAAACGAGAAGCTTAATTATGGGACTTCTATGTCTGAGAAAGAGTATGACCGTCGAACAGGAAGCAAACCTATCCAATTATCCTGGCAAACCCTAATAGGATATTATTTGCTAACTTACACTTTAATTCTTTGATCTTGAACTAAAGTACCTTTCTCTTTTAATATCGTTACTGTACCTTAACCTTCGAAGGGAAAATTGATAAAATGTCTTCTATCCTTTAGTAACCTTTTGCCTCTATACCCTCAAAATTATCCTATTTCTAGATTTGACTTCATATTTGTTAATCTACCCTACAAATTTTAACGGATTAAATGAGAGAGATATACAATCAATAAGATAGAATGTAATAATAGATTAACAAATATGAAATCTAGAGGGTAAATATGCATATATGATAGAACTGGGAGGTATGTAATTAAAACCCTAATCATTCAATGTTAAATTTGCAAATTATTGTTTCTTGCATACAAGAATTGTTTTCGGGGGAAGGGTGGCTAAAAAAAAAAAAGAAAAGAAAAAAAGAAAAAGAAAATTCCCGCACTAGACAATTAAATTAGGGGGTGTTTGGTTCATGGAAAACTCAACTATAGGAAATGTTTTCCACCCATTTTTATAGGAAATGTTTTCCATCTAAATAAAATATTGAGAAGTTAAAAGGACAGTTTTCCTTTTCTTGTGTTTGGTTCAAAACAAGAAAATGGGCTATCTTTTAAGAAATGTCAGTTTTCCTTTTCTAGAAAGTTATTTGGTTCAAAATAAATAAAAAGTCTGGTTATTACTTTTTAATAGTATTGTCAGTTTTCCATGAGATTTCCTCTCAAAAAGCTAGGAAGTTATTTTCCAACTATTTTGTACTTTTTAGAAAATGTTTTCCATAAATCTAGAGTGAACCAAACATATGAAAACTCAATTATAAGAAAACTTTTATTTACGAAATTATCATTTTCCAAAACTTTTCCCAAAAGTGGTGAACCAAACACCCCCTTAGTTACTTGCTCTCCACCCTTCCCCTTTTTTTATCAATTGCTTTCCTTTTCCCTTTTTGACTTCAAACCCATCTCTCGATCTCAAATTCTCAATTAATCACCAAAAAAAGAAAAAAAAATATGGAAAAAAATCAAAGCAAGAAGAAGACGAGTCCATCTCTCACAAATCTCTGCATCGAATCTGCGAGCTCCAGCAAGGAGATCGTCGAGACATGGCGACGGCAGAAGCGAACCCTAGAGCGCCTCCCCTCCCACCTCGCCGACGCCCTCTTCCGCCGCCTCCGCCACCGCCGCCTCCTCTACCCTTCCCTCCTCGAGTCCGCTCAAAACCCTAACCCTAACTTTTTTTTACTTTGGACCTGTTTTGTTGGAATTTGTGAAATTTATTTTTGATTTTGTGCAGGGTTTTCCAGCATTGCGTTGAAGAGGTTGATTTGAGTGGGGAGGGCGGCGTGGATGCTGAGTGGATGGCTTATTTGGGGGGATTTCGGAATCTTCGAATTTTGAAGCTTTCGGATTGCAGGAGTTTGAATAATCACGCTCTTTGGCCTGTTACAGGTATCAATTTTTCAATTAAATTGTAGTATTTTTATGTGCTTTTTACCTATATACTCACAAATCAACCATAACTGCGAATTTATCTTCTAAATCTAAATATTTGCTAGTTTATTGCAATTCCTCTGGGTTATGTTAAAAAACTAACGATCTTTAAGTTTGGGGTATTTCACTCAGTATGGTTGAATTGGGGGTAAATTTAGAAGACATCTAGATTTGAGGGGTAATGCAGATATGGTTGATTTGGGGGTATATAGGTGAAAAAACCCTTTACTCTATTGGAGACAATTTTTTCCTCTTCAAATTTTTGTAGGGTGTTCCGTAAAAGTTTGTGCTTTAAATAGGAAAGGTTTCGCTTGTGCTAACAAGCAAGCAGGCTTGCCTATTTTGGGGGTTTACGTTTTAATTGCTTTGTGCTGGGTTTGTTCTCCTTCATTGTGATGGTTTCTAGCTTCGAATGGATTTGAAAACCTTTGATACTCTGTATTCTGTACTTACATGGAATCCTTATCATAATCTTTTAATAAAAAAATCTTCAAAATAACCGAAAAGTCTGAATTCTGTAGTCCTTTTTGGAGCACTCAGTGAGAGCATTGGGTGAGTTTACTGCTATGTTAAGTCTTTTGGGTACTCCATGCTGTTTAACTGTTAATCTAATTGATTTATGTGTATACATCTTGCTTAAAATTGCACAAGCTTAGCTTTACTCTTAGGTTGCTTCTGAGATACAGAACTGAAAATTTTGCCCAATAATTTATTAGAAATTGTATGTAGATGGTAAATTTTTAAACATTGGAAGGTAGTTGAGCGATATATTTAAATTCATTATGCATGATGGTTAGAGTATTTGGAATACACACACAAGGTAAATGGTTAGTATTGTTAAAATTGGAAAAAATTTTATTCCAAATTCTACTGTTTCCATCCAATCATCCCTTTATATTTGGAAATTTGAGCATGTTGAGAGTGGGTCCTTCATCTCATACCTATGAATGTGAGGAAGGTTGATGCAAGAATCTGCTCCTTCTTTGGTGAATTGTAAACTTTCACAATAGATGTAAATTGTCAAGATAGTCAATAGTGGTGTGTCCACCAATATCCCATGCTTTGTAGTGCATATAAATGTCTTTCTATCGTTATATGGATGCACACTATATGACATCAAGTCACATATTTTATCTATCTAATCACATGTGTTTTGGCTCACAACTTTACATTCATTGAGTTGATTATGAGTCTGATCTCATATTCATATGATCTTTTGGTATTAGGATTGGATGGTTTAAAAGAGTTGGACTTGTCAAGATGCTCAAAGGTTACAGATGCTGGTATTAAGCATGTGTTATCTATTCCAAGTTTGGAAAAGCTATTTGTATCTGAAACTGGTTTGAGTGCTGAGGGTGTGAAAGCCCTATCCTATTTTACAAGTCTGCGAGCCCTGGATTTAGGAGGGATACCTATAACTGACAGGGCACTGGGTTCATTACAGGTATTTTTTGAATATACCTTTATATAATGTCTTCCATACTGAAATTCACAATTCAGCTACTATATTGTTCTCCCTACCGACGTAATTTGTTTCTGAGGGTCCAATTGCCAGTGATTCCTCTGACTACTGAAAATTCTGTTACCGTAAAGTTACACAGTGATATTATGATGCTCCCATGATAGAATTGAATGGAAGAATAAGATTCATGTAGCCGACCCCAAAAATTTTGTATAAAGTTCTTTTTGTTGTTGTGATTTTCAATACAAAATTTAGCATCGTGCGGTTTTCGATTCTTGTACTTATAATTATTTGTCTATTTTTTTTACCGCATTGATTTTACAAGTGAAATTGTGTTGATGTTCACTATGGATCATTCTCTTATCTTGGTGCAGTCATTGACAGGGCTTGAGTACTTGGATTTATGGGGCAGTGAAATTTCCAACAATGGAGCTGCTCTTCTTGAAAATTTTCCTAGATTGAACTTCCTGAATCTAGCTTGGACTAAGGTCACTGTGTTGCCACATCTTCCTTCAGTCACAACCTTAAACATGAGTAACTGCACTGTCCATGCTTTATTTGATGGAGAAAGCAAAACTAAAATTCCTTTGTCAAAGCTTCTTTTAACTGGAGCTACTATTGTTGATCCTGGTGAAGTTCTTAGAAACGTTGAAGCAAGCTGTATGACCTTCTTAGATATTTCTGGCTCTTCAACTTGCAACTTCAATTACCTTGTTAATATGAGGCGGTTGGAGCATTTGGATCTCAGCTTAAGCAATATGAGCGATAGTTTAATCGACGATTTAGCACATGTTGGAGACAATTTGAGGTATTTAAATCTCAGCAAGACCAAGGTCACCTCCGAGGCAATTGCTATGTTGGTTGAGCATGTGTCAAACCTTGAAACTCTTTCTCTTTCGTACACAGCAATTGATGATGCCTCTTTGCCATATATAGGGATGATGAGTTCTTTAAGAACACTTGACTTAAGCCACACAAGAATTAAAGGTATGAAATCTCTCCCTCAAAATTTGTTACTTCGACAGAAGGTAAATATTTGTTGTGTTCTAATCGTTACTTTTTATGGTAATGACAGGTTTTCTTTCGGATAAAACAGTCTCACTGATAGAGCTACAGAATCTGAGTATTTTGGAAAATCTGAATCTGGAAGAGACTTTAGTTAGAGATGAGGCTTTATATCCCTTGGCTTTCTTTAGAGAATTGAAATGTTTATACCTGAAGAGCAATAATCTTTCTGATATTGCCCTCCAAGGTTTATCATCTCCTCTCCCAAATTTGCAAATTCTAGGGTTTCGTGGTGCTGTGCTGACAAACTCGGGGCTTCTTTTGTATAGTCCCTCACCAGTGCTTCGTATGCTAGACTTGAGAGGATGTTGGCTTTTAACTGCAGATGTTATTTCATTATTTCGTAAGCATCATCCTAGAATTGAAATCAGACATGATGTGAATTCTGCTATTGGTTCATCCTCATTTCAAAATCCTTCAAAAGGACCAAGAGCAAGACTCAGGGGAGAAAAGTTACTCGAAGTCCCAATTTTTGTAGGTATGACTCTTAAATGATTGCACTATGATTTGTTAGATTTTTAATTAATTGTTGTATTCACATCTAATTCTTTTTTATTGTGGTAATTGTTTCAGATGAGAGAATAAAGTACTTCCGGGGGGAACTGTTGGACTTGCGGTTTTCACCCCTATCAAATCTCACACTGCAAGGACGAGAAATGTTGCCAATGATTTTGAGGAAGGAGTAAGTACTTTGTATTTTGTATTGCATCTCAATTAGTCTTTGAAGTGCATCTGCCTTGCTCAATGCTTGAAGGAATCTACTTTTGTAAACTATACTTCACGCCTTGTCGTTTTAGTCCTATTACATGTAGCAAGTCTGAAATGTTCAAATTAACTCAATGGATGATTCTCATTCTTGTTAATTATGCATAAGCATCCGACTGATATTGCGTGATTTTTCAGTGAATTTGATTCCAGGTCAGATGCCTAACCCAGAAAATAGCAAACTTCAATGAGGAGCATGGTATTTGAGGCTTTCTTCAGTCACTTCATCTTTTTTTCGAAGAAAACTTCTCGAGAGCCATTGTTAATGAGGATATATTGAGTGAAACTGTCCCATAGAAAGAAAGCATGTAATCTTCAGACGGCTGGGGGCGAAAGTTACTGCTGAGATGTCCTTTGGGATCTATATGCATGAGCTCGATGCTTGTATAGAGGCTGTCTATAAATGGACCCTGCATTTCATTTTGGTTAATTTTTGTTCGGCTCTTCTCATCTTTGTCCAAATTTTTTTTTCCACATTATGGCAATCTCGGCAGAAAGGGGACAGTGTTAGGAAACAAACTTCAAAAAGAAACAATGTAGTCAAGCTAAAATGGCACAAGGCACTGATTATTATTACACAAATTCAAGATAAAACACTCTCCTGGCTAGCATCACCCTACGGCATTACAATTATTTCCTCTAATTAACTTCCTAATACACTAATATCCATTACTCTGTCTCTCCAACTCGATGATCCCCAGCTGCCTTCGTCTCATGGCGACGCAAAGCTGCAATAATTAACAACGCATCATGATATTAATTGAGTGAAAAAGTTAAAGAAAATCAATTGCTTAATATGGTAATTGCAGATACACCCCTATATTAGCGGTTTTGGCGCTTATTACCCATAATTTTTCTAAATTTTGATAGAGTTATCTTAATGTTATTTGTATGTATCTTCAACGCCTACAATAAAATTTGAGGATTTTTTTTTTGCGAAATAATAAAATATTAGGAGACCTTTCTGCAACACACTGATGTCACACGCATGCATAACAGAGAGGTAATTCGATTTGGACGTCAAGTATCTAATTAGCATACCTATCACAATCGATGGTGGGGGAGAGAGTGAGATTAAGGTTGAGCCCACACGTGCGGGGTAACACCGCAGCACGATTGAGATCAACCATGGGGAGCCGAGGGGCGATGGACTTGATGCAGTTGCAGACGGCAACTCGGTCCGCCAGTGAGCCCGTCGACGCGGTCTGGTTCAGGGCGGCCACGCCGCTGCAGCATGGGCCGTACGGGGCCCAGGCCCTGTCGGCCAAGTAGGCGACGCACGGCGTTATCATACGTGCCACCAGCTTGCACGTCGGAGGCATGGATTGGGACGGTGAAATAGCGATTGCGGAGAGGAGGAGGAGTAGGAGGAGGAGGCGGCGGAGGAGAGCCATGGAGATTGAAATGATTGATAATGATGATGCTTAATGAGAGGGTTGGGATTTAATTAACTAACTAATTTAATGAGTGAGTGTAGGTTATTTATAGATGGTGGATGAGAGAGTGAATGCATCATGAGGTTGTGATGGAGGTGAGGGAAGGTGAGGGATGAGGATTTCATGGCTTTTCATTTGCATTAGCATGCATGAAGGTGTGAGGGGTCTGCTCATCTGCCGGTGAGCTTATCCCCACTAGGATCTAACAATATCTCGTGATGTATTTATCAGTTATAATCTTCCAAAATGATATAGTTTTCTATTTGGCAAAACTTTAGTGGAGGTTACTCAAAGTATTTGATCAAATATTATATGGGTTCTTAATGTTTAGAAGTCATCACTGGGTCTCTAACTTAGATCCATTTTATAAAATTCTGTTAAATCTTGTTGACCGGGCGATGACATGGCCTTGCCATGCTACCTCCATGTTAAAAAAATTAGTTAAATTCCAAGTTTAATACAAACTTATAATTTGACTATTTTTGTTGATGTGGCAGAATAAACTTGGATTTCACTAATTTGTTTGCTAACATGACAAGTCTGCATCATCGTTACGTCAGCGAAATTTACCCTTAAGTTTATAAAAAGGATCTAAGTTGACATTAGAGACCCCACTAATGATTTTCAAACATTAAGAATCTAAATGATGCTCCGCCAATATTTCATGCACTTCAATTGAACTTTTATAGTTCTGTTTTATGTTTTAGGCAAGCCCAAATTGAAATTCTCAAACTTCTAAGCTATATAATGGCCCAGGCAAGCTTTATAGGCCTTGAAATAAGGACTCGTTTATATTATGAGCCAACATTAAATGGGCCAAGAATGGATAGAATGGGCCTAGTCTATTAAATATGAATTAATAATTGAAATGGGTAAAATAAAGAAATTGTCTGACTAATGCATGTTTGCACAGAAGCAGCTATAAAGTAGGTAAAGTGAAGAAAACAGAGGATATTTCTGCTACTTTCGGATAAAGAAAAATTATTTATTTCTTTTAAAAGCTATTTCTACTCCTTCCTTAAATGCTACTGTGACAATTATGTCGTACCTCTACTTCCTAAAAGTTTTTCCCCTCCTCAAGAGCCCGAAACAACGCGGAAGTAGGGAAAAGTATGTGTGGGGCCATGTGAAAGATTGAGCTTTTCGAAGTCAATAAGAATCTAGCTTAATTATTTCTATCTCTCGCGCGAATGTATATGTAACATAAATCCAAGTTTATGCACTGGTCATGAAAGTGTACAATTCCATTAAACAATAATTCATCTTACTTAATATTAATAGATAATGAAATAGTAGGCCTCATTTTGGAAAAAATGATAGTAGTATCATCCGTTTGTTATATACATTGCATACGATTATATTTGTCCTGAAACAATAAGGCATACATTGGCATGAGTTCATAAAATATTCTGATCGAGTCTACCAGTTACACATGATATATATGATTTTGACTCTTGTCACGGCCATATTTATCCTTGTGTCCGTCGTCTCTTTTAATTGTTTTGTTTATGAAAACGATTATTAAAATGTTCACCATGATGAGAAAGATAGTTAATTTCATCATGATGTATGTATCAATATTATTTACATAATTTCAATCGCTATATTATTTATTCCTAACAATATTTTCAATTCATATCCAACAAAAAGATTAATCAATATTATTTACATAATTTCAATCGCTATATTATTTATTCCTAACAATATTTTCAATTCATATCCAACAAAAAGATTAAATTAATTAATTAATAAAATAAATAAATGAATCAAAGTGAAAGAAGTATCATTTCTACTACTTCTAAAAATGGGTGAAACAAACAAAAGTATTATTTCCGTTACTTCCTATTTTATAATTTTAAAAGTTACTTCTTTGATCTATTTCCTACTTCCAATATTTATGTTATTCCAAACAGACCATGTAAGAAAAAGCCCTTTGTTCCTTAGGGGGCGGGTTAACTCCAAATAATTTAAAGGATTAATTGCATTTGTATTATATCTCGATTGTAGATATACCCTTATAGTTCTATTGGTGTGGATAAATCTCTTGAGTGAACCTTTTTATTTTATTTTAAACTTTTCAATAGTAAAAAACAAAACAAAACAATCACTCAAGAGGTCTATTTACACTTGGGTAATCATACAGGAAGTGTTAGAATTAATATAAAACTATAATCCTCGACCATCACCATAACTTTTGAGTTTTGGTGTAACGGTTAGAGGGACTAAATTTAAGATGGTATCGAGCAACCGGTTCAAATCCCACCTACCACTTAATTTTGCAATTTTCTAAAAATTGACACTGCTACGAGTCCAAGGTTTTACCATAAAAAGGGCATTCAACCTACAGTGACATGTTAGAATTAATATAAACCTATAATCCTCGACCCTCAGCATAACTTTAGACCCCGGCTATAAGGGGTTAGAAGGGTTAAAGGGTTTAACCCTCCTTAACCATCCAAACAAGTTAATTTGGTCAAAGGGTTAACAAGCCCTTTATAAGGGTTAAAGTTAGTTAACCCCTCATTTAGAGGGTTAACAACCACAAAAGGAAGGAATAAGAGTTACTCCTCTGCAAACTTCTAAAAGAATATAGTTTAGGATATTTATGGCAACTAACCTCTTTAACCCTTCTTTATTTGCCAAACACAAAAAAAATAACCCTCCGTCATCCAAACGGAAATAAATTATTTTTAACCTCTCGTGATGGATTAACTAATTTAGTCCTTCTCATTAACCCTTCTCCCTTAATCCCTTGCCAAACGATGCCTTAGAGTTTTGGTCTAACGGTTAGAGGGACTAAATTTAAGACTAAATCCGCACTAGTAAAGCTAGTAAAGCTGTAGAGGGTTACCCCCCGCATGTGGGTGGGCGGCAGGGTCGAACCACTGCTAGGGTAAAACCCCTTGTTCGATTCCTGGCGCCCGCATCCCTTAAGTGTCCTATTCAACCGGTGACTGGACGGGGTAGGGGGGCCCAGCTCACCCGAGTTTTACTGGTAAGGGTGGGGGACTCGAACTTCAAGCTGCTCTGGGATCCCCCCCGCCTACTGGTCCGCACCAAAAAAAAAAAATGCTGTAGAGGGTCTATCCGCAATAAACCCTACTTAAACTTCGCGCTTGAAAGAACAGAACTCCATAAAAAAATGATACAAGGTGGAAGGAGTGGATACACGTGTTTCGCTGTATTCAATTCTAAATTGATGTGATGTATACAAGATTATTGGTAATCAAAGTATTATATTAATACAATTAAATATCAAATCCGTGTAATCACACTATCGCGTCTATGCAACCATCGACTGAAAATTTGCGCTCAATAATGAATTCAGGATTTTGTCGGAATGTATCTATACAACTTGTGTTGGGAAAGAAATCAGGCTCAATATAGAGTTGATGAGCATTAAATAGAAGCTAAGAATCAATTTTAACCAAAAACTATCGCTATTAGATATTGACCCAAACTCTTATTTAAACTCATCACTCTTTCTTAACTTATCCGATGTGGAACTATACTCACATATTAATCACCGCAACAACTCCCCTTTAATGTGAATATAAATCAATTCAACTATAATTCAATTTTTACGGGATTCACTAACTTCTACACTTCACTCGTGGGCTAACCAATTCACCCGCCTGATCACTTTACAACTGCACGACAGACACACTATCAAACATCCGTATGATCTTTCACCATTTCACTCATGATGGCTAGCCAGACTATATCACTCCTACGGGAGTGAGTGGGATCTCCCGACACCTTCGGGCTTCACATCGGACTTCATCTTTTTTTTAATTATTTCTCTCTCTCCTTTTTTTTTAAATTACTTGGACCACAACCTTAGCTCTGATACCATTTATCGGGGGGAGAAATCGGTCCCAATCTAGAGTTGATGGGCCTAAACAGAAGCTAGTAATCAATTTTAACCAAAAAGCTATAGCTATTAGGTATTGACCCAAACTCTTATTTAAATTCATCACTCTTTCTTATCTTATCCGATGTGGGACTATACTCACATATTAGTCACCTCAACAACTTGTTGGTTTATTAAAAGTAAAAACATTGACAAAATTTGCGATATGAATTATTAGTTTTGAAGAAACCAAACCTGTTTCAACTTTCACCAAAAATTCAAACTTTCAAATCATAATCTTGGAACTTCGATGCAATGAACAGATGAACATGACCGCTACCAGAAATATAAGGGTGTGTTTGATTAGATGTAGTTGGAGCTTCATGTTGTTTCAATTACATTTAAATTTTAAAAGTGTTATTTAGTTAAATATTGTTGCAATATCAAAAAGTTATTGTAATAATAAAATAAGCCAAAAATAAAGATATTGAAACAACACTTAAATTTAAACATGTTACAGCACCATGAGTTGGAACATCATCACCGTTTATTGTTCTAACTCTTTCTAACTAAACACACCCTAGGATGTTCACGTTGGACAACCACGGAAAACTTACAACCTACCATAGACATATAAAGTAGAGAAAGATGTACAGTATACATACAGACACACGTGTCTCCGCACGTGCAGTCACACCCTCTGTTTTTATTTATTTACGCAGTGTAATCCTTTGCAACTGCCTACTCATGCAAGCCTGCAACAAACAAAGAGAGTCCCCATCATAGCGGGAAATCAGCAACTAAGAATTAGTTCTGCAAAATCAGTAACAGTTCAACAAAACACCTGCATACAAACAGATGAAGACAGTTTGCAAACTTCAATTGTTTTTTTTTTTTGATGAGGGAACTTTCTCATGATCCTTTAGACCGCGAGTGTCAAACCCCTGGGCGTGGCTAAAGAGCACCCCTCAACGCACGGCTTCGGATATTCGAAGAAATTAAATTCATATAAGTACTCACAAGATAGTCGAATCTAAGATCTTTGATTACTACTCATAGACAGTTTACTAACTCAACTAGACCCTCCCCAAAACAGTTTGAAAACTTCAAATGCTTCTTTATTAATTCATGATACTCCACTTCTTTATTAGTTCATAATATTCCACTTGTGTACATAATATTCTGATAAAATTTATACTCTAAATTGAAGTAAATAAATAAATAAACTAATTAGTGGAGAAATCCACAAAATTTTTAAGCAGTGACAAAACTCCTTGAAAATACTTGATAAAACTAATGTGCTCATATCTAGCAACCAGAAGACAGCGTAAAGAGAGATTACTCAAAGCAACGGAACCGGAGGCTAGTGGGTATAACACTGGTCCTAACCCCACACTTCCCGGCGAGCCCAGACGCTCGGCGACCATCTATTCTCCCCACTTTCGCCATCATCGTCCTCAAACAATCACATATGCCTCTCTTCCCTATCGAGGTCATCGACGAGAGCTCCTCAACGGACTTCACCGCCGCGCAACAACTCGAGGAGACCTCATGCTCGTCACCGATCACGTACGGCACACATCCCAAACGCCGTCTGCGCCACACCGCAGTCTGTCTTCGTGTGGCTCTCGACTGTTCTGATCGTTGTCAGAACAGATAACATGACTATCAACATCCATAGGAAACCAGACATGACTGAGAGAGTGAGATACCTGCTACTGAAATTATGTGTGTGTTAATGTTATATATAGAGGGAGGGGGGAAGAATCTAGCGGTGGAGAGAATGATTGGGGGGAATGTTCACATCAATGGGTCTCTGAAGATAGACATGAGCCTAAAGTATAGTCAAACAAAGGCATCTCTGTCAACTTGACATCTGGGTTCATGTCAGCCCTTGGCATCCAATTTGGCTAAGTTCAATAATGGGCACAATATTTTGTATCTTAAAATCTAGGCGCTAGGGCTTTTCTTTATGTAGGTTGGCAATTAGCTGGTTTTAACCTTAGCGGGGGTAAGACACACTGAATATTATCAATTTACTGTAGGGTTAATTGTGAACAGAACCCTCTTAGTATCATCCAATTGCAAAAATACTCTAGTAGTTCTATTTGTTGGGAATACACCTCTTGTAATTTTACTTATTAAGAATAGACCCCCTGAGTGACTTTTTTTAAAATCGTTAAAAATATTTGAAGAGGCAGATAAACCACCCATAGTTCTATTGGTGAGGATAAACACACAATTGCTAATTTTTTTTACTTTTAAAAAGTCAGAAAAGTTCATTAAGCGGGTATATTCACACTTGGGCTAATACTACAAGGGATTTAATTCATAACAAGTAGAATTATAAGGAGTCTATTCGCAATAAACAGAATTACAAGAAGTCTCTTTGCAATTGAATGATAATACGGAGGGCTTGTTCGCAATCACCCTTACTTTTATTTAAGAAGTTCTTAGTTTCACCAGCTGCGCATTTTGGTATTGATTCCTCATTTGTATATTCACTTACTAAATCAAGATATTATAGTTATGCTTATCCCTTCAAAAGATATAATATCATTAATCTGTTGGTGCTACCAATTAGAGCAACAGGTTAGCACGAAAGCAATACTGGAGTTGGAATCAACTTCGTTGTTTTCTGACACATAAGGATTACAGTTCAAGATGACAACAATAAATACAAATAAGTTTATTATAAAATAAAGTAAATATATAAGAACCACAATCTACTGGTATAATTATGGAGCTCCCTCATCGACAAAAGAGATTATAATATGAGGAGCACATAAATTCCAGAAAAAATTGTGTCAAGGCCCCAAATCTGAAAGCTTGATGTGCCCCAACCCTCCTACTTTTCCTGATGTGTTTCAGCTCTCAAATTTTGAAAAAAATGTGCCCTAGCCCCTCCAGCTCATGATTAGCCCAAATATTATATGTATTTCACCCAAAAATCCAATTTTACCTTTCTCCACCCACTCAAAATCACCATTCTTCTCTCCTCCTCCTCCTCCTCCTTTAGATCCAAACCGATCTCGATCCACGCCGCCTTCTCCCCTCTCTAGACCTCCCCTCTTTCTACGCCGTCGAATCGCGATGTCATCGTCAGATCCACCGCCGGAGAGAGCTCCGGCGAGATCTCCGGCAAGAAGAAGGACCATTGTCTCTCCTCCATTAAAATACCTCCTTCTTCCTCCTCTTCCTCCTCTGTCTTCATCTCAAAAGCCAAGCGCCGCCACCCTTGACTACCCGATCCAAATTCTCACCCGCTGCAATCACTCCTCCCCCGCCGCCACCCTCGACTACCCGATCCAAATTCTCACCCGCTGCAATTACTCCTCCCCCGCCGCCACCCTCGACTACCCGATCCAAATTCTCGTCCGGATCTAAATCTAGATCCACCTCCAGCACCGCCAATACCTCCTCCGTTGATCCCCTCCTCCCCATCCGCCACCACTGACCTCAAATGTGTCCTCTATAAGTTCGACTCCAATGGCGACGGCAAGATCTCCTCCTCCGAGCTTGCCGCCATCTTCTCCTCCCTTGACCACACTCTCTCTACCTCTAAACTCTCATGCGTGATGGCGGAGACCAACTACGACAACGAGGTATTCATGGACCGTGATGGTTGCTCACCACTAATTTGATGAAATGACTCACGAAACTTTTATTTCATAGAACACTATGATTGTGGTTAATGAGCAAGAACATGACAGAACAAAGACGGCTGAGCTCTTTCGATGTTTATGGGCTCTTTGATCACTTATGTTTTAAGGGGTTGACTCACTCGTAATTAGATCTTAAATAACCCGATCATTCAGAAGCTTTTTGAGAAAGACTATATGGGTTGAATAACCCAATCTTTCGATGTGTTTGACTCTGTTATATGTTAATTTTAGTCGATGTATGTAGGTTTATAGCGTAACTGACAAATTTGTATGGAACAGCTAAAGGTTAACAGTTAATCAGCTATAGTTCACATGTACTAAGTAAAACTTAACATTTAAAAGAATAAAGATAACAGTTACTCAATTATACTTATATGGAACAACTAAACATTAACAAGCATTTCACCTATAGTTCACATGTACTAGGTAAAACTTAACATTTAATTAACTAAACTTAACATTTAAAAGAAAAAAGTTAATACTTACTCCACTGTACTTAACATAGAACAGGTAAACGTTAACAGTTAACTAGCTATAGTTCACATGTGTTAGGTAAAACTTCATAATTAATCTACTAAATATTTATACATGGCGGAGACCGACTACAACAGCGACGTATTCATGGACCATGATGGTTGCTCACCACTTGTTTTATGAAATGTCTCACAAAACTTTCATTCATAGAACACTATGATTGTGGTTAATGAGCAAGAACATGAAAGAGCAAAGGCGTCTGAGCTCTTTCGATGTTAATGAGATCTTTGATCACTCATGTCTTAAGGGGTGGACAAACTTGTAATTGGATATTAAATAACCCGATCATTCAGAAGTTTTTTGAGAAAAGTTATATGGGTTTGTTAGAGCCATGATTTATACAAAAGTTTCTTGCAACATTAGAACTAAAAAATTAAATAAAGAAAGTTAAAATTTAACAATTTAAGAGTTAAGGAACCTTAATAGATACTTCGTGAGTTTTAATAGACATATATTAACAATTACTTGATATTTTACATTATATAGTCTTATTCTATTTCTCTCCTTCCTTTTAGTACTAATTGGTGACAATATCTCGATATCATTTATAGTTTACGGTCAATCAACTATAGCTATTAGGTAAAACATAATAGTTAATGTACAAAACTTAACATTTAAAATAATAAAGATAACAGTTACTCAATTGTAGTTATATGGAACAACCTAACGCTAATGCTAATCACTATAGTTCACATGTATTAGGTAAAGCTTAACAGTTAATTAACAAAACTTAACATTTAAAAGAAAAAAATTAACACTTACTCCACTATACTTAACATGAAATAGGTAAATATTAACAGTTAATTAGCTATAGTCTTCGGTAAAGTAGATACAATTGCCTCTCACTCCAGGAACATCTTGGCTAGATATACACGATTACACGTAGACCGGTTGCTTCCAATGAACAAAGCATAATCACCCAAGCTCCTCAACTCAATCCATGCAAGTAAGCCCTCATCCCACTAAAACACTCTAAACTCTTCAGTGCAGTACTGATTTTCAGCATCGTCGGGCACTTCCAGTCTCCATATCTGTAGGAAACTTTCCCGTGGTGGCAATACCAAGTATTTATTATATAAAAAATAATTTCTACTTTCTGGTCCATTTAAGAAAAGTGATGGCTTGGAGACCATGTCATTGCTGCATTCGGGGTCCCAGGTGTGAACTAGTCCATACTCATCCACTATATAAAACTTTTTATTGTGATATATAGCGTCGTAAAACAGAGGATGTTCGTTAAACGTAGTGTAATCAGTTGAGAGTGGAACCTTGAACCATGATCGATCTCCGACTCGAGCGAAGTACAATTCTAAACGGATTAAGAGCATGACCACACAGTCCTTTTCCATGGGGCTTGAAGACAGGGTGAATTTTTCGTAAATTTCTTCGGGCGAGGAGTTTGGGGGGAACTCCAGTATAGTGGAAACTAGAGGGAGTCGGATTTGGGATTGAGTAATGAGATTGAGCAGTATTATCTCCAATCGATCGTCGACAGTGGCTAACCAACCGTTGGTGGAGCCCATGTAGAGTCGGCGGCGGATTGGAGGATCGCCGGGGAGGAAGGAGGATGAGGGAGGAGAGGATGAGGAAGGAGAAGGAGAAGAGGATGAGGAAGGAAGAGGAGAGATAATGGTGATTTTGAGTGGGTGGAGAGGGGTAAAATTGGGTTTTTAGGTCAAATATGGGCTAATCATGAGCTGGAGGGGCTGGGCCACATTTTTTTCAAAATTTGGGGGCTAAAGCACATAGGGAAAAGTAGGAGGGGCTGGGGCACATTGAGTTTTCAAATTTGGGGCCTTGACCCAATTTTTCCTAAATTCCAGTACTAGAAAAGAAATTATGTGATATCATGAGTTTGAAATAAGAACTCCATAATCTGTGTATAGATATCAAATTTAGCAGAGCACAAGTGAAAGATCAGAAACACAACTATCTGAAAGATAAAAGTGACATGACATCAAAGGGATTATTGTCGAGCATCTGCCAACATATATATTGTACAAATAACAGCAAATCTTTGTTATCGACATAATTGAGGATAAAGATACTTATTGATTCTTCTGGAATTAGATTACAACAGCTGCGGCCACCACAAAAGGACTCTTGAAAGTGTATGAAAGATCATAATTCCATGTAGTCTGCGAAATCATAACAAATGAAAATAAGAAACCATAAAAAAATGAAAATAAGAAACAATAGGCACTTATTAGTAAACAAAAGATGAAACATTAAAATTAAAACCATGTGCAATAGAACCTCCTTGTTTCCCCACATAGGAGAGGAACAAACTTTACATAAGCCCATAAGGTATTAAAATGCACAAGCAATTGGAAGTTTTGATTGTGGCCTGGCAGACTGATTATCCCCTGCGGCAACATGGGACAAGTAACAAAGACTTATCTTGGACGAAATAACTTGCGGTTGAAAAAATTGAACAACTGCATCACACATAAACTAAACCATTCCATAACCTTGATTTCCAAGTTGTGTGACTTGAATAATGCAATGAGAATACTCCAGTGATTGCATACCGATAACCATGAACCATTCATCAAAGTATTCCATGTAGGCCTCATCTATTACTATTAGTAGTGCCATAGAAAGTGTTTCACATTCATCTAAAACTTCAATCCATGTTACTCATAATTCTCTGCTTTTAACATGACCCTAAAATAGTTGATACAAATGTGTACACCCCTCATAACCAGAAAGCAGTTATTCTCTGTCGTACACCTTGCTAACTTTGTTGATGCTAGTTACTATCACTTGCATAGTTGCACGCGTACAATATGTTAAATGACTTGAGAAAGACAGTTACCAGGATAACTAAAGTACACAAGGTCGAACGTTAAGGATACTTCTAATACAGTTTAATAGGAACATAATAAATGCTTAAGAACAGATATCTGAGAAGAAACAAAATTGTTGATAATCCAAGGAGCACAAACTAATACTCAAAGCAAGAATTACATATTCCCCATATAGATTATTAATCTATATAGTATAAGGCATAAATATCGGAAATCTATTAGACAAACATAAATGCATTTCCTCTGGAAGCAATTTGAGATTGTTCGATTGCTTAAGCTATTACACCTGTTACTGTGTAATGATTATTTAATCTAATCTATCCTAAACAAAGCCAACTATAATCTAACTATTTCTATGCATTTCTCCTCCATCTGTTATTATTCTGCTTGTCTTCATTCAACGAAGACCCTCCACCATTCCAAGATTCAACTACCAGAGTTCCTGCAGCCCTGGAATCGTCTATCACAAAAGTTTTTTTTATGCACATAATATTATTCAAGGTTAATGCATTCAATAGCTTCAGTCCAGAGGATTTAATCGTTTAATCTTCTGACGCATGCAGAAAAACAATATCAACAAATCTATGCTACTTTATAAAACAACATGGACCACGTCAAGTACATCAACTGAAAATCATCCACCAAAGCTACTCATGTACATGAACCGTCTATATGAACACGGACGAAAGCTTGAAATATACTTCAGCAGAGGTTTCAGTCATGACTTTACATATTAAAAATTAAAGAGTATCAACCGAAAAATAATGGGTCGAATTACAGTTAGATATATATATTTTCTAACAAGTTTGAGTGATGCCAGCACTCTAATGAAGTTTAAGTTATGATCATTTGTGACAAAGTTCACATTTTGCTGGTTTGCATTGCATTTCATCAAGATTGTTATTTTTGGGTCACTATTAAAAGAGTGAGCATAAGCACCATAACCAATTAAAAACTCAGCTAAATTATTTACTTAAACAAACCGCTCATTAATCCAAAAACCATTCTAAAAATTTTACCTGTTCTTTTTCTCTTCTCCGTTATCTGTCGGTGAGCGATTCAAAAGTCGGAACAGCGTCCATTGCGCTCCCAATCCCCGTACCGCGTTGGCTCGGGCCCACGGGGCCCACCGACCTCGCCCGTTGTCTTATTTACGAAAGCGCCATCAGCATCGTCATCTTCATCATCTTCTTCTTCATTCTTCTCCTTGTCGCCATTCGAAGGAGGAGGCGATGGAGGGGAATCTTCCTTCGATTTCTCCGAGGGTTGATTTGGCGCTGACGATGACAGATCTCTCGTCGACGCGAAGATCTCAGGGGAGAGGGATCCATGGTTGCTTTGAAACCCTAACCCTAATTTGGGGACTGAGGAGAGAAGACGGGGAAGCTTGGTCGCCATTTCGATCTACAGAGAGAGCAGAGAGAGGGGAGGGTTTAAGAAGGAATTGAGGGTATTTTGAGAAAGGAGGAAAATAGAGACACGCGGGCAGATCAGGCCCACGTATCAGGGGCGGTTCTGGGCTTTGGACTTGACGGTAAAGCGTTGGATCAATGGGCCGAAGTTTAAGAGGGGCTTCTCTTAAATTCATACTTAGTATTCCGGGGCACGCGATGCGTGCATAACAAAAAAATGTGAGGGCATTTCGAAATGATTTTTGCAAGACTGATAGAATTTGTATTGATTCTTAAGTGTTAGGCATTTTAGTTATCTTTTGCGAGTGTGAATATGTTTCTTTTTATTTTTTGAAGTGTGAGAGTATTTTTGGCATTTCTGAAAAAATTAACACACAAACAAAAAATGTGGCTTTTCTTAAATATATAGTATAGATGGACAAAAAATGTGAGCGAATTGGGTAGACTTCACGAAACTGAAAATCCCCATGAAGCGCCCAAGGATTTTTCCATGGACTTTAGGGTGCTTTGCTCACAGTTCTTCTGAACTTTAGAAAAGTTTTCTCCCCTCTTGTGCGAGGAACATTGGCTGGGACTCACATGTATCAGGGAGGAGGCCCGAGTTCAACCCCTCAACTCGACCAACTATGAGAACCATATGGGAGCACATGGATAACACTCTCGACCCCAGAACCATTTTTTTAATTGATCACATGTGGGGGTATGCGAGGAGAGATCCAAACCCAACGTCTCAAGCCTGATAATACTAGCCATGTAAACCCTAGAGCCTTTAACTCCCCTTTCGCAGTCGTGAATATGATAGATGTTGCAATGCCTAATAATTAAAAATTAGGGATAGGCAGTGCCAGAGACACCGGTCAATCTTTGACCTTGTAAGCCAAGATCGGATAGTTCAACTACAAGGCCACCTACGGAGGATAACTTTAGAAGTAACATAACTCTCTTAATAAAACCTTAAAAAAAAACTCCCTCAATCTTTTATCTTTTTCTCATTTTCTAGATCCTCTTCTCCTGGGGAACCCTAAAAAAATTTACTCTAAAATTCACAGGGACGGGTTTTGTTAGGGATGATCTTATCTAATTTTAAAGTTCAAGGGGTTTGTGAAATTTACGCAAAGAACTTTTGCCCTGACCTTAATATTTTGTTCATTTTACTCATTTAAAAACTTCCATTCTCGAGTTTTTGTAATACTTCTTGATTTTTATTTATTTAATATTTAATATTTATTATTTATTATTTTTTTTGTGTGGATACAAGAGAAACCTTGGAGGAATTAAACCCCTGGCCGTCTTCCAATTTATTGAAATTATTGAGATTGGTCCCTTAAGTTAAATCTTACATAATTTGGATTAGTCCCTCAAATTATTGAAATTGTTTATAGATCGTTCAAATCATAGGGGTTCTTGCAATTAAGTCTCTGTATTAGTTCCTTATATAAAATTAGAATATACTTGATCTCCGATAATGAAAGTCCCGCGGACTTTTTGCTAAACTTCATTAAAAAAACAATTTGCTGAACAAAATGTTCCGAAATTTAAGATGTCATATGCAAATATACATAAAGGCATATTCCCGAGAACCAAAGGCCCATCTGTATTGAAGCCTAAGGCCCCACTACCAATGCTTAATCAGACGCTCCAAATCCGCACCCGTTTGGCATAATAATTTTTATTTATTTATTATTAACATTATTATTATTTTATTGTTATTAATATTTATTTTTTTAATGAAAGGCATAACAATTAAAACAAGGTTACTCAATGGACCTCGTGTTGTCTTAATTGACTCCCACATTCTAAAGGTGTGTTTGCCAACACACTAAAATTGGGCCATACTTATCATTTAAATTAGTTTAGTTATGGATCAACTCCTCTCTATGCACAACTAAACTAGTTTAGATACCCAAAAATAAACTAAAGTAAACCGATTTACTTCCAGATCAACTTTAACCAATCAACAAAATAGTTTAAAAGTGGACCAGGTTCAAACATGGGCCTAGTTTTACAGAGTTGCCAAATACATATCCCAGTTTTAGTGAGTTGTCAAACAGACCCTAAAGATATGTTTGGCAACTGTATAATAATATTAGTTTTTTCTTCACTAGACCAAAGTGAGTCCATATAAGTGTTAGTTCACAAAAGAACTAGTTTAATGACTATAATTTAAACTAGAAAAACTAGTTCAACTTGGGCCCAATTTTTATCAAACTAAAAACGAGATTTTGGACAAGGTTGGATCAACTAAAACAATTTTTATAGAGTTGCCAAATACACCCGAAAGTTCCCTCCAAGCATGCTCTGTGGCTTCACCACCAGATAAGACACATCTCCTTATTCAAGTGCAAAAAGGAGAACTGCGACATAATGCAATTTTGTTCCTTGATCCTTTTGCCAAACAACTTTTAGGGAAAAGAAAAACTGTGACATGATATAGGATGTTTTTAGAGAGGGGTTAAGAGTAGGGGAGGTGAGCGAAAGAAAAATTTAGTAGGGAAAGGCTACTGTTCACAATCCCCTCAAATTATGGGGACGATGAACAGCAAGAGGGGATGGACAAAAACTTTGTCCTATCATGACTTTTACTTCCTCAATGCTTTTCATAATTCCCAAATTACAAACCCTTTGTCAAAAAGCCCTATCCTTGTCAAAAAAAAGATCCCAAAGGGCATTATTGTACTTTACCCTCCTCTCTATTCCATCTCCTCAACCAAAAACTTCTTCCCTCCGCTTCACTGCAGTCTACTCTCGATTCTCTCCCCCTTCAATCAAGCCTTAAAATATTTACACGGTCTAAAGATTAAAATTTTAGCTGCATACTTTATTTACTGTTGTTGTAATATTTATTGTTTGCAGCAAGAAAGACACGCTGAAGTGGGTTTACCCACAGTTACACGTAACATAAACCACTCTCACAAAATTTTAAAATGTCAATTCTACTTCAATCAAACTGATCGAGCTCAAGTTCACTTCATTCCTTTCGAAAATTCTAAACACACCAGCAACTACGGCATAACTTCATAACTCAGACCCTATCTAAATAAAGGTTTTTCCCCTGCAGTTAAATATCCACTAAGTTTTACTTTCGACTGTAATTAAAAGGTCCTACACCAAGTTAGACGACTTGTATCCATTCTATTTGACTAGCATTTACTTTGGCAAGCTTCTCAGAACTTCACAGATGCATAACATCTTACCACCTCTCCAGCCACCTGCAAGGAAAAAAAAAACTTAAATCAATAAAGAATGATCGACAAGGATAGAAACATGGATGTCAAGTATAGGAAAAATGACCGAGACTAATTAGACAACTTATAATTGTTACATTCAGTCAAACTTATTAAGAATAACAAATGTTTACGCCAATGATACAGTCCAAATATCTACATGCATCAAAAAATGAAAGTGAGTCGTCATTTGTAAACTACATCATTCAAGCATTAGACATTTGAACTTCCAAGCCTCAGATGTGTGTTCACTGTGTTTAGCATGTACGAATAAATATACAGGATAACCAACGAAACATTAACACATGATAACCATGTACAGAACTACGCAAGTATCTGAATAGCCTTGATTATAAATTATTTTTAAGGGCTTAGGAAGAAAATGATAATGAGTTGTCATTTGTGAACCACGTCATTAATCAAGCATTACATTCGAACTTTGAAGCCTTCAATGTAGGTTAACTCTATTTAGAGCGTAATGATAAATACGGCATATCTAAAGAAACATCAAATACATGATCGCCATTTGCTGGACTACCCAGTTTCTGATAAACATCTGAAACGGATTGATTATAAATTTATACGAGGTAGTCTTTTAGGTTAACTAATTGGCCAAACTTTCTTCATGAGTGAGTAGATTAAATTGATATTATCATTAAAATATTGTCACTGAATTAGAAATTCTATAACTCGAATGTTAAATATCATACTACTTATCACCTATGTCTATTATTTAGGCAGCACACAGCTTTCATCTGGAGAAAACTGATGAAAACCTTGGAAACAAATGATAGGAAACAATATAAAATGAATAAACTTGACAAAAGAAGTCTAAATATTTCAAACGAGAACAACCCTAAAGTCTAAGCAAGATCTATATATTGAATGGTTCTCAAGACCACAGACCATAGAACTTACCTCTTGCCTGCTACAAATGCACGACTGCTTTTAACTCATAATCTTACACCACAAGAACCTAAACTTTCCAGAAAGCAACCTCTTCCAATTTCATGAATATAGAAGGTAAAAGCAACTTCAACTTGAATGATGCATCAGATATATTATTCTGCGCTCACATTACGAGTTACGTGTATGAAATTTAGATTTAGATCATGTTACCTGCATTTCGATGTCCATAATTTGAGCAAGATCACAATCTAAAATTAGTCAAGGCAACCAGCAATAGAGAAAACAAAGTTTGAAAGTTGAAGGCTTTAATTAAGGTGAAATGTGCAAATTCAGAGTCATAATAATACACAAGATAATGCAGAGGGGCAGAAATCTGAAATGGACATACGATACAAACATCCATTAGGCGCATGCTAGGATACTTTTCGGTAAGTATGTCCACATACGTAATATTTACAAATACGTCCCCTGCTAGAAGGATAAAAGTTGTAATGTATGTGGTTATAGATTTTAATTCAAATTTGTAGAATCACTTATCTAGTCTGCAATTCGTATGAGGACTTTTGGAGGGTAACTGTTACTTATATGAGAATATCCCTGTGTATTAATACCCTGAGGCATGTTTGGAAAAACGGGGTTATTGATTGACCTTTTCCCCTTCCCCTATAGATAAAATGGATTAATAAGGCACAATAACTTGGCCACAGGAAATATTAATCAATAGAAGACCAGTATTTTTAACATGAAAAACCATTCAACTGAAGGTAAAAATTACGGAACCTAGTCCAGAAAAAAAATCTTCCGCTATGAAAAATAATGGGTACACGAGTTTCCTCTCTAGACACTTGATTAGAGTTACACTATCAACAAACATGATAAAAAAGATGACTTCTTCTACACTAGAAGTAACGCAAAAGATTAGCTCTTTTTTTTACTCTCTCTTTTCTCTCTCACTAACACACTCTCTGTGGTATGTTTGTTTCTTCTACTTGTTCTTCGTCTTGGTCTGCCATCAACGAATGAGGTGCTGGGCTTTTTATAGCCTTTGGCTTCTAATATGAAACCAACAACCCTCCTGAAAATAAGGTGACTATTAGCTAGCTTACAATGTTTGACAATGCATTCACTTTTTTCTCCACTGACCCACGTAAATGTCTAAGCTAAGGAGCGCTAGCTCACCATTATTGATAAAAAAACAATTTCTCCATTTTTCACATGGGCTGTACCAAGCAACCGCCGATCCACACAAAGAGAAACTGTGTCCCTCAAAAATAGGAGGGACCCACACAACAAGGCATAGTATCTATTTATAAGAAATAATTGATATCCACTAATTTATCAAGCTCCTCCTCAGACACATCTTATCTAATAGTAACCACCAGAAGAGTTGTAAACTCTGAAGCTTAGTTACAGAAGTTCTTAAGAGGGGCTCTTTCTGCTGACAGAGTTTCAAAGATGCAATGCCCGTATTTAAGAATCATCTAAGAGATTTGATTCACCTCATTCATTCGGTGCCATCGGATTGGCCTGATTTCCGGATGCCATCGGCCTAAAGATCGCCACGTATGAATCTTTATCAGGGCAACCACGGACCACCAACGTCTGAAAGGTCTTGACATCACCAATATCTTCACCTTATCTTCCCTTGAAGGTAATGTAATAGTTACACGGAGCCGCAAACTGCACGTTCCACTTCAGCTTCTTGTCCGCCGACAACTGCTTTTTTTCTTTTTTCAAAAAACCCATTAAAAACAAAATCATAATAAATTCAAATCAATTCGACGATACTCACCTTGTTTTTCCTCGCTGTGGCGTTGGATTGCGAGCTGGGTGTAATGCTGGGTTCTTTGTCATCAGGGTTTAAGGGAAAGGGGTAATGAGGGTACAAAAAGGCATCGTAATATTTGGGAAATCTCTGACGTCGAACCCGTCGCTGTTCCTAACATCATCGTTGTAGGCTCTCCTATCTTCTTCTGTGAGACAGCGGAAAGGGTCGTAGAAGAACTCGTCGTCGCCGCCGCTCGCCATCTCTAAACAGAGTGCAGATTGATCGCTGGAAGTTCCGAGGATGAAACAACGGCACCGGGAAGAGGAAGAATAAGAAGTTTAATAAAAGAATAATAAATAAATAATTCTATTCGTAAACCCTTATATAGGATTCCGGACTGCTTCTAGTAAACCTCTCCAACTGATCGCAACCGTGGGTTCAACGGACCATAATCCCCGTCCGAATTCTTTCTTTGAAAAAAATAATAATTACATATTAGCCCCTTACATCATCCTTATCTGCCAATTAGTCCCTCAAATCTGCAGTTTTATTGCAAATTCATTCCTTAGTTAAATTTTTTGTTATTTTCCCTAACCTTGGTCGGGTTCACCCTAAACCCATTATCTTCAATTACCTAAATATCCCCTCTAGTATATGTTGTCCTCTACTATATGTTGAGAAATGGATAGAATGAAAATTTTAGAGGATTATATAGGATTTAGGGGTGGTATTACCATAGAAAGAGCTCTGAAATGGGTTTTGGGGAGCCCTCGACCATTGGGGAAGAAGAACCTTTTGGGTTTAGGTTTTAAGATAAGCGGGTTGTAGGTTTACACCCGCTAAGAAATGAGTTTGTCGGTTTTAAATGAGGGTATAACGGATAAACCCTCACATTCTGTTAAAGATAACAGAATATTCTCCTCAAAACTCAGATTACTAAACTAGAGGGATGAAATTGCAAGAGGCATATAGATTTGGGGGACTAATGAGCAAATACCGAGATTTGAAAGACTCATTTGCAATTATGTATGGTTTAAGGGACTAAAATGTAATTACCCTAAAAAAAGATTAATCTGAAATTAATCACTTTAATCAATAGTAGAAATAACAATTAGAAAAAAATTAGTCTCTAAAATTCTTAAAATTTCTAAAACAGAGTGCAGATTGATCGCTGGAGGGGGGAAGAGGAAGAATAACAAAAAGAAAAGAACTCACTAATTCCTAAACCATAAAATAGGTTTTCTGCCTGCTCATAACAAGCCTCTCCTTTCGATCGCAATCGTCCATTTAAATTTCAACGGGCCATAATCACCCCCTTGAAATCTTTCTCCTTTCTATTCTTTTGTGGGCTAAATTATGGCTTAATTGCACTTAAATACCCTATAACTTCTTTACTCTGCACTTGTATATGCTCACTTGTTTTTGGTAGCACATATATACGCTAAAGTTTGTAAACCTTTCACTTATATACCCTCACTTGTTTATGATAGTACTTGTATACCTTTTTTCAAAATTTCATTTAAATACCCTAAATAGGAATTATGTTTTCCCCCTACCGAGCCTCTTGTTTATCGAGAAGTTACTTTGGGTAAATTTCACTTAATCTCCTGCACTTTGGAGGGTGTTGCACATAACCCCCTTGAAATTTATTTATCTCACATAATCCTCTGAACTTTAGGGTGTCTTAAAAAATCCGCCTGAACTTCAAACTTTCTAACCAAACCCCCATACATGTAATATACAAATAAGTAAATTTTTTTTGAGAGAAAAAAATTGTAAACTTAGTTATTTGTCATATACAGGCATTATGCCCCCTCTCCCAAGTTTTGTATATTTTTTTCTTTAAAGGAAATTTTAGTTATTTACATGTAGGGGATTCCGGTGAGAAAAGTTTTTGTAAGACACATAAAGATTGCTCATGGTGGGGTTTGGGGTATATGAGATGAAAAAAAGTTTAGGGGATTATGTGCAACACCCAATTACTTTCCTGCTATTTCAACTTCTCATGCCTTTCGCATGAGGCATACTCCGTCTCTCATTCATGATTTTTGGCGTCAATCTATCCTTGAACAAATTAATATTGCAATCTATTTGGATTTTTGTGATGGCTGTTTTTAGATATTAGATCTTACATAATTTGATATTAGTCCCTCAAATCATTGAATTTGAGGCATACTCCGTCTCTCATTCATGATTTTTGGCGTCAATCTATCCTTGAACAAATTAATATTGCAATCTATTTGGATTTTTGTGATGGCTGTTTTTAGATATTAGATCTTACATAATTTGATATTAGTCCCTCAAATCATTGAATTTGCAGAGGTTTCCTCAACTCATGCGAGAGTTCTTGCAATTTGGCCTGCATGTTAGTCCCTTGAATAAATTAATTAGGATCTACTTTATCTCCTAGTATGTTTTATCGATGTCCCTTGGCATTAAAATATATTAACTAAAAAATTTGTTGAAACTAAAACTAAACAAAAAATAAAATAAAATAAAATAATAATAATAAATAAACATATTATAGGAGATTTGATATATATATATATATATATATATATATATATATATATATGGGTATGTCACTGTGAAGCATGCTCTCGGTGGAAACCAATCACATTCGCTTTGTTCCTTTACCCTAAGGGGTGTTTGGTTCATGGAAAACTCAACTATAGAAATGTTTTCCACCCATTTTGATGGGAAATGTTTTCCACCCATTTTGATGGGAAATGTTTTCCACCCATTTTGATGGGAAATGTTTTCCACCCATTTTGATGGGAAATGTTTTCCACCCAAATAAAATATTGAGAAGTTAAAAGTACAAAATTTACTTTTCGGTGTTTGGTTCATGGAAAACTCAACTATAGAAATGTTTTCCACCCATTTTGATGGGAAATGTTTTCCACCCATTTTGATGGGAAATGTTTTCCACCCATTTTGATGGGAAATGTTTTCCACCCATTTTGATGGGAAATGTTTTCCATAAAGTTGGTGAACCAAACACATGAAAACTAAATTATAGGAAAACTTTTATTCTGAAATTGCCATTTCTCAAAAATTTTTCCCAAAGTCTTTGAACCAAACACCCCTAAAGTAACATCTTTTTAACTTTGCCATCAAAGGTAACAACTTTTTAACTGTGATACCCCAAAATTTTATTATGACTCTTTAACTCTCCAAAATGTTTACATTTTTGAACTTTGATACCCCAAAATTTTATTATGACTCTTTAACTCTCCAAAATGTTTACATTTTTTGAACTTTGATACCCCAAAATTTTATTATGACTCTTTAACTCTCCAAAATGTTTACATTTTTGAACTTTGATACCCCAAAATTTTATTATGACTCTTTAACTCTCCAAAATGTTTACATTTTTTGAACTTTGATACCCCAAAATTTTATTATGACTCTTTAACTCTCCAAAATGTTTACATTTTTGAACTTTGATACCCCAAAATTTTATTATGACTCTTTAACTCTCCAAAATGTTTACATTTTTTGAACTTTGATACCCCAAAATTTTATTATGACTCTTTAACTCTCCAAAATGTTTACACATTTTTGAACTTTGATACCCCAAAATTTTATTATGACTCTTTAACTCTCCAAAATGTTTACATTTTTGAACTTTGATACCCCAAAATTTTATTATGACTCTTTAACTCTCCAAAATGTTTACATTTTTGAACTTTGATACCCCAAAATTTTATTATGACTCTTTAACTCTCCAAAATGTTTACATTTTTGAACTTTGATACCCCAAAATTTTATTATGACTCTTTAACTCTCCAAAATGTTTACATTTTTTGAACTTTGATACCCCAAAATTTTATTATGACTCTTTAACTCTCCAAAATGTTTACACATTTTTGAACTTTGATACCCCAAAATTTTATTATGACTCTTTAAGAATTGAAAATCCTACCGAACTAGAAATTGATAACATGATTGATTTCACATATTTCGGGTTGTCTCATTCTTACACAAACGAATTCAATATCCAAGAGAATTAACATTAAATCCCACATTTCACCAAGGAAAGCGACCAAATTTTAAAAAAATCAAAACCAACAAAATTCATATAAAACTCACCATATCTTCATCCTCTTCGAGACCGATCCTCCAGTGACAGAACCTTCCTCTTCCGTCCCGTCTGACATAAGCGACTCCCTCATGCTCTCCTCCACGCCTCCATACACTTCTCTCAATCCCGCCGATACTTCTCCAAGTACTTCTCAACCTCCCCATCCTTCCCCTTCCCCTTCTTCACCTCCTTCGCCTTCTTCTTCAAGAAATCATCCGCCAGCTTCTCCAGGGTTCCGGTGACGAGGCGGAGGTTGGGAGAGAGGGAGAGGGCTTGCTTTAGGGTTTCGCCGGTGAGCGTTGGAGAGGCGAATTGGAGGCATCGCGTATGGCCGTCGAGGAGCTTGAGGATGGCGGGAGATCGAGCGCGAGAGAGGGTGGATGAGCCCTAGGTTTTCCGCCGAAAGTTTAGGGCAGGAAATGGGTGCGGGGTTGGGAAAATGGGATTGGGTACGGGGTTAATAGTTTTATAATTGGAGTGTCAGATTTCTGCCCCATTTCCTCTCAAAATGGGAGGAAGTTGTTTTCCTACAATATTGTACTTTTAAGAAATGTTTTCCATAAAGTTGGTGAACCAAACACATGAAAACTAAATTATAGGAAAACTTTTATTCTGAAATTGCCATTTCTCAAAAATTTTTCCCAAAAGTCTTTGAACCAAACACCCCTAAAGTAACATGGGAATGTCACTGTGAAGCATGCTCTCGGGCTGGAAACCAATCACATTCGCTTTGTTCCTTTACCCTAAGGGGGTGTTTGGTTCATGGAAAACTCAACTATAGGAAATGTTTTCCACCCATTTTGATGGGAAATGTTTTCCACCCAAATAAAATATTGAGAAGTTAAAAAGTACAAAATTTACTTTTCTGGTGTTTGGTTCAAAACAAGAAAATGGGCCTTGTACTTTTAAGAAATGTCAAGTTTTCCTTTTCTTTTGTTTGGTTGCATATGAAAACTTTTAAGAAAATTGCCAACAACCTTTTTTATGACTTTACAATGGATATATTAACGGGTAGTTTGACATGATCAAATCCTACAAAATAGCCAACAAGAAAAATTAGCAACAACAATTAGCATTAAATCCCACATTATCACAATGTTTGATTGTTTAATAGAAAATGGTACTGCACCTAGATAAGAATTGAAAATCCTACCCGAACTAGAAATTGATAACATGATTGGATTTCACATATTTCAGGTTGTCTCATTCTTACACAAACGAATTCAATATCCAAGAGAATTAACATTAAATCCCACATTTCAGTCAAGGAAAGCGACCAAATTTTAAAAAAAAAAATCAAAACCCAACAAAATTCATATAAAAACTCACCATATCTTCATCCTCTTCGAGACCGATCCTCCAGCGGCCGACAGAACCTTCCTCTTCCCGTCCCGATACAGCGCAAACGACTCCCTCATGCTCTCCTCCACCGCCTCCATACACTTCTCTGAATCCTGCCGATACTTCTCCAAGTACTTCTCAACCTCCCCATCCTTCCCCTTCCCCTTCTTCACCTCCTTCGCCTTCTTCTTCAAGAAATCATCCGCCAGCTTCTCCAGGGTTCCGGTGACGAGGCGGAGGTTGGGAGAGAGGGAGAGGGCTTGCTTTAGGGTTTCGCCGGTGAGCGTTGGAGAGGCGAATTGGAGGCATCGCGTATGGCCGTCGAGGAGCTTGAGGATGGCGGGAGATCGAGCGCGAGAGAGGGTGGATGAGCCCTAGGTTTTCCGCCGAAAGTTTAGGGCAGGAAATGGGTGCGGGGTTGGGAAAATGGGATTGGGTACGGGGTTAATAGTTTTATAATTGGAGTGTCAGATTTCTGCCCCATTTCCTCTCAAAATGGGAGGAAGTTGTTTTCCTACAATATTGTACTTTTTAAGAAATGTTTTCCATAAAGTTGACTGAACCAAACACATGAAAACTAAATTATAGGAAAACTTTTATTTACGAAATTGCCATTTCTCAAAAATTTTTCCCAAAAGTGCTGAACCAAACACCCCCTAAAGTAACATGGGAATGTCACTGTGAAGCATGCTCTCAGGGCTGGAAACCAATCACATTCGCTTTGTTCCTTTACCCTAAAGTAACATCTTTTTTAACTTTGCCATCAAAGGTAACAACTTTTTTAACTGTGATACCCCAAAATTTTATTATGACTCTTTAACTCTCCAAAATGTTTACACATTTTTTGAACTTTGATACCCCAATGTTTTCACCTTCTAAACTTTGATACGCAAAGTTTACACACCCTTTTAACTTTGATACCCCAAAACTTTAGGGGTATCAAAATGTGAAAGTACAACTTGGGATATTAAAGTTAAAATGGTGTGAAACTTTGGGATATAGAAGTTTCAGAAAACACTTTGGGGGTATCAAAGTCAGAAAAGGCACAGACTTTAAGTTATCAAAATGTCGGAAAAATTAAGGAGTATTAAAAATAGTGTACTTTGGGGTACCAAAAGCAAATTACCCTTTTTCGTTAAAATTTTAGAATTAAATTTACAATTTCATATATGCCAATATTTTTCTGATAATCATGAATATTTGAATATCTATCAATTATTATAATATTTATTAACAGATTATAATTTATAAATATTAAACTATTTAATTAAGAAGATATTTTTATTTGATTAATGAAATACTCACATTTTCCCAAAAGTCTTTGAACCAAACACCCCTAAAGTAACATCTTTTTAACTTTGCCATCAAAGGTAACAACTTTTTAACTGTGATACCCCAAAACTTTAGGGGTATCAAAATGTGAAAGTACAACTTGGGATATTAAAGTTAAAATGGTGTGAAACTTTGGGATATAGAAGTTTCAGAAAACACTTTGGGGGTATCAAAGTCGAAAAGGCACAGACTTTAAGTTATCAAAATGTCGGAAAAATTAAGGAGTATTAAAAATAGTGTACTTTGGGGTACCAAAAGCAAATTACCCTTTTTCGTTAAAATTTTAGAATTAAATTTACAATTTCATATATGCCAATATTTTTCTGATAATCATGAATATTTGAATATCTATCAATTATTATAATATTTATTAACAGATTATAATTTATAAATATTAAACTATTTAATTAAGAAGATATTTTTATTTGATTAATGAAATACTCACATTTTCCCAAAGAATTTGTAATTTCTAGGTAGTCATGATGTACAAATTTGTATTTCAATTATAATTAAATTGATTTGGACCCTTTAGGTCATTCAAAATTTGCATAGAATTTAAAGAAAAAAGCATATGTTGATTAAAAATATATAATGCGTATATATTTAACAATAGAAATCATAAGGAACCCAAATCTTAAACAAATATTTAATAAGTAAGCAAACTAATTGAACATGTCTCTGACTAAGTTCTATTTGTTTATGAACATAGTACTAAAAATTAGTTGTCTATGCTTCAATGAATTAGTGACTAAGTCCTATTTGTTTAGGAACAAAGTCCTAAAACTATTTGTCTATGCTTCAATGTATTATTGCAACGAACATTATTGAACACTTAGACGAAAACTCAACATACTATTTGTTAATTATTTAGTTCTATTGTGTGCTTAGACGAAAAATTAACATACTATTCGTTAATTATTTGGTTCTATTATCTGTCATCTTGTACGTTAAGTTGGCTATTATCATAAACATCTTTGTCTGCTTACTATTGCATGGATGCAATGGTCACTGTGAGAACACCATAACAAATTTTCTTTAGGATTCTTGTACGTTTGACAAAAACTTACACTGGTCAGCTATATCGCACTTAAATACCCTAATGTTTTACTATCTTTACACTTAAATATCTTAAGTTGTAAAAGTAGTATAAAAATACCCAAGTTGTCCACAGTTAAAATTAGGCTAACACCGTTAGTTTTGACGAAAATGCCCTCCATTAAAATATTAGTAATAAATTAAAGGGGTAGATAAAATGGTAATTAAAGCAATAACTAGGGGCAATACAATAATAAAATTCATGTGTACTATGCACATGGGAATATTCCTAGAAATATTCTATTATCTATTTAACAGAAGGTAGCAATGCGCTATTTTTTGACAACTTAGGGTATTTTTATGCTACTTTTTACAACTTAGGGTATTTAAGTGTAAAGGTAGTGAAACATTAGGGTATTTAAGTGCCATTTAGCCCGCTGGTTATTGATGTCTAATACAAATCTATTCATTTATCCTACTTAGTGATAGACTATTAAAAAAAAAAGAAGAAATAAAAAATCAAGACGCAATATTTATGCAGCTAGAAATATGTACTCTATGTGAGTGACATTATAATCTTTTTTTTATTAAAAGATTCAACGTTGTTAGTAGTATTCTCTCTATTTATTCTCTCTATTTACGGGTGGGCGTGGGCCAGGCCGGTTCAGGCCCGTGACCCGGCTCGCTGAGTTCAAGACCGGGCCGGGTCTTACTCGGGCTCTACCGGGTCAAAGTGGGCCTGGCTTATTTCTATGATCAGTGCGGGGCTGGATGACCCAGTCCGACCGCCCTAGGTGTGGAAATGTGCGACCCGGCCCATTGCCCGTGGGTCGGCCCATGTATTTTTCGTCCAATATTTTTTCCTATCGTTTTACCTTTTTAATTATATTAAACATGTATTTACAATTATAAAATTATTTCTAATTTATTTTTTAGTAATTTAAATTTGTATTATACTATTTTTAAACTTGTATTAAATCTTTTTAATCCTTCCAAGTAGACAGCAGCGAGCTTAAAGATCGCTGCTTTGTTTCTCAATGGGCCAAAAGGCCTATGAGCCAAAGACCTATGGCATTTTGGATTTGTTGACAGCTAGCTGCAGACCCAAATAGCTAAAGGAACAACTAGCCTAACCAAAAAATATATAATAGACCGGGTCGGGTCGGGCATGGGCCGGGCCAATGTGAGTTGGGCCTACTTCTCTAACGTCGGGTCTGGGGCTGCACCCAGCTCGGCCCGTGATCCAGGCATATCATGAGCCATATCAGGCCCAGCCCACTACGGATTGGGCCGGATCGTGATCTATAACGGTCTGGGCCGGGTCTGCCCCCGGGTCAACCCGGTCGACGCCCAACCCTATCTCTATTGAAAGATTCGGCAATGATTATCGCATTTTAATTTCTGCCTCCCATCAAAACAATCTTCAGCTAATTACAGATTAGTTTCAAATTAACCTCCCAAATCCAAGGTACCGGTTAAGTTCCCGTAATAAAACTACCATTAACTGTACATTTCCAACTTTAGCCCTGCCGACTTTTCCCAATTTGAACAGGCCTAAACGAGGATTATCCAAAAGAGAAGAGGCTATTGTCGTCATTCGAAATTTAGGCAACCACTGTTCCATGTTCTTTAACCGTACACTTTTTTGACATTCTCCACGAATCTCTCTCTTTCTCTCTCAATATTTCTTCAGAAAAAAGATTCAGAAAATATAAAAAAATCAAAAATTGAGAGCGATAAAAGCGAAGATAGGAGACAGTAAGATTCTGTGATATTTTTCTTCGAATCGAAAGGTAATTTCTCGCAGAATCTAGGTTTATTCAACCGATCTTTGTAAAAATCGCTTCTTTTTCTTCTGCATTGTTGGATTTTATTGGAGGGGGTCGATTAGGGTTTAGGATTTCAAAAGGGATCTTATATTTTGTGTGTATTAAGTTTTCGATTCGTTATTTGTTCTTTTTTGTGTGATTCAACTGTTGGAAGTTTGGTTCTAGGTTATTTTTGGCTTGATTTGGGGCATGTGAAGATTTCAGAAACTATTATGACGAAATGTATCTAGAAATTGAATTATTTGAAAGTCTTTTGACTTAAACTATTAGATTTTAGCCCCATTTTCGCAATTTTATAATTGGAATTGTTACTACTTCAGTGAGTCTATTGAACTTTTATTGCTTATTGGTTCTATTCTTAATTGATGCAGATCGATAATCAAAAAGGCTCACAAGAAATTTGACATCGGAAGGTACAATTTTTGTATCCTTTGCATTGTCGAATCCTTTGGGTCACTGTTCCTTCTTTCTATAGTTTTTTTATTTAACACTGTCATTAATAACTTAAGTTCCACGCATTACAACAAACATCTGATGAAGTTTAGATATGGCTCTTTGGGTTCCTCTCTAGCGTCATGAACATCTAGATGTTCTTGTAGAATGATTTTATCTCAAAGACCGCAAAAGAATAAACGAAGAAAAGACAAAAATGGATGGAATGACATCTCTTAAGTTTTAGAATTTTGGTTTTTAGTAGAAATTTTCTTGTATTCTTATCTATAAGTGTTATTTAGTTATTAGTCCCTCAAATCTTCAATAATTCTATATTTGTCCCTCAAATCTTCAATGATTCCATATTAGTTCCTTTAAATCCTAAGGCCTTGTTTGGTACGCAGGATTGGATGATAATGGAATGACAATTCTCACTTCTCATTCCTACGTACTAACACAACCTCTTTTTGGAAGCTAGAATGCTCATTCCCCCTTCCCCTTCATTCCCACTTTATGTGGGAGTGAGCATTCAATGAGATGGTACGGAATGGGCATTCTCACTTTAGTATGATTATAATTCTTTCGTATTAAGGTGATCAAATTTATTAAGTGTATGGAAATCAAGCAAGATGAAAAAGGAGGAAACATCTATGAAAATTCTTATTTCTTTCGAGGAGGGTGTAGTTTCTTCTAGTTTTGGATGTTCGGAAAATTGTAATGCTCCATAATGTATTTTGCTCTGATAGAAGAAAGTGATGATGACGACGAAGAGAAAACTGAGAGTAAGATCCTTGTGCATTCTTCAACTCATCGTTAAATATAAATTTCTCTTTCTAAGGGGATAATGTTTAAAAACCATACAGATTTCATTTGTATGAATAGCATAAGCTTGATGTGTGACTGGAAGGAGAATTGTCTATGTAATTAGTTTGATGCGAATGATTTTGATTTCACAAATACAACTTATGGGAGAGTGTAGACTTTATTTACTTCTAGGCGATTGTCAACCACTTCACAGATCGTCGACTCTTTGTATGTCCATGGCATACAGATTTTGATTTAATGATTAGTGCATGTTGGTCCTCCGTGAGAAAAATGGCTAGTGGCATAAATGCTTTCACAAAAATTATTCTCTGGTTAAGAATTATGTCACTTATTGCAGGAATATGCATGGAGATGCAGGCCTTATGATGTGAACTTCTGATGCCTGAGAGATAAAATGCAACAAGGTGTTCCTGTCATGTATTTTGGAAAGAAACAGAATTTTACCTCATCTTCTGCTGAGAGGATGGATGAAGCGCCCTCATTCTCTGGGGACTCTAGTGACACGTCTGTCATCAAAGGTCAGAAGGCTCAATTGTCTAAAGCACCCTCAAATTCAAAAAATCCTACTATTCTTCCCAACAGTGATATAGATGGGCTCTTGGAGTGTCCTGTCTGCAGTAATTCAATGTTTCCACCTATACAACAGGTTTGGATGTTTTTCTCATTCAGAATGTCTCTTCTTGATACAGAACTTTGAGCTTACACTAATTATCACTCTTGTCTCATATCTTTACTTAGTTTGTTATAATTTAAAATTCATCATCGTTGGAGGTTGGAACATAAATGCTATTTTAATGGATTTATAAACATGAGACCTGTGTTGCATGGGTACGGGTACCAGCATGGGACACGGCAAATTTTTAAATGGGAGGGTACGGGGACACGACTATATAAATATTTATATACATATATATTATATATTAAAATTAATTAATAGTTTGCAGATCAATATTTTTTTATTCACGTATTGTGAGAATTAAAATTCATATAACATTTTTATGTTTCTTTTATTATGTGGTTTATAAATTGTAAAAACGCTCGTTTTTTGAACTAGACGCCAAAAAGACCATTAAAATTATAGTTTGGAACCCACGAGTTTCAAGCAGTGGATGTGAAGTGTAGGATTTACATCTAGAAAATGTTTGACAAGTCTTGTAAATTAAAACATATATTGTTTAATTGAGTACATGCCCAAATAAATGTATGCACATATGCAAGGACTTTCCAAGGAGTTTGAGTACGGGTACAAGTAGGGGTATGTGTCGGGCACGGGCACGGCTTCAAGATAGAAGTAGCCTGGTAATATAGCATGAGACGCGCATGGGTTTATCTTGGAAATAAATATTTGCTTTCTTGAATGACATTTTCTATCCTTTAGTTTGTACGTTCACCATATGTATTTTTTACCAGGTTATCTGCACTGCCTATATTGACCCTTTCGATGATTTTACTCTTTTGAGATCTGAGCGTAATAACTTTCGTTTTGGGGCCTTTTGCTTGGTTAGTTGGGAGGGTGGGAGCAAGGAGAGTTGAAATTGTAATATAACAAGAGCAGAAATGTAATATAACACAAGGAGAAAGAGGAAGCAAAGTTATAACAAAATGCAAAACTAATCCAACATATCATTAACATCAAATCTCGTTTCCAGAGAAAACATCTTCTGGACCACAATTTCCATGAAATACTGCAGTGCTCCAATTGTTGCCAAATAAGGGCATTTTCCTTTCAAAAACTTAAATAACATACAACATATTGCCAATGGTCTTGAAGAGGAATGCCAAGCCATGTCCCCTGTGGCTTTAATTATATGGTTGTTTGTAGTCAATTTAGCAGCTCCCTATTTAGAGGAGGCTACTGTTCAAAACAGTTACTGTATCATACAAGTCAATGTGATCAGTGTGGGAAAAAGAGAGAGAAACAAAGAAAAAGAGAAAGTCGCACCTTATTGAACTTGAAAAGGAGTCTACATCGAAAAGTTCATTTGACATTTCATAATAGCTATAATACACTGTCATTTAGCTGTCAGTCACACTAGGTTTTTATATTACCTTTCATTATAATCTAATATCTACCACTTCGCAATCTTGGTTGCTTGCATAACGTATAAACACTTGTTTGACTATGTGCATACTTCTTTCTTATCCATATTAAACTTTAAAATCTCTATTTTCTGTGATTATGCTTGCAGTGTCCCAGTGGTCATACCCTATGCTCAGCCTGTAAGAACAGAGTTAACAACAAGTGCCCAATTTGTCGAAAGGAAATTGGCAACATAAGATGCCTGGCACTTGAGAAGCTTGCAGTTTCGCTCCACTTGCCTTGTTCTTATCAGTACCTTGGTTGTGAGGAGATGTTTCCTTATTATAGCAAGCTGCAGCATGAAGAACAATGTATCTATAGGCCATACGAGTGCCCTCATCCTGGTTCAGATTGCCCCTTCACTGGGGACATCCAGTCTCTT
The DNA here is from genome assembly GCA_012295165.1 of Asparagus setaceus. NCBI lineage: Eukaryota > Viridiplantae > Streptophyta > Magnoliopsida > Asparagales > Asparagaceae > Asparagus > Asparagus setaceus. The sequence continues at coordinate 11,185,916 of CM022709.1, forward strand.
TTGTCACATCTGAGGGAAAATCACAAGGTGGACCTTCAAAATGGCTGCACATTTAATCATCGTTATGTGAAGCAAGACCCATGCTCAGTCGATAATGTTTCATGGACACTAACAGTAAGCTTATCTTCTTCCTTTCTGTAGATTTATTGTAGTACCTTGATTTCATATACATGTCCCATGCTTTCTAAGATCAGATCACTTCTCTAATTGGTTTCTCGTATTACCTTAAAGGCTATAGTTTTTTTTTTGTTTTGTTTTTGTTTTCCTTTCAACACTATAACTTAAAAGAGTTATTATGATCTGTTATCTATCAAGGAAAAGGACTAGATGATTGGCCTGTGATCGAATGTTTCAGCTTCAATTATATTATTGTCGCTTACCAATTTAGTTTTTATATGGCCTAATAAGTTGGCTATTTGGGACTAATAAATCATCATTCTTCCTTTTGTTTTATATAACTAGGTGATAGGGCTGTGCATTTTTGATTTCCTAGGTGTATTTTATTTCCAAAAAGATTTTTTAGGTAAGTTGAAAACTATATTATTATCCTCAAGTCATAGCCTAGTTTTATTCGTGAAAACCAGATCCTGATGACCATTAGAATACATCATCCTCTAATTAATCAATCATAATATATTTAAGATGAACTATGTTGCAAACTTCACAGGATATTTACTTTAATTTACGACTTTTTAATTGCTCGTGTGAAACACCAGCTTTTCAATTGCTTCGGCCAGTACTTTTGCCTACACTTCGAAGCCTTCCTCCTAGGATCTGAACCAGTGTACATGGCTTTCCTTCGTTTCATGGGCGAAGAATCTGAGGCAAGGAAGTTCGGTTACTGTCTCGAGGTTGGAGGTAACGGGCGGAAGCTGACGTGGCATGGTGTACCTCGCAGCATCAGGACCCACCATAGAATTGTCCGTGATAGCCATGATGGTCTCATAGTTCAGAGGAGCATGGCTCTCTACTTCTCTGGTGGAGATCGGAAGGAATTGAAGCTGAGGGTTACTGGCAGGATATGGAGGGAAGTGTAATGGAAGTATTATTTTGTCGATGATATTTGTAGACAGTTGCAATTTGATTAGGGCAACTTCAAATCTTGGCAAATGTAACTATTTAGTATATGGGTCAAATTTCTGGAACATGAGTTTAGGATTCTGGGTTTTGGACGCATTTTATTGACATCCCAGTTAGTTTAGACAACACAAGCATCTGGAACTGTGAATGTATTGGAGAATGTTGTACTTACTGGTTTCTGAAGTAAATGCGAGAAAGAGCATCTTTTTGAGTTCTGGCAATCTCACAATTTTAGTCTAAGAAAGAAATGGTAACAATGAGCATGTGATGGTATCCCTTTTCTGATGGCTTATTTTAGTTGGAGGCGAGCTAGAATCCATTTAAGTGAAAAAGCAATCTAAATCCACCCCATCTCCACCTTTACAATTCAGGTACTAATCATGAAGAGAGGATCAAGAGTTCGTAACAAAATTGACTTTCTGTATTTCTTATTTTCCCTGAATTTATTTTACAGATCCTTTTTCCGCAACTTTTTTTGCGATTAGCAAAAAAAAAAATCCATAAATTAACGAACAAAAAAGAAGGTGCTTTTCCTTGATTTTATGATGAATGTTACACTGTGTAAAACAGTGGACTTGTAATTTATTTTTATGACATTATCGTCGATATGGACTGGTTGTTCGAAAATCCAAAGAAACGACGGAGTTTGCAGTATCCGATAAACAAGATTATCAACGCGCATGTGAGTGGGGCTGAAAGAAAACTTTCGGTTCAATGTGTTTAGGTGAAATGGAAGCCTTGGCGACTGGATTACAATTAGCTCAAGAATTACAGTTCGAGGATTTGATGGTGGAAAGCGATTGTGAGATTCTCATAAAGATTTTGGTGCAGCATTCGGGTGTAGTAGTACTGCTTGTGTGCAACTGAGGATTGAGAACCATGAGCAGGATGAAACTCTTTTTTGCAAAAATGATTAATAATACATGATTGAACCATAAAAAAAGAGAGACCTGCTGAAGGATATAAGACATCTCTTCGTGTTTTTTTTCACTCTATTACATTCTCACATATGAAGCGAGATGGAAATAAAGTGGCACGGCCGTGGCTAGGTTATCTCAAACTTTCTGCTCAAAATGTATATGGATGGAGGAGGTGCCGGGTTCGGTTCATCCTCTCACCATTGAAGATTGTTCTAACAATAGTCAATAAATCTTTTACATTGGCTATATTAAAAGAAAAGAAGAAGAGGGAATACAATCACACATCAGATTAAGAGAAATTAATTCTAAAACTTACTCTCAGACTAAGCATATTGTTTCTGTTTTTACCCCCCTTCATTGATTAACCATTCATTAATATACAGACAGTTGTGATTCACTTCTAGTGTAACCAACATCACATCTCTTGCAAACTATGCTTCCTCATTTTTCACACAAATCATAATCATGATCATGTATGTATTGATTGATAAAGAATTACAAATGAAGAATCGATAAACCGAAAAATACCAAAAAAATTTAGAAAAATGACTATTAACAATTCACTTTGACACAAGGATTAAGCACATGATTCATGTAGCCGCCGACGCCAAACATTTGGGATAAAGGATTTGATGTTGTTGTTGTAACAATTCACTTTGACACAAGGATCAACCACCAGGCCATCAATTCACCATCTACACGGCATCAACCATCCATATCCAACACCACCATCATCCTTTGAAACCTTCACCTTCCTACAACCTGCATCTTCCATCGAGTACACCAACATATCACCATACATAGGCACCTCATATATGCAATTCCCCCTAAAATCCAAACCCACAACCTCATCCACGCTCAAACTATTAGCACCATACTCACTCAATACCAACAATCGATCCCCCAAACTCTCAATCCTAACCCACCTCTCTTCCTCCATCTTCAACACACAAAACTTCACTCTATCCCTCGCCGTAGCTTTATCATAAACGTAACTCTTTCCAACCAACAACAGCTCATCTTCAGAATCAACCAGCTTCCACTCATTCAAACAACTCGCCAAGACTCCATCAACATAACCAACCAACTTTACATCCGGATTAAAATCATAAATCCTAATCCGATTACTGATCTCTAAATGAACATAGAGCTTTCCTTTATGAAACGCCATAGACGAAACCCCTAAAGGGGCCTCAAACAAATTCCACTGATTATCTCGTCCTAGCTTGCACGATGCAAAGCTCTCGATCCCGTGGAATCTTCCATACACAATGACGGTGCAGTTGGCAGAAGTTGGAGGTGCGGATATAGCAGCCTTGAACATGCAATCTTTATCATCGAGTCTTGGAAGATAGATTTGCTCTCCTGAAATAGGGTTTATAAGATAACTGTTGCAAGAGTCCCTCTTCAAGAAATCTGAGGAGCAAGTTGTGTTGATTGCTAACCAGCCATCAAGATTGCCGAAGCAGCAAAGGCGACAATGATGATTACTGAAGGGCAACTTTATTGGTAATTTTTGGATCCTACCATTGCGAAGACATGAGAAAATTAATTCTGATTCGGTTCTTTTTACAAGGAGAGGTCGACCGGCAAGGATTGAAGACCACAATGATGTATTAAGTCGTTGGTGGAGTTTGTTGAAGAGTTGAGACCATCTGGGTGGAGAAGTAGTCACGGTATCTGGTTCCATGATTAATTGAAGAAAGACAGGAAGAAAGAAGAAAGGAGCAGTTTTCTAGCATAAACGAATGTTATGTCTTATCTATATACTAGTTCGAACACATGCAAAGATATCCTAGTTAGGTTCTAATTTGTTTTCAATACCCTAATTGGATAAAGATTCTTATTAGATTGAAACTGTAATTGGATATGTTTCTTTTCCTAATCGGATAATGGTCTGGTTTTGTTATTTATTTATTTTATTTATCCAAAAGCTGCCTGAGGATTCTTATTTGAATGAGATTCTAAGCAAATTTAAACTACTTACTTCGATGTCTTCATCAAATTTTAAATCTGACAGTCTTTCTCTAAATCCTAATCGGATGGAGATTCCAATTATATTTCTTTATTGATAAGATTAGGACTCCTAGCTTGAGTAGTTTTCTTTATGTTCTAGACTAGATGACCATACAAAACTTATAGCATGAGAATGACAAAACCAAACGTTTTAGAAAGAAACCGGTACCAAAAATAAACGTTCAAACTAGAAGCAATCCATAATTGTATAGCAATCCATAATTTTAAAAAGAAACCAGTCTCAACAAAGTAAAATTGTTAACATCTTTAGAATCAGGAGCATGCAACAAATATGAGGCCTAATACCCGAATTTAATGTGTCATCAGAAAACACAAATATGAAGTTCTTGTAAACAATTTTGAGCAATAACTTCTAATGAAGGTTCTAAACCTAACCTCACAATCAGGTGACAGTTAGCAAATTGAATTTTAATTTGATCGAAACATTACATGCAGAGGTTGTTGGCTAAACTTTGATAAGTGTTCTAATCCATGTTCGGTGAGGTGGATGACCACTTTCCATGTGTTGTCATAAATAACCAACTTTACGCAATACATCCAAACAGCCCTTATTTGCTTACCAAATGAAAATTGAAGGAAAAGACAGAAATACCCCTTGGAGTATGCTGAAATTCTGGCAGCTGTTCTTTTCCCCATCTTGAGAGACTGCCTCTTTACAAAAGAAGCGCCAAGAAATTTGGATCCGGCACCTCTCTCTCGTCTTGCTCACTCCCCTTTTCCTCGATTATTTCTTTTAAAAAAAAACCCTCATTTTTATCATCAAACCCCTCACAAATCTCAAAGTTCTCTGCTTTTTCAAAATTAATTGCATAATTACGTTCCAGGGTCATGGATCGTCTCGCTGCTCCCCCTCGCCTAATGATCGTCTCCGATCTCGATCACACAATGGTGACAAACTGAGAAACTTTAATCTAAACTTCATTTTTCTAGGTCTATTGATTTTTGTTTTGTATTTTTGATTTCATAGGTCGATCATCACGATCCTGAGAACATCTCGCTGCTTCGATTCAACGCGCTGTGGGAGTCGAACTACCGCCACGATTCGCTTCTGGTGTTCTCGACGGGGAGATCTCCGACGCTGTACAAGGAGCTGAGGAAGGAGAAGCCGTTGCTGACCCCGGACATTGCGATCATGTCGGTGGGCAGCGAGATCGCCTACGGCGAGTCGATGGTGGTCGACGAGGGGTGGGAGAGGTTCCTCGACCAGAAGTGGGATCGGAGTGTTGTTGTTGAGGAGAGCTCGAAATTTCCCGAGCTCAAACTTCAGGTGATCGAGTTAGAGCATGAGAATGTTAAAAACATGATTAGTCCTTTTTTTTTTTGAGTCCTATTTATTTGTAGGGTTAATTGCGAACAGACACCATGTAGTATCACCCAACTGCAAAGTTCTATTTGTTTCTAATAGACAACATGTAGTTCTTCTTGTTGCAAATAAACCTCTTTAGTATTGGCCCGAGTGCAAATTCACCCCCTTGGTGAACTTTTTTGACTACTATAAAAGTTTAGAAAAAAAAGCAATAGGATGTCTATCCTCACCAATAGAACTTTAGGGGGTCTGTTTGCCTAAAACATTTTTAATGATTTTAAGAGTTAAAAAAAATTCACTTAGGAGGTCTATTCGCAACAAGTAGAACTACAAGAAGTCTATGCGCAACAAATAGAACTACTGGGGGTCTCTTTGCAATTGGGTGATATACAGGGGGACTGTTCACAGTTATTAGAGAAATGCATATTTGATTATATATGGACACACTTGTTACATATTATCACATGTCTCGGGCATGTTGAAATAGAGAGGGAGAGAATGAGAAAAACTTGATTTGTTCTTGTTGAGTATTCATGTGTGAGTATAGTCCAACATTGGATGGGATAATAAAGAGTTATGGATTTAAAATACAGGGTGAGCCAATACCTAATAGCTATAGCTTTTGGGTTAAAAATTAGTCTCTAGCTTCTATCTAAGACCCATTAACTCTAGGGTTGACCTAATTTCTCCCCATCGGTTCTCACCCTGTCGCCTTGAGCTAGGTTAAGAGGGTCACTGTGGGATATCAAAAAGTCTGGTTGAATTTTAATTGGTTTTGTTAATGATAGAGGGTTTGGTAATCAAAAGATAACAGTAGAGGTTTCATAATAATTACCCTATTTATTGTAGAGAAACTATATGGTTTGGTTTGGTAGGGGGCGTGAGGAGAGAATGTGAGATGTAATGAGGTGAAGGGATGGACATACCTTTTAGCCTTCATGTTTGGTTGGAGGGAGAGTGAGGAGGCGGATTGTATTGTAGTTCACTCTTTGTTTACTCTTGTGCCCTCCCACTTTGGAGGGATTCTTCTCTCTCTAGTTTTCTAGTCAATTTGACTTGTCCCTCACCTCACCTCATCTCACCTCACTCCACCTCCTCCAAAAACCCTCTGCCAAACACAAAGTTTAATTTTGTCGCTCCTCTTGCCTCACCTTACCCCCTACCAAACCATGCCTTACTGCCTTAGTATAGTTATAATGTTATATTGACAAATACCTGTTGACAACGAGTGACAACTAATATCATTTTTTTATTGGAAAAAAAAATCTATATGTAACTATTTCCAAGATAAAACATCGTAATAATAAATAACTTAGGTATCGATAATGCCATGAAAGCTAGAAAAACATGAAAAATAAATTTTTTCCAAGAGATTTCCATGTCACATTTCTGCAGCCAGTGACAACTACTTTATTGTAACAGTATAGTATAGATACACACATGATATATTGTATTTGGAACACACACCACATATTTATCATATGGCTTATTTCTCTAATAGGGCAAAAGATTTTCTTGTACATATGTTATTTATTTATGTTTAGTTTAGTTAATCAAAGATGTTTATTTGTTAATTGGATTGTAGTCAGCAACAGAGCAACGGCCTCACAAGGTTAGCTTCTATGTAGAGAAGGGGAAAGCAGAAGGAGTGATGAAATCGCTATATGAGAGGCTAGGGAAACGCAAGGTAAGACTGATTGGTAGAAAATTTTAAAATTATGAATTTTTTGGTGAAGAAATTGTTTGTTTCATATTGTGAATTGCTTTTTGTCAGTTGGATGTGAAAATAATTTATAGCGGCGGTATGGACCTTGATATATTACCTCAAGGTGCTGGCAAGGGTCAAGCTCTTGCTTATTTGCTCAAGAAGTTGAAATCAGATGGAAAGAACCCCGTCAATACTCTTGCTTGCGGTGATTCGGGCAATGATGCTGAGCTATTTAGTATCCCGGATGTCCATGGCGTTATGGTGAGTTTTCATGGTGAACGGTAATTTTTTAGGACACGTTTTGGAAAAACTCTCCTTATGATTTAACGGAATGAGAGAAGATTCTCTTAAGGTCTTCAAATTGACACTTTATCGCTCCGCAATATAAAAGTTTTAGCGTGGTAATCATCAGTGTAAATATAATAATTATATACATTATACGGGATTGCAACACAGTTATCGTATCCTATGGCTACAGTTTTGCATCCAAATTAATTTCATAGGAGTTGAAGAGAAGTCAATCTATAACTTTCAAAATCTTAGACGGATAATTTCTGTGAACCATGCAAAACTTAGGGGGGTTTTCTGTTATTTATCCTTTTTTGTGAGACTTATTTACGTCCTTTCGTAGGTTAGCAATGCCCAAGAGGAATTGTTGCAATGGTATAAGGAAAACGCCAAGAATATCGGGAAGGTAATTCATGCTAGCAAAAGATGTGCTGCTGGAATACTTGAAGCTATAGGGCATTTCAAGCTGGGTCCTAGTACGTCTCCTAGAGATGTTGCTGATTTATCAACCTGCAAGCTCGAGACCTTTAACCCTGGGCATGAGGTCGTGATGTTTTACTTGTTGTATGAGAGGTGGCGTCGAGCTGAGCTAGAAAAATCTGAATTGATCATTGAGAATATGAAGAGAATCACTGTAAGTTACCTTCTTCCCTTGTCTGTTGGCATAAATGGTAATATTTGTTTTTCCTATTGAGAGGTCGGTGGACGATGGCTAGAAATTTCATATTCAACTGATACTAAAGAATTAGTTCCTAATAACAAGTTGGATTTTCTAACGTGATAAATCTTAGTTATCTCAAAACCTTAAAGTGGGTTTGTTTTTTAGTGCAGCATGGCAATGTGATTCTTTAGATGAAACATGATGATACTAGGTGAATGAAAGAGACCTCTTTTACTTATCATGAACTTACACCATGTAATGTGACCTTATGTTTTGTTGTTGTTATAGTATAAGAGTGGAATTGCTGTCCATCCTTCTGGAGTTGAACGGTCTCTTCATGACTGCATTGATGCATTTGCACGAAATTATGGCGATAAGAAAGGAAAACAGTTTCGAGTTTGGGTGGACAAAGTATCTTCTTGTCGGATTGGTTCAGATGCCTGGCTAACGAAATTTGATAAATGGGAGCAGTCAGGTAAGTTAGCTAACTCTGATTCTATATGCTTGTTTTTAATTGTTGTTGTTTACTTCACGCTTCAGAGAACATAGACATGTTCCTTATGTTACGCATATACGTAAATATTGAAATAATTTGTGAACTGAATATCTTTGAGGCATGACCGAAGAATGAGAAGATGCATCTGCATTAATGGCTTGAAAACATGAGAAAGTTACTCAATTTGTATCTTTATCTGTTTTGTGCGTTATAGATGAATCTGATTTTCCATAGTAAGTTGTCTTACCTGTTTTCCTAGAGTATAGTTTTGACATGAAAACAGAAAATATGAACATGATAAGTACACGGGGCAGGTCCCCAAAAAAACACGGGAAAGAATGCCTAGATAATCCAGCACACTTTGACAGAAATTCATGAAAGATGCTGGTGATCTTGGTGAGAAACTTACAAAGAAAATGAGAATGATACCCATAAGAAACCTACAGGATATACAAAATAAAAACAAGCGAAGATGATAGGGAAATTTCCAAGAAACTTTAGGAAACTAAAGAGTTACTATACAGATGCAAGGCAAAAAACTATTGTACACTTCTTCTAAAACAAGAATGAAACATCTATAAATAAGATGGGTATACTGGATATTAGCTACCATCTCATTTTCTAAAATGAGCTATCAAGAAATAAAGTGGTGAGGTCCTGATGTGACGAGCAATGTGCACCTCACCACTAGTCCATCTCTTCATACCTTAGTTAATTTTTAGAATGAGCTACCACATCCTACCCATTGTTTCCAAATAAATATGTTGAGAAAGTATGAGAAATACTATGAACAATTTCTTTACATTATATATGTGTATATGTATGTATGTATGTATGTATGTATGTATGTATGGGTGTGTGTGTACAAATATATGTATATAAATGAAAAAATGGGTATGAAATTGCGGCTCATCTAGCAAAATGAGCTACCAAGAAGATAGCATGTGGTGAGGCCCACCCTCCTAGTCACATCAAAAAGTGAGGGCCTCACCACTTCTATCTTTTGACAGCTCATTTTGTTAAATGAGCAACTAACTCATACCCATCAAACCCTACACACAAGTTTGTGTAGCGCACACGAGTGCATGCGAGGGTGCGTGGGGGTGTGTGTGTCTTAGAAAAAATATATGCTTCTATTTGGCAGACTTGTCTTTGAAAAGAATAAGCTCCTTTCTGCCAATGGAAGATTATTTGGTAGCCCTTAAATTAAAAAAAAAAATCTTGCATGATGTGATTAAGGATATTCAACATGGTAAATGGAATGAGTTGGGACAAAGTTATATTCCCAATTGCCACAGGCTTCAAATCAAGGACCATCATAAAATCACCTCTATGAATTAGTCACGAGTAGCCTTGTAAATATATTCAGGATGAGCTTCCATGAAATGTAATGTTTACGTATGAGATGCACGCTGTTGAAACCAGAAATGTTAAGATGGAAGCAATGCCTAAGATAGGATAAGAAACGACTTCATCCATAAGAAGTTGGAGATAGCTCAGTTACGATAAGCCGGGCAAGAATTGTTTTAGATGAATCGTGTAATGGGGATTGTTGAGTGCGACAACTAGGGGTAATGTTTTCTTTGCTCAAGAAGTTGTCGACCGAGTTGAACCTTGATTGGGGCAGTTAAAGGAAAAAGACAACGTATATTCACTAATTTGACATAGAAAATCGATTCTTACTGAGAGGAGTAGAGAAGAAGTATTTGCACAGCACGGCTAACCTCAAAACTTTGGTATAAAGGTTTGTTATTGTTGGTGTTGTTGCCTGTATAGTCTCAATATCAGTGAAGCAATCTGGAAAATCATGAGGACAAGAGGTATATATACCTGCTGGAGATAAAAACAATTTAAGATTATACCTAATTTGAGAGCTGAGCAATCTTTCCTATTCTTCAATTAAAAACAAAAAATGGGGATCGGATCCTATTTCGTTCATTTCTCGATCCCTTTCTTGCTGTATATACTCTAATACTGCTAGCACAAAGCCAATTATTTCTCCTCTAGCAAAGTGCATTCACATTACTAATCCTCATTGCCAAATCTCTTTGCAGATGAAGGACGCCTAGGTTGTATAGTAACAGGTCTTTTGATTTCAAAGGTAAGCACTTGCTCGAAGCATTTTACTTAATCTCATGAAAATTTTTCGCTCTTGCGATGTATCTGAGACGATTTGAATAACTTTTGCAGCCTGATACACCAGAAGGGTTCGAATTGGTGCACGTTCATCAAACTTGGATGGATGGATACGCAGCCAAGGATAAAAAATCCTGGATTTTCTAAGTTGTAATACCAATGTGATTTGCAAATAATGATTTCTCTAATGCCCAAAAGAAAAAAAAGGGGGCAAAAAGTTGTAATTTCATCTTCTTTGACTGTTCAGCTCCGATCATGTTGTTTAGGAAAATTTTTGCTGGAGGCCATATCTAGCTGTTGATACTGATGCAGATGTTGAGAACTTGTTTTGATGTTACATCGGTGGAGATTACCCTTAGGAAACTTCAGATGTTCATTTTGGTTAAAGGCTTTTGCAACCTTTTTCTCATCTTCGCGCAAGTAATAAGAGAACATTTGCACATTGAAGTAGGCATTACATTTGTGAATGATACCATGACAAAAAAGTTATCTGAAAAGAAATATCCCTTCCAAATCAAATAGCAAAGCAGAGGAGCTAATTTCAAATAACTTTTATAAGATTTCAGGAGCTAATAGCAATTTCAATGATTTGAATAACTAATTTCAAAATATCAGATTTTGCGTGACTAGCATCCAAAATAAACCCAAAAAACTACAAATAATGTGGATATAAGGGTGTAATTGACATTCCATTTAAAAAAAACCTAAACGAATATCCCTTTTTTTGGGGGTGGGGGTGGGGGATGGTGGGTGTGTGTGTGTTAATCGTTGGGACAATTTGGGGCCAAGTGGGATAATTGTCCCTAGGGAATAATTTTAACCCATTGGGACAATTGAGTGGGATAAAATGTGATAAGTTGGGCTAATGAGATAATTTAGAATTGTGATTGAGACAATTTAAGTGGGATAATTGATGACGTGGCGTCTTATTAAAATATCATGTTTATTGAACTTATCATGATTTATCATAATATTAATATTATAATATCATATAATAAAATAAATTATTTTAATTTAATATTATAATACTATATAATATTCGAGTCACCATGATTTATAATAAATATGTATAATACTATTATTAATGTAATATAGTATTAAATTATAATTAATATAATATAACAACAATATAATTAATAAAATACTTTTAATATATTATAATATAAAATATTATCGTAATATATTTTAAAATGTTCAATACTATTAATATAATACAATATAATATATATTAAAATATATTGTGTTATACTATAATTCTATATTACAATATATGTTTCTAATAATGTCATAGATTGTATCAGAATATTATAGTAAATTATATTTTAATTATTATATTATACTATAATATAGTTTAATAAATAATGTACTATAAATATAGTATAATAAATAATATTACATTATAATTGAATATTATATTATATAATAAGTAATACAATATATTCAAATAGTATAGTATAGTATATTATAATATGTTATATTATTATTTAATATATGGTAATATAATGTATTATAACATCATCAATTATATGTTATTTTTATTATATTATAAATGATAACATATATTATATTATAATATATCACATCATAATAAACATAATTTATCATTTTATAATATATTATAATATTATATATTACTTTTATTTAATATGTCATATTATAGTAATAAGCTTAGTAGAATATAATATAACATATTATATTATATTATATTATAGTATAATATATTATATTATAATAAATAATATCATAATATTATATATATAATATAATATGTTGTTAATTTATAATATAATAAATTATATGTTACTTTTATTATATTATAAATAAAAAATATATTATATTGTAAAATATCATATTATGATAAATATAATATAATATGAACATTTAATATATTACATTATAATTAATATAATACATTAAAACTATGTTTTATGATATTAATTTCATAATCATTTTATATTTAGCTAATATGATTAGCATATATATTAGTAGTTAATATATGAATGTTCCAAAATTATCTCAAATTATTCCACGATGAGAGTTGGGGTAAATTTTGGCTTGGGGGCAATTTTTTTCCATATGAGTGGGATAATTTTGTCCCATGTGTGGTAATTATCCCTTTAGTGTTCCAAAAAGTCATTAACATCAAAAGTTATTGTTTGAATCCCATTTTCTCAACCAATAAGACCAAAAAGCATTGTCCCAAAAGCCTAGCAAACTAGAGGGACTGCTTTGAACCACGTACCTTATATAAGTTTTGAGAACTAATTTCAATTTTAATAATTTGAGGTACTAATTTCAAAATATCAAATATGTAAGGTCAAAATATAAAATATGTAAGGGAAAATTTCAAAAACTAAAATTAAATAATTCAATTATTAAGGGCCCAACCGGGTTCGAACCGGTGACCTATTGATCTGCAGTCAATTGCTCTACCACTGAGCTATGGACCCGCTCGATTATATGCAATCAGAATATTGTAATCAATAATAATGTTCACTTATACATAGAGATTATACCTGCTTTTGTATAAAGAGATTATAACTGCTTTTATATAATAAAACAACTCTTCAGAATCTAATTATGTTAGTGTCAATACATTGTCAATGGGGGTTATGGTTAAGTCAAATTTTATTCATGAAAACAGCCTCAATTCCATATATAGTTTGAATGTGATCTACTTTTTTCTGCAGATAATAGATCCATCTCCTGTTCTTTTGCATGCCAAATTTCTCACTGACACTTGGCCCTTGTTTATATATTGTGTTTATTCTCATCAAGATTGTGATATTTCACCTGCCAAATTTGTCCAATCTTCATACGATTAGTAATTAACATTTTGGTGCCTTAATTTAAGGACACATCTATGTGTGCATGTCATCATCATTCGAGTAGCCTAGGGCTTGACCTAATATTTTTATTTAATTTAAAATTTTCTGTTTTTTTTTGGGACAAATTAAATTTTTTCGGGACCAATATCACCATCATGATCTGTTGGTTGCTTTATTTATAGCTATTTTTACTTAATTCCTTAGTATTTTGTTATAATTCTAGCAATTCATTTTTGTGGGGTTATATAGCTTTCTTCAATGTGATTTGATGTTAGCTATTTGGCTATGGTCCATCTTAAAGATCAATAAACAATGTAATTTCATTTGAATATATTGCTAGACTCATGAGTTATTGTGTTCAAACTTCATGCTCAAGTTTTGAATTGGATGGATTAGTAAGTGCATGTTTGAAGGCTATATAAACTTTGACGTTTGGAGTACAGTCGTATAACGTGGAAAGTAATTTGAGAATCTTGACTTCTTTGATTAGTATGTCATGAAAATGATAAGATTAAACTAATTGAAAAGTGTGCACCAATTGCTAGTAGTTAAAATAAAAGGCAGGACTTGGTTGTTAGATTGCTAATTTTTTTCTCTGTGTAGAAACAGAAAGATGAAAGCTTATCAAACATTTTGACCAATTGCATCGAGGTCCCTGATTATTAGAATGCTGTCTCCTATTAATTAAAACACAATTAGACATAAATCAACATCAGCATGGCTTAACTCAATTAAAACATTAATATGAAATAATCAGAGCAGTTAACTAAAGTCTTGTTATATAATATCTTCATCTTTATCTTAATAAAATATATATATATCCATCACTTGGCCTCTTACTCCTCTTGCCTTTTACAAGGGAGCTATATACTTGCTGACATTGAACATATGTTTGAGTTGCGTCATCTTATGCTGCAGTCAAATTGGTGGCAAATATGACTTATTAGCTAGGCTTTTTTGGGAGCTTATCACTAATCAAGGGTGAGATTAATTTAACTCAATCACTAAAAATTGATGTTCAATTTAAACAGTTAGTTTAATTTATATAATACTTTTGAATAAAATATACACTTTGACTAGTAAACGAAATTGTAATTTTACAAGTAAGCTTTTGATATTTCTTCGGACTAGTAACCTTCATATATAGAATTTTGTAGCATGGAAGGCCTAATAGCTTCTTCTTCTTCTTTATTTCTTTCAAAGGATCTGTCGAGAAATTTATGGCCTTAATTAATGATAGGTCGTGTGTTCATAAAGCAAGCATCTCAATTAACGTAGGGATGACAATCAACTAACAGAGTAACAGGGCATCATGCATGCGCCCGTCCACCACTTTGCAGTCTAGAATAGGAATAGATGCTAAATTATCATAGGAAAGAAAGTTATTGACTTTTATCATCAAGAAAATACAGTCTTTTGTTTTTCAGGAATTTGGATCCTCTGTTATTAAAAAAAAAGTAAATAGATTACTACTTTTAATCACAATTATTAATCATCTAATGAGTAATTATGATTCATTTCAAATCTAACACTCACCATATCTCCATGAATTGCACTCATTTCTAATTTGCACTTAAAAAAATCATAACCATTCATTAGAGAATCAATGGTTGTGATAATGCAGAAGTCTCTCAAGTACTTTTTTGGTTAGTACTAATTAGTTTCATCAAACTGTAATTTTATTCCTCATACTTGAAGATTAAATCTAGTAATTTTTACTGCACAAAGACATTAATTTGTCATGCTTGGGTTGGGTTAGACTAGGACTATACCCTCTCAACTTTCAACCCTTAGCTCTCCAAGTCAAGCCCAACCTTTTCACTTCAATTGTGTTTATATGAAAAGAGCTGCCATCCACAAAAGAGGTGTCGTGGATAAGGTGTCATGGTTGTATCCAATGAATCTAATCCCTGATATTAATAGGGCACTATTTTTTTATTTTTTTTGGGGGGAGGCCGTAGCCTATTAATAGGGCACTATTAATCCTTGAATTAATGTACAAATCATGAAGTCCAGTAATCCACAAGTCAATATCTCTTTAGCGAACCATTAATGTCATGAACCAAGTCTACTGAATGCTGATCAAAGAGATCTCAAAATTTGACAATATACAAATCTCTAAGTCAATTGGTTTAAATTAATGTGCACACTTATTCAATGCAAAAGATCAGAACCATTGAATACTTCCAAGTGTTTAGCACCAACCCTCTATTTATTAGTAACTACCGTCACTTGTAATGATGCTAAAGCTTAATTTCCTCCATATTCTAAGGATGGGCAACTGCATGGAGACTTGCATAATGAGGCAAGAGAACAGAGATGGCAAAGGAGAAGATGTTGTCAATAAAGAGGTTGGTTTAAGCGTTAAGATATTGTTAACTAAGAGAGAGCTTGAGTGGTTGATGCTTAATTTGAAGGAGAAAGGAGAGAGAAATCTTGAGGATGTGTTGATGGAGAGTGGAAGAGAGAGGGAGAGAGAAGTAAGAGGGAGATCTCAAGGGTGGGAACCAAGTTTGGAGAGCATAATAGAGATCCCCGAGGTTCAGAGTTTTGATTACAATGAGGATTTGTGAGATTTTCCTCTTATTTTTCTTCCCTTTCTTTTTCTTTATTGTTTCTGGGTTTAGATTACTCTGTAATACTAATTTAGACTTCTAATTAGGTATGATTTGTATTGTTAATGTTTTAGTCCTTTAGTTTTGCATGCAGTCACTGATCTGGTGTTGTAAAGAACTTTATCTGATCTTGTTAATTACCTATCTAATTGCTTGGTTTTTATTAGTTTAATTTGTTGTGTTGCTCTCTCTCTCTCTCTCTCTCTCTCTCTCTCTCTCTCTCTCTCTCTCTCTATATATATATATATATATATATATATATATATATATATATATATATTAATGATGTTTGATCCTTAACAGTTGTTGTTATTCATTAAATAAATAATAAAAGGAACTAGTAATAAGTTCAAGTTAATATGTTTATAACTTAAAATTCCAAAAACGTGAAATTTTAACTGAATTTATATTTTCATAAGTTAATGAGCATTCTAAGATATCAGTAACACGAATTCAAGAAACTAAGAGTATGTTTGGCAAGTGATTAAAGTGCATGTTTGGCAAGTGGTTAAAGTGGCATATAAGCAACTTTTGTGGCTTATGAACCACTTTGGCATGTTGGGAAAATGACTTTGTCTTATAAGCCACCAAAAAATAAACTGGGGTATCCTAGCTTATTTTTTGCACGAAGTTTGGCCAAGCAAAAGTCCAATATACCCCTCACATTTCACAAAATTCCAAACCCTATTTATCTCTCTACAACCCCATTAAATGCTTTCTGGTCATTTTAACATTAATGATGACTTATAAGCCACCCATTTGCCAAACACTCTACTATTAAAAGTGGATTTTATCCGGTAAACTTACAAAACATTTTGGCTCCACTTGTTTATAACCTACTTATAGATTTATAAGCCAAGATGATTATATTCTAAAATTGCCAAACATGCTCCAAATGTATCCTTCATGTTTTTGTGCAAAGCATTAATTGTTAGATCTGAAGGATCTTAAACATGATTAATCCAAAGAGATAAACATCATAAGTGCGGAAGCAATACCTGAATCCATGATTTGGATCTTGTGTGGATTGATGGATCTTCTAATCTTAGGGGTTCTTCTCTTCCTTAGATCTCTTTTTAGATGGGGGTAAAAGAGATGAGAATTCTTATGTTAACCCTAGATTAGGGACCATAACCCCATATATATAGGTGTTGCACTTTTACAATTTGGCCCCTCATCAACTTGTAATTACAACCTGGTATCTGCACATTTAGCCCATAATTTATTTAAATACCCATTAACCCAACTTGATTGATCACTTTAGTGGGTTAGCCTGAGAGATAGCACTACACATTAATGTAACATATGTGCCCACAAATAGATTTAATTAGATTTAAATCTAACAATCTCCCACTTGGGCACCATATGTTTCCTTAAAATGTGTATAACCTTATGAGCTCAAAAATTGCTATCACTAATAAGGGTATTTCCAAACAATCTCGTCCATCAACTATATCAATATAGGATCAAAGCGTCGTCGTCACATTTATCGTGACTAAACCCATCAATGGTCACATATACTAATCTGATCAAATGACATAGATCAATCATGGATGTGCGGCATGAAAATTACATGCAATGTGATGCGTGCATGCCTATTTTCAAGCTGGTCCTACCTTAAACTTTAGTGAGGTCATCCTCAACCATAATGTAGCGAGTGTATAATCCAGAATACTTTATTACGATGAGAAAATAACCAAACATAAATTTATCGAAATTCTCATAAAGCAATAAAATCACAACTCCCACTAAAACATGATATCCTCAAATATTACAACACCCATATGGCGGTGTGCTCATGAAAGACCTGGGTGGTAATCCTTTAGTAAGAGGATCGGCTATCATGGAGTTTGTCCCAATATGCTTTATGGATATCGACCACTCTGTACCCTTTCTTTCACAACTAGGAACTTAATGTCAATATGTTTTGACTTAGTTGAGCTCTGTTGTTATTGGAATACATTACTGGCGATTTATTGTCACAAAATAACTTTAGTGGTCTTTCAATATTTTCGAATGTGCGGTCAGGTGACAAAATTTCGCAACCATATTCCATGATTGGATGCCTCATAGCAAGCTACAAATTCTGCTGCCATAGTGGAGGAAGCTACAAGTGTTTGTTTGACACTTTTTCATGATATAGCTCCTCCGCTAACATATAAATGTAGCTCGATGTAGACTTTCGCTATCTTGGCATCCGCAAAATCGAATCGAGTACCCAATGACCTCCAGTGATCGATTTCACGTATGTGAGCATATAATCTTTTGTTTTACGAAGATACCGCATAACCCTTTTGATCGCTATCCAATGATCCATACCGGGGTTGCTTAAGTATCGCCTAACATACCAACAATATGCGCAATATCCGGACAGCGTACCTGAACATACATTAGACTCCCTAATTTGAAGCATGGAAACCATTTCCTAAATTTCAAGATTACTTTTAGGGCGATTGAGATGAATTTATCTCCTTTAGCAACAGGGGTTTCACAGTGCGCAATCTTGCATGCCAAACCTTTTGAGTACTTTATCGATATAGCTCTTTTGTGATAATCCAAGTATACCTCGAGAGCGATCTCGATGTATCTGAATTCCTAATATAAAGAGGCGTCCCAAGATCTTTCATCTCAAAATTCTTTGATAGAAATCTCTTGGTTTCGTGCAACAAGCCTATATCATTAGTGGCAAGCAAAATGTCATCCACATCTGAGAACGAGAAAAATATACTTACTCCCAATCAATTTTTGATATACACAATCATCAACAATATTCATCTCAAAACCAAGCGAGATAATTATTTGTTGAAACTTGTGGTACCATTGACGAGGAGCTTGCTTGAGTCCATAAATGGATTTTCTTAGTTTACAAACCATATTCTTTGGGTCTCGACACAAAGTTTTAGTTGTACCATATAGATCATCTCATCAATGTCTCCATTGAAATGCAGATCTTAACATCCATTTGATGTAACTCAAGATTGAAATGAGCAACAAGTGCCATGATAGTCTGAAAGAGTCTTTCGATGAAACCGAGAGAAAGTCTCAGATAGTCAATGCCTTCCTTCGAGTATAGCCTTTAGCTACAAGGCGTGCTTTATACTTTTCCACATTACCATTTGCATCGGCTTGGTTTTAAATATCCATTTACAACCAATTGGTTTTGCACCTTCGGCAATGGAACAAGTTCCCAAACCTTATTGTCTTGCATAGACTTGTACTCCTCATTTATGGCATCAATCCACTTTTGAGAGTTAGAACTTTTCATGGCACGAGGATTGAAATCCAATCCATACAGTCATTTCGACAATATTCAAGTACCTATACTGTTGTTCAAGAAATGAATTCGGAACCTCAAGAAGGCAATATTGAACAACTCCTGTTCGAAGAACAAACTCAACAACCTCAAGAACGGTGCCATTAAGGAGATCCACGAGAGAAAGGAGAAATGCTATTGGGATGATTATATTGTATTTCTTCAAGAACATGAGGAAAGTAATGGAATGATGGAAGTTGATTGGATCATCTTCCATCATTCCATTACTTTTCATTCTGAAAACTATATTCATCGAATAGCATTCTCCTTTCTGAATCTCCTTATGTATTCTTGAGGTTGATTTGTTGCAGAACAGTGTTATTACCTTCTTGAGTTCGATTCATTTCTTGAACAATACTGGTATAGTGTCAAAATATTCGTATGGTTGAATTTAAAGCCAATTCCTCCTCAAAGGCAATGTCTCTAACCTTATTTCTCCCCAAACTCAACATCCTCAAAGAATGTTGCTGTTCCGTCTCAAAAATATTCCCGAGTGTGGGATCATAAAACTTATAGTCAATGCCTTCCTTCGGTATAGCCTTTAGCTACAAGGCGTGCTTTATACTTTTCCACATTACCATTTGCATCGGCTTGGTTTTAAATATCCATTTACAACCAATTGGTTTTGCACCTTCGGCAATGGAACAAGTTCCCAAACCTTATTGTCTTGCATAGACTTGTACTCCTCATTTATGGCATCAATCCACTTTTGAGAGTTAGAACTTTTCATGGCACGAGGAATTGGCTTTAAATCCAATCCATACAGTCATTTCGACAATATTCAAGTACCTATACTGTATTGTTCAAGAAATGAATTCGGAACCTCAAGAAGGCAATATTGAACAACTCCTGTTCGGAAGAACAAACTCAACAACCTCAAGAACGGTGCCATTAAGGAGATCCACGAGAGAAAGGAGAAATGCTATTGGGATGATTATATTGTATTTCTTCAAGAACATGAGGAAAGTAATGGAATGATGGAAGTTGATTGGATCATCTTCATCATCCATTACTTCAACTATATCATCTCAATAAATGAATCACTATCTTTGAATTCTTAGTGACCAGCTGTTCTTCTAGGTTGAAACAACGAGTTCAAATTCTATGAACAATAACATTATAGTACCAAATATTAATAGAAAAATAACATGAATGGATTTATGATCCTCAAAGGCAATGTCTCTAACCTTATTTCTCCCCAAACTCAACATCCTCAAAGAATGTTGCTGTTCCGTCTCAAAAATATTCCCGAGTGTGGGATCATAAAACTTATAGCCCCGGATGGATTCGAATACCCAATAAAGTAGCTGCTAACTGTTTTGGAGTCCAATTTCTTTTCATTTGGCCTATAAGGCCTTGCCTCAGCTGGACATCCCCAAATATGTAAGTGCTTTAGACTGGGCTTTCGACCAGTCCAAAGCTCATAAGGTGTTTTAGCAACTGCTTTACTTGGTACTCTGTTAGAATGTGCAGTCTTTAGTGCTTCTCCCAGTGACTCACGGTAAAGAAGAATGAGCAATCATACTTCTTACCATATCCTTAAGAGTCTGTTTAGTCTTTCGGCTACACCATTCATGCTAGGTGATCACGGCATGGTGTCTTGTCAGGGCGATACCGAATTCCTCTAGGTATCTAGCAAATGGTCCTGGACGTTGTTCACCTGAACCATCATATCTGCCGTAGTACTCACCACCACGATCAGATCTAACGGTTTTAATCTTTTTATTGAGTTGGTTCTCAACTTCAGCCTTAAAAGCTTTGAATACGTCCAGAGACTCAGATTTTTCTTTAATGAGATATAGGTACCCATAACGTGAGTAATCGTCTATGAATGATATAAAATATTGTTGACCATTCCGGATGCCTGGGAATGGCCCACAAATATCTGTATGTATCAATTCTAAGACGTCTGAAGATCTGTTGGAACCTAATCTCTTAACTTTAGTCTGGTTTCCCTTGATACAGTCAATGCATACATCAAAGTCTGTAAAATCAAGGGAATCCAAAATACCATCAGACACAAGACGCTCAACTCTACCTTTTGAGATATGACCCAAGCGCTTGTGCCATAATGATGCTGAATTTTCCTTATTTAATTTACGCTTAGTACCACGTGATTCCACATTTAGGGTTTCATTATAAGAAGCAAGCTGTATCAAGCAAATATAGGTTATCGAGTACTCAAGAAACCGGTTCCACAATATTTGAATTTAAAGATAAGCTAGCTCGGTTATTTCCAAATGAACAATAATAACCTGATTTGTCCAATAAAGGAATAGAAACCAAATTCGTCTAAAGGCGGGACTACAAAAGTATCTTTCAAATCCAAATAGGAACCGGTTCCTAACAATAACCTAAAGTGCCCAATTGCTTCCACATCTACCGATTGTCCATCGCCCACAAAGATGTGTCTTTCACCATCACTTGGCTTTGGTAGCTCGAGGCAACCTGCATAGAAACACTTATGTGAGTAGTAGAAGCCGAATCTAACCACCAAGTGTTTCTAGGTCGAGACTAAATTAACCTCGAACGGACCAAAGTAAGGAGCGTACCCTTTTTGACACGCCGGCGTGATATTTGGTACAATCCTTCTTTACGTGTCGGTTGTTGCAAAGAAACAACCCGATCATCCTTATGTTGTTTCTTACGGCTGGACCCTTAGCGACTTCTTTATCATCCTTTCTTTTCTTGCCCTTATCCTTGGGGCATAAGCCAAATGAGCACTTTCGGTCTTATCTTGCTTCAATCTGTCTTCTTCTTGCACTGATATGAAATGAGCTCATTCGAGTCCATTTCTCCTTTTGACGATTATAACTGACCTTAAATTGATTAAATTGTGCGAGGAAGGCAATGAGAACCAGATGCACTAGTAACTCGTCACAAAGATCGAGTTTTAGTGCCTTAAGTTTTGAAGCAATATGAGACATTTCCATAATGTACTCCGGATATTTCCTTTGCCCTTATACTTCATTGAAATCAAGCGAGCTAAAAGCGTGCTTGTTTCTACTATATCGTTTTTAGCAAAACGCTTCTCAATTCGGCAAGGAAATTTTTGGCTTTAGTAATCCCTTCGGATTACGTGCCCTAAAGGCTTCAGTCTGCTTGATGATCATGAGACTCATGCGATTTGAGCGCTCCCACCTCTCATACTCCTTCTTTGCATCGAGTGCTTTCCGATGAGAGGTTGGGGTTGTTCGATTCTTAATGCAAGGTCTAGATCCATGCGGCAAGAACAATTAAAATGTTCTCTTTCCAAACCTTGAAATTTGTCCCATTTAGCATGGGAATTGAGTTGATGTTAGCGAGAATTGATCGGCGGATGCATTAGTGAAATAAACAAAAGATTTCACATTAATAGCGTAATTAGTAATCAATAAAATTCAAATAATGACATATCCCCATCCAAGATATCTTGTACAACATTAATATCAAGTCTTTGGGCGGTAATATTTAAGTGATATCTTGTTGCAATGATCAAACATCGACAATAACACATGTCAAACAACAAACCCATCTTTGGATTGATTTGTTATCCACATGTAAACCTTATAATTGTCGCGTTTATCATCGCGATCGTATCTGATCTAAATAAATATTAATCTTCCTTTGGGCGATTAAATATCTACTCGGAAAAAGTATACACACAACCATCTAACATCCTTCATGAACAATCTACACAAGAGAGGTTACTTTGGCAACATCTTGCTTCAATTAATCATTTAGAATGAGAGACCAACTTAATTCCTTAGTGTCATAATACTTGAATGAAATAATTGATTAACACCGAAATTTAATTGAGTTGACTGCGAGGTTCGACTTGAGTTCGAACGGCGAGGTTCGACTTGAGTTCGAGCGAGGTTCGACTTGAGTTGACTGCGAGGTTCGACTTGAGTTCGAACGGCGAGGTTCGACTTGAGTTCGAACGGCGAGGTTCGACTTGAGTTCGAACGGCGAGGTTCGACTTGAGTTGACTGCGAGGTTCGACTTGAGTTCGAACGGCGAGGTTCGACTTGAGTTGACTGCGAGGTTCGACTTGAGTTCGAACGGCGAGGTTCGACTTGAGTTCGAACGGCGAGGTTCGACTTGAGCGAATCGAAGTTATTTGGAATTGAAGCGAAGTTCGTCGAAGCAAACACGAGGTTCACTAAAATATGAGGTTAACAAGTGAACACAAGGTTCGTGAATGAACACGAGGTTCGCCAAAAGACGAGGTTCGCCAAAAGCGAGGTTCGCCAAAAGACGAGGTTCGCCAAAAGCGAGGTTCGCCAAAAGCGAGGTTCGCCAAAATGAACCGAGGTTCGCCAAAACGAGGTTCGCCAAAATGAACCGAGGTTCGCCAAAACGAGGTTCGCCAAAATGAACCGAGGTTCGCCAAAAGACGAGGTTCGCCAAAAGCGAGGTTCGCCAAAATGAACCGAGGTTCGCCAAAAGCGAGGTTCGCCAAAATGAACCTCGATCCTCGATCGAACCAGGGAACCCGGTTTAGATCGACCGTCAAAGCCGCTTAGGCTTTTGAACCCATTAGGGTTTATTCGTGATGGTACGCCGTCCAAAACCAAATTTTTTTTTTTTAAAACTCAATCCAGATCAAACCTTATATTAATTTTCTAAAATCATAGAAAATTTAACCAAAATCGAAAAAGTTACATTCACGGCAAAAAATTTCTTGTTCATCGAATTATTTAATTTAATGTTCATCCGACCATAAATTACTTGTTCATCCGAGATCAACACTTTCTTGTTCATCAGAAAAGAAAAACTTTCTTGTTCATCGGCCAAAACCATTTCTTGTTCATCCAACCCAAAATTCAAAAGATTTGATCTTTATTCATAAATCCACAGAAAAATCATAGAAACTCAAAAATCTCTAAGAGTTAATCCGAATTTGGCTCGATACCACTTGTTAGATCGAAGGATCTTAAACATGATTAATCCAAAGAGATAAACATCATAAGTCTGAAGCAATACACGAATCCATGATTTTGATCTTGTGTGGATTGATGGATCTTCTAATCTTAGGGTTCTTCTCTTCCTTAGATCTCTTTTTAGATGGGGTAAAGAGATGAGAATTCTTATGTTAACCCTAGATTAGGGACCATAACCCCATATATATAGGTGTTGCACTTTTACAATTTGGCCCCTCATCAACTTGTAATTACAACACGGTATCTGCACATTTAGCCCATAATTTATTTAAATACCCATTAACCCAACTTGATTGATCACTTTAGTGGGTTAGCGCGAGAGAGATAGCACTACACATTAATGTAACATATGTGCCCACAAATAGATTTAATTAGATTTAAATCTAACATTAATCTTTGTATTTATGGGATCATATTCCCCTTCTCCTCCGGCCAGCGTGGCGGCCTCTCAGTTCGGCACCTCGCCGGCCTGGTCGTTCCGTCTCTGATATTTTCATCGACCTCTTCTCTCCATCGACATCGACCGGCTTTATCTTCCCCTTGCTGTGATCGATTGAACAGGTACTCTCTGTAACTTGGTTGCATAGACACACTGTGATTGAAATTATTTTGGTATTTAAAAAAACAATCATGAGGTTCGACTTGAGTTCGACGGCGAGGTTCGACTTGAGTTCGACGGCGAGGTTCGACTTGAGTTCGACGGCGAGGTTCGACTTGAGTTCGACGGCGAGGTTCGACTTGAGTTCGACGGCGAGGTTCGACTTGAGTTCGACGGCGAGGTTCGACTTGAGTTCGACGGCGAGGTTCGACTTGAGTTCGACGGCGAGGTTCGACTTGAGCGAATCGGTTCGCCGGAATTGAACCGGTTCGCCGAAGCAAACACGAGGTTCACTAAAATATGAGGTTCGCCAAGTGAACACAAGGTTGTTGAATGAACACGAGGTTCGCCAAAATGAACCGAGGTTCGCCAAAATGAACCGAGGTTCGCCAAAATGAACCGAGGTTCGCCAAAATGAACCGAGGTTCGCCAAAATGAACCGAGGTTCGCCAAAATGAACCGAGGTTCGCCAAAATGAACCGAGGTTCGCCAAAATGAACCGAGGTTCGCCAAAATGAACCGAGGTTCGCCAAAATGAACCGAGGTTCGCCAAAATGAACCGAGGTTCGCCAAAATGAACCGAGGTTCGCCAAAATGAACCGAGGTTCGCCAAAATGAACCGAGGTTCGCCAAAATGAACCTCGATCCTCGCTCGAACCAGTGAACCCCTTGGGTTTAGATTCGAACCGCCAAAGCCGCTTAGGCTTTTGAACCATTAGGGTTTATTCGTGATGGTCGCCGCCACAAAACCAAATTTTTTTTTTTAAAAACTCAATCGGATCAAACCTTATATTAATTTTCTAAAATCATAGAAAATTTAACCAAAATCGAAAAGTTATCGCTCACTGCGAAAAAATTTTACTGTTCATCGCTAATTATTTAATTTAATGTTCATCGACCATAATTCTTGTTCATCCAGATCAACACTTCTTGTTCATCCAGAAAAGAAAAACTTTCTTGTTCATCGGCCAAAACCATTTATCGCTCATCCAACCCAAAATTCAAAAGATTTGATCTTTATTCATAAATCCACAGAAAATCATAGAAACTCAAAAATCTCTAAGAGTTAATCACGAATTTGGCTCGATACCACTTGTTAGATCGAAGGATCTTAAACATGATTAATCCAAAGAGATAAACATCATAAGTCTTGAGGCAATCACGAATCCATGATTTTGATCTTGTGTGGATTGATGGATCTTCTAATCTTAGGGTTCTTCTCTTCCTTAGATCTCTTTTAGATGGGGTAAAGAGATGAGAATTCTTATGTTAACCCTAGATTAGGGACCATAACCCCATATATATAGGTGTTGCACTTTTACAATTTGGCCCCTCATCAACTTGTAATTACAACCTGGTATCTGCACATTTAGCCCATAATTTATTTAAATACCCATTAACCCAACTTGATTGATCACTTTAGTGGGTTAGCCTGAGAGATAGCACTACACATTAATGTAACATATGTGCCCACAAATAGATTTAATTAGATTTAAATCTAACATTAATCTTTTGTATTTATGGGATCATATTCCCCTTCTCCTCCGGCCAGCGTGGCGGCCTCTCAGTTCCGGCACCTACGCCGGCCTGGTCGTTCCCGTCTCTGATATTTTCATCGACCTCTTCTCTCCATCGACATCGACCGGCTTTATCTTCCCCTTGCTGTGATCGATTGAACAGGTACTCTCTGTAACTTGGTTGCATAGACACACTGTGATTGAAATTATTTTGGTATTTAAAAAAAAAACAATTATTAAGGTATTGTTGGTTGCATAGACTTTGAGAATCAGTTTTGAATGTGGGTTCTCTGCAACTTGCAGTTTTGTTCTTACATGGGTTTGGATTAATGAGTTTGAGATTGCAAGGGGAAGATTTCATATTTACTTATTATTGTTACTTTGTCTTTTTCTTCTTCTTTGTCTTGTTTAAACTGACGAGAGAATGGAGTTTAGAGACAGGAGTAATATTGTTTTGGTCGCTGCATCTTCTTCCTCCACAGTAAATAAATGCTGCATCTTCTTCCTCCACAGTAAATAAATTCTAACATTAATTTGAGAGATTGAAACTTTGGGGATGTGTTCAGAAAGATTTGATTCATGATGTAAATTGCTTTAGCAAGAAGGGGATGATTTTTGATGGGACATGGAGGCCTAAATGATGGGAGTCCCACAGCCATGATGGAGGAGTCACCGGAGGCCGGCGGCATGAGCACGAGGTTGAAGGAGATGACTAATATAGGTCAAGTCTAGCCACAGCCGCGAGTGGTTTCTAAAAGTATTTTGATTAAATGATAGCATCATCGAGTAAGCACTAATATTCACCTAAGGTGTTGAATGATCTTATTTGTCTACGTATAGAGCAATTGTAAGCTCTAAGGACGAACAAGTGGATGGTAGTAAGTAAATGATAGCATCATCAAGTAGCATAGTACAAAATTTTACCATATTATTATAAAGTTATGTGAAAATGTAACTATGACCCAAAGTTTTTGGGTCTGGTAAACACCGTCTTCGGCTAGTCGGTCGGTTTGATAGTGTATAAACAGGTAATGGATTATGTGCACATGGGGAGACTAAAGAAGTATTTTATGTCTCCAACTAAAAATTAATTTAGTGTATTTTTCGAGAGTTACCTGCAAAAAAAGTGTCTCTCATATAGGCAGGCGCCCAGTGCTCTCTTTCTACAAACAGGGATCGAAGCCATGGATCATCGGGTAACTCAAAATTTTGCACCAAGGAGAACCACATTTCTTTAAATTGTTCCTTGGTCCATGTCCTATAAATACATCTTTGGAATATTTCCACAAACTTCTCATATTTGTTTATTATGTGAGAGAGTACTTTTTCAGGAAGCTTTCTCATTATATGCCACAACCAATAATGGTGTTTTGCATTCGGAAATACAAGTCCAATGCCTACTGGCAGCTTTCATTGCCTTGTCTTGATCTGTTAGGATTGCGTTCGGAGATTTTTTACCCATGGCAGTTAACCAAGTTTTCATTAGCCAAATAAATGCTGAAGTTGATTCATCTGCAAGTAAAGCACATCCTAATATAATAGATTGAAAATGGGTATTCACTCCAATGAAAGGAGCAAGAGGCATTTGGTACTGATTGGTAATGTCTGTTGTATCAAAAGAAACAACATCATTGAAAATTTGATAACCTCTCCTTCCATTTCCATGAACCCAAAAAATATTTCTTAGACGATGATGCCCATCCCAATCTATAGCAAAAAAGAAGTCCGGATCTTTTTCTTTCATGTGCATCAAAAATCTGATCATTGCATTGGCATCTCCTGATTGTAGTGACAATCATTTCTGTTTTTCAACATGATTTCTAATGTCCTTCTCTAAACAACCAATACTACTATATCCACCATTTTGTTTTGCCATTGCTGCATAAATTTTGCTCACCCCCACACCTACAGCATGTAACGTGCTAATATCATTCTTATGTGATGATGTAATATCCCTATGACACGGTAAATAGTGAGCATAGACTAGAGATGGTTCATGATTGTGATCATCGATAAACTCGTGGACAACCCATTTTCTAGTTTCCATTCTTTCAACATTACTTTACACCTATTTTTGAACGAGAATGAGGATGAATGACATCAGATTTTCGCTTCTCTCTATGCCTCATACAAGCATATTTAACATCAATAAACTCATTTGTTTTCTTTGAGCGACGAGATGTTTTGATCGAAACACCAAATCCATAAGTTTTTGCAAAATTTTTATAATAAGAATAAACCTCCTCTTGTGCTTTAAAATCAATACCTTTGTATGGTTCTACAATTTCACCATGTTTATCTGAAATATGTCTACTAATCTCTGCCCCACCTTCCATCTCGTGGCCATTAGGATCAGCATGAACCATGGTTTGATCATCTACAAATGAACTAATATCTATAGATTGATTTAAATCAAAATCCTTCACTTCACACCTAACATGAAATAATTTAATAAAATAATTAATTTGAAGGATCAATAAATCTGATTTAAGAAATAATAATCAGATTATTAAGAATATAAAACACAAAAGACAAAAATATAAACACATGCCTTAAATCTGAGTTTATCAATTGTCTTCGGAATAGAATCGTCTTAATGAGATAACACTGACCAAGATCAAATAAAATTTATTAATTAAAAAAAACCTAAATTTGCAAAGGAAAAAACACAAGTAAGATGGAAAGAACATGAGTAAATTTTTCGGAATGGAGGGAAAAATATTTTTAGCGCCGATTGCCGAGGAAAGAAAAAAAAGAAACAAAAGACTCGGTTGCAAGAGAAGTACACAGGGGCATGATGGTCATCATGCTTCTTTACCTCATTTAAATCGGTTCATTCATGAGAACTAGCAGCGGATCGTATCTTGGCAACAAAGGAGGGAGAAAAAGAAAGACACGTGGTCCAATGAGAGTGCAAATGTCGAGCGACAGTCGTTATAGGCGACTGCAGCTAGACTTCCTCATTTGTAAATAACCCTTGCTCTATTAAAAAGTATCTTCCAACTCATGGATGAGTCATATTTTCTAGCCGATTATTAATTTCCATTTATATTTGTCTTCTCACCTGTCTCATGGAGTTGTTCCATTTTTGGATCATCGTAGAAGCACTCTAAAATAAATGGCTTGTGATAGAGCAATCACAAGCTCAAAATATGTTTCAACATTACGAGAACTAGTATTTAGCCCGTGCAAAGCACGGCAAATGCGACTGCAGCTAGACTTCCTCATTTGTAAATAACCCTTGCTCTATTAAAAAGTATCTTCCAACTCATGGATGAGTCATATTTTCTAGCCGATTATTAATTTCCATTTATATTTGTCTTCTCACCTGTCTCATGGAGTTGTTCCATTTTTGGATCATCGTAGAAGCACTCTAAAATAAATGGCTTGTGATAGAGCAATCACAAGCTCAAAATATGTTTCAACATTACGAGAACTAGTATTTAGCCCGTGCAAAGCACGGCAAATTTTGAATTTGAATTTACTGTAGATGCTACAGTAATTTTTTGGGATAACGGAGAAAAAGTGCCTGAGAGGTTGCTGATTATGGTACTGTAGCACTTTACTGTAGATACTACAGTACTTTTGGAGGTTTTGCTTTTATATGAAAAGTAGTTGATATAAGTAATTATTTTAATAAAAAAAAGTAATTATTTGGAGAAAAGGAAAATACAATTAAGTAACTTCATAGGAATTTCCAAACAGATTTTAGTCCAAAAAACGCCAACGGAAAGGGAATATATCCATACTGATAACAGTATCTCTCACTCATCATAGGTTGTAAAATGCATCTTTTGTGCCAAAAATTCTAGCCCATGCTTTCTGACTGATTATTGTTCGTGCATTAATTTCTTGTACTCATTCCGTAATTTATGACTGAGCTACACTGCAAGGGCCAAATTGTCATAATATATTCATTTTGAACCAAGAAAATATGAATCCTTAATTATATGCGGAAGGCCAACAACCTCTAGTAAAGTCCCTATTAATTCCATATAATAGAATTTTTTTTTCTCGTCTATTTTGGTCTCACTTGGACTAGATTGAAGATGCATCGAACTTTATGAATTGAAACTTTACACATTGACCTGAATTATTTAAGTGATCAGTTTCTAGGAGAGGATGAACAAGATGCTACTGTTCCACTTTTAGGTGAAGGGTCTTTGCCTCCTTCTGCAAACCCACAAACATTTCTGCGCAAAATCTGGAGGATGCTTAACAAATCCAACTCAAATACTTGGATCTTGGAGCCTAACTATTTACAGCATATCATGGCAGTTCAACAACTAGTATTTTGTCCATAACTTCCTATTACTTATTAATTTGCATGTACATATAAAAATACATACAAACAGACACATGCGCTTATACAAATCATAATTCAAATTCTGCAGTTCAAAATTTGGAAAATGCTAACTAGATTACAATATCTACACTCTACAATATCTACACTATTTATACTATAAGGCACAAGTATGTTGGTCTTTACAGGCTCATAATTTCTACTAGCAATTCACGAGGAAATTATTATATTTTTGTGTCTTGTAATGCGAAAATAGTATATATTTGATAGTCTTGCTAGAATTATGTTTCAACATTATATGCATGTTTCCAAGTGGGAATAATTTTCCACAGTGGAAAGCTAAATGCATTTGCAAGTCAATCTTCAATCTCTTAATTTGTAGCAAGTTCTTCTCCCAAATAAGTGTCACATGATGATTTTTATTAAAGTCCATATATAGCCATGCATGTTATAAACCTTTTTTGGCATGTAATTAAGAATCTTGACTACGCAAATCACGGAGAATTTAACGTTCTGATATGGACTTTTCTGAAGAAACGCATGGAATTAAACTAATGGCTTGATTAAAGTCTTAACCGATCTTTGGTTTCATTCAAATCTTCATAAGGCTTTGAAATTGGCCTTTAAGTTAATTAGGTTTTGTTAGTACCTTATGATTCTTGCTTCATTTAATTCCATAACCTTAAACTAATCACACTTTTCTAGTTACAAGTCCAACTACTGGTCCCCAGTCTCTTTAGGTAAGAGTTGCTTACAGATTCTTTTTAATGCACTACTCCAGCTTAGATCATAACCTAAACCCACTAAAAACTTATAAAATAAACTTATATTGTGAATAATACATATTTTTATTCTAGCATATCCATCTGGATCTGTTTTTTTCCTTCGAATAATCCATCAATGATGTTTTGATTATGACAAGTACTTCCTCCTCTCAAGATGAAGCAAATTCATACTTTGAGTTATATATACAAATTTCTTCAGTTTTTGGAGATATACATGTGCAAAATGTAAAAAGAAGGGTTAATTGCGGATAGAACTCCTGTACTTTTGCCCAATTTTGGATATACGCTATGTAGTTCTATTGTAGCGGGACCCAGGTAGATCCCTGAGTGAACCAAATTGTTTTTGACAATTAGACCTCCTAAGAATGAACAAGTCAACAAATTTTCATTCAGGAGGCCAGTATCTCCAACGATAGAATTACAGGGTGTCTGTCCACAATTTGGCGATAGCACGAGGTGTTTTTCCACTATTGGGGGATAATAACAAGGGTCTATCGGCAATTAACCTTGAAAGGAAAGAAACTGCATGAATGCATTCAGTATCAGAGGATAATTCCACAAAGTCTAAAAACTCTATTACATGCATTATGATCTGAGTGTACACAAACACTCTCACTGACAAGCTAGATCTCAGGAATGCTCTGGAGTGCTGGTCTCCACGATATTCTTTGGGTAAATCTTGTTGAATTCTCAATCCTGTTAACGTTATGATTGTCGTTGTTGCTGAGCATGGACATTAGGCGCTCTGCATCTTTCTTTGGCAGGATCATCTTCACTCTGATCACGTCCTTCATCTCATGTTGATCCTTTTCTATGTGGATTGGTTTCGAGAGGATTTGATTGCCTGCTACCTTTGTTTTGTTGGGTCGAAGCAGTTTGGGCTTCTTCCTTTGGTCAGTCTTGAATTTATTGGTTGCGTGAGCCAGGCATGGCAATGAGTTCCCCATGAGAGAGAGAGAGAGAGAGAGAGAGAGAGAGAGAGAGAGAGAGAGAGAGAGAGAGAGAGAGAGAGAGAGAGAGAGAGAGAGAGAGAGAGAGAGAGAGAGAGAGAGAGAGAGAGAGAGAGAGAGAGAGAGAGAGAGAGAGAGAGAGAGAGAGAGAGAGAGAGAGAGAGAGAGAGAGAGAGAGAGAGAGAGAGAGAGAGAGAGAGAGAGAGAGAGAGAGAGAGAGAGAGAGAGAGAGAGAGAGAGAGAGAGAGAGAGAGAGAGAGAGAGAGAGAGAGAGAGAGAGAGAGAGAGAGAGAGAGAGAGAGAGAGAGAGAGAGAGAGAGAGAGAGAGAGAGAGAGAGAGAGAGAGAGAGAGAGAGAGAGAGAGAGAGAGAGAGAGAGAGAACATTACATGTATGTTTCCAAGTGGGAATAATTTTCCACAGTGGAAAGCTAAATGCATTTGCAAGTCAATCTTCAATCTCTTAATTTGTAGCAAGTTCTTCTCCCAAATAAGTGTCACATGATGATTTTTATTAAAGTCCATATATAGCCATGCATGTTATAAACTTTTTGGCATGTAATTAAGAATCTTGACTACGCAAATCACGGAGAATTTAACATTCTGATATGGACTTTTCTGAAGAAACGCATGGAATTAAACTAATGGCTTGATTAAAGTCTTAACCGATCTTTGGTTTCATTCAAATCTTCATAAGGCTTTGAAATTGGCCTTTAAGTTTAGGTTTTTGTTAGTACCTTATGATTCTTGCTTCATTTAATTCCATAACCTTAAACTAATCACACTTTTCTAGTTACAAGTCCAACTACTGGTCCCCAGTCTCTTTAGGTAAGAGTTGCTTACAGATTCTTTTTAATGCACTACTCCAGCTTAGATCATAACCTAAACCCACTAAAAAACTTATAAAATAAACTTATATTGTGAATAATACATATTTTTATTCTAGCATATCCATCTGGATCCGTTTTTTCCTTCGAATAATCCATCAATGATGTTTTGATTATGACAAGTACTTCCTCCTCTCAAGATGAAGCAAATTCATACTTTGAGTTATATATACAAATTTCTTCAGTTTTTGGAGATATACATGTGCAAAATGTAAAAAGAAGGGTTAATTGCGGATAGAACTCCTGTACTTTTGCCCAATTTTGGATATACGCTATGTAGTTCTATTGTTGCGGGACCCAGGTAGATCCCTGAGTGAACCAAATTGTTTTCGACAATTAGACCTCCTAAGAATGAACAAGTCAACAAATTTTCATTCAGGAGGCCAGTATCTCCAACGATAGAATTACAGGGTGTCTGTCCACAATTTGGCGATAGCACGAGGTGTTTTTCCACTATTGGGGGATAGTAACAAGGGTCTATCGGCAATTAACCTTGAAAGGAAAGAAACTGCATGAATGCATTCAGGAGGTGTTTGGCAATTTGAAAGTTAAATGAAATGGTGTAAGTTACTTTTTTTTGCAAATCACTTTTACATCCACGTCAGCATGCAAGTGAAATACACTGTTTGTTTGAAAAATAAAATAATTGTTGAAAGTGCAATGTGAAGATGATATGGCAAAACATGATTAATTAATAAAATATAGTTAAAATCATTTAATTAAAATTAATTACTATTTTTGTCACTTTCATGTGACTTCACCACCTTTTTAGGGGAAGTTAAAATTACATTAAATCCTATGTGGCAACTTTTTTGCATTTCACTTTCATAATCACTTGCATGCAAACAAACACTTAAAATGATAAAAGAAAGTCACTTTCTCACTTTCATCCTTCAATTGCATGAAAACAAACACCCCCGTAAACAAACACCTAAATTGTTGAAAGCAAGTCACCTTCTCACTTTCATCTCTTACTTACATGCAAACAAACACCCCGTCAGTATCAGAGGATAATTCCACAAAGTCTAAAAACTCTATTACATGCATTTTGATCTGAGTGTACACAAACACTCTCACTGACAAGCTAGATCTCAGGAATGCTCTGGAGTGCTGGTCTCCACGATATTCTTTGGGTAAATCTTGTTGAATTCTCAATCCTGTTAACGTTATGATTGTCGTTGTTGCTGAGCATGGACATTAGGCGCTCTGCATCTTTCTTTGGCAGGATCATCTTCACTCTGATCACGTCCTTCATCTCATGTTGATCCTTTTCTATGTGGATTGGTTTCGAGAGGATTTGATTGCCTGCTACCTTTGTTTTGTTGGGTCGAAGCAGTTTGGGCTTCTTCCTTTGGTCAGTCTTGAATTTATTGGTTGCGTGAGCCAGGCATGGCAATGAGTTCCCCATGAGAGAGAGAGAGAGAGAGAGAGAGAGAGAGAGAGAGAGTGAACAGGAGGGCTATATATATTTGCATGTTGGTATTATGTGTATATATGTATTAAAATATAAGAGTATATGTGTATTAGAAATTAATAGAGGCGTGCAAGAATTGTTTGATACTAAAATTGGAAGTATGTGAAGATTTTCAAATGTAATCTCTTGACGTGCGGTCAGCATATTATACTAAGAAATTAACAAAACGGAGCAGGGTGAGAAAAGGAACTATATATTGCCTGCAATATTTTCTTGATTAATTAACCATCATATTTGTCCATAATTTCTCATATCTTCACATTCCATTCTTCAATAAGTAAAAAACAGTGTCAGCAGCTCTCATCTTAAATTTTCCAAAATTAAACAGGGATCTGAACTCACTCACACTGTATTTGCTACTGCTCTGAGATCAAATCAGAGATACCATGGACTTGAGAATGAATTGATTGCAACGTCAGTGTATTGTTCAGTGTTCATTTATTTTGTGATGAAATACTGATATATATTATTCTCTTACTTTTGAAATCTAACTCCAAATTCCGCCATTCACGCAAACATGCAAAGAAGGCTGTTTTGTCATTCAGTGAGAGAGATTTTGCTTCTGCCCGAAGCATACGCTACTTAATTATTCTATCAGCAAGCCAGAAGTATATATAAAAGTTTATATCATGTATATCTCAATGGGATTTTTTAATAACCAAAAGTGTTTATAAAATTTAAATCGTTGTGAATCCACATGAAAAAATGATGTTACTGATCTACTTCATATATTTGTTTGGATTTTTGATAACCAAAAGTGTTGAGGATTTTAACTCATGTCTAAATATAGTTTCCTCCAAGTTTATAGGAGCCCATCAACCTACATACCCAACAAAATTAAAAATTTAAATAATAATAATAATAGGAATCGCCTTATTTTAGCAGGCCTAGGCCTTGTAACTAAACCAGGCTTTAAACTTTTGATTGAATAGGGGTATTCGAACCAGAGATCAGGGCTATCCAAAGATTCATCAATTTCATCCTTTGGTGCCACGTGATTTCCGTATACTCTCACGTGACATAAACACGTGTTCAAATTCTGTGAGCAGGACTCCTCTTGCCATTGATCGGGTAATTTGGAACTCCTAAATTAAGCCCCTCTCTTTCGTTCTCTCCCACAAACCCTTGATCGGAGGCGAAGGGAACAACGCAGGATCGTCCATTTAATCGTGAGCAATTCTTTTGTCATATAATTTCGATTTTCTATCTTTATTGTTCTCTGAATTCTATTTTGATGGTAGAGATTTTGTTAATTAGATAGATTACTTTCTTTTTTCTTGCAAAATCATCTCTTTTCTTAGTAGCAAGGATGATTTATTTAAAGTTATCTAGTTACATTTATAAGTAAAAGAATATAGAAATTCGGATCTCAAGAATTTGGGTTTGGAGCCTCAATCTTTATTTCGTAGAACATTGTAGGATATAGCAACTTTATTGTAATCTTAGTGAAAAATTGAAGGAATGAGTTACCAGCCTAGGGAAAACGTCAGAGTTTACTGCCCCTTAAGAGGTATCTGTCGATCTCATGCGATCACCTAAGGCGATGTTAGGTGCGGATCCAAAAATTTTGGTCATGGATTGGCAACTCAAAACAGAAGAGTCTCACGATCGATTACAGAAGCAGAGAACGGGGGGTGCTTCAGAATTTGGGGGAAATAATCAGTGGGAATCTAGGGATTGGGTAATGGGTAAATGGATCGGTTTTCGCCTGTCTAGGTGTTTATTTTCAAAAATCTAAGGGGTTGGGTGTCAATAATGTCAAATAATGTCAGGGCAAATTGATAACTTTGGGCCTAATACTAAATATATTTCTTAGGGGGATCAGTGGTTGCAATTGAACCCACTGCCCTCACTTTAGATAAATGAGGAAGGAAGAAAACTGGAGAGATAAAGAAGAGAAACAATAAGTTTTCCTTATCCCTCTAAGGATTATTTTATTGAAAAGAAAATGCCCCCTTAGAACCCTTACATAAGTTTACATTATCTCGTTTTCCCTTGTTTATAGGAAAAAGGTATCTGATTTGTTATTTAGTTTGTTAGTTAGTTACCTTGGTATTTGGTTTGTTAGTTACTTATCCACAGTCCCTTTAAAGCAAGTAAATATCAAATGAAAAA
Source organism: Asparagus setaceus (assembly GCA_012295165.1). NCBI lineage: Eukaryota > Viridiplantae > Streptophyta > Magnoliopsida > Asparagales > Asparagaceae > Asparagus > Asparagus setaceus. The sequence continues at coordinate 11,222,856 of CM022709.1, forward strand.
AAAATTATATATGGGCATGAATTCTAGTAAATAAAATGTGCATCTTTGGATTATAGGAATGGAAATCACACATTATTGCAATTATATTGAATAAAAAAGTAAAACAGCAATTATCTACAGTCCCTTTAAAGCAAGTAAATATCAAATGAAAAAAAAATTATATATGGGCATGAATTCTAGTAAATAAAATGTGCATCTTTGGATTATAGGAATGGAAATCACACATTATTGCAATTATATTGAATAAAAAAAGTAAAACAACAATTTTATTAGCCTTAGGGAAAGCTTGAGAACCACTACCTGAAAGACACATCCGGCGATCTCGTGTGATCAGTCCTTAGCAGTACGATCTCTTCTCTACCAGATCCCAAGCATGAATGACCATACTGAGGAGGTGACCCGGAGTAAGCTTGCTCAATAATAATAATAATAATTATTGAGAAAGTTTTGAGGGAAAGAAAGTGAGCAGAGAAAGGAAACATATATTTCTTCTTCTTTGTTTTTGTTATCCTTCTGGAGGCTACTTTTATAGAAGAAATGTGCCCCTTTTAGATAACAGAATTAGAGTATTTTTATGTTATATTATGTTTCCCATGTTCCTCAGAACTAGGAAACATTTAACAAATCAGATTTCTTTAATCAGTTAGTTAGTTAGTTAGTTAGTTAGATATTTGGCTTATTAGTTATTTATTCAGCAATTAATTCCAAAAGCTCATCATCGCGATATGCAACAAAAATAATCTGTTGAGCAATTAAATATATATTGGATTATTTGAGATAGGTTATAAATAGCAACATAATTACACAAACAAGTTGACCAATTTAGAGCAATAATCAGACGTAAATCAATAAAGAAACTCTTAATAAATATGTCACATTAGATTTTATACAATTTGAACATAATTTGGCAAATCATTTGACAAAAGGTCTAGCCAGCACTATGATTCAATATTCAACCAAAGGGATGAGATTAAGCCCAATGTATAGGAAGTCAGGAATCTCAACTGTGGGAACCCTACTTCTATGATAAGTGATCCCTTGAAGGAACTTCAAAGGGTAGAAACAAGCTAGACTTATATATCCATTAGAGATTAGTCATATTTATAAATGTGGAACTTGACTCCACATTGGTGCTATACACTCCAAAACTCTCATCTTAAGATAGAGTTGCTGCATGGAGAGATCGGTTCAGGTTGAGTCATGGAACTCTTAATAAATTTGGGACCTAGAGCCGGATCATTCCGGTCTTTTGTATCCTTAGAGGTTCTACCTACATGAGAATTACTGTGTGGCCGCGGTTGTGAAAGTTTGGACTATTAAGAGTTGGATAGCGCATAGCCAAATTTAATTGACCAACCCGCTATTCCAAAGAGTAGGCGTTCTGTGTGTATTTGTTATTTTAGGTAAATGATTCCAGTTGAAGGCCTCATGTTCACTATGATTTCCTCATAATGTAACAAATGTTTCTAAATGTAGATTCAAGGCTAGAAGCCATTTAAACTAATGCATGGAATTTATGTATGTATATATATATATATATATATATATATATATATATATATATATATATATATATATATATATATATATATATATATATATATATATATATATATATATATATATATATATATATATATATATATATATATATATATAGAGGAATATGGAGAAACTTGGTACCAAGTTTTTCATTTTCACACACATATATATACATGTTTGACCATCGATATTAACGATCAATACCATGTTTGACCATCGATATTAAAGATCAATACCATTCATTTTGATCTACATGTCACCAAATGAGCGTGGATCAAAAATCACGTGGTTTGGGATGTTCTATCCTATAATTCAAGCAACTCAAAATAATGGGTATTTTAGACCGTTACAAACCGTTCATTTCTAGGTCATTAAATGTATAAACTAGAAAAATCTTATCTATGTGATTTTTGGTCTCCGTGAAGTTTTGAACACATAGATCACAATAAACGATGTTGATCGTTAATATCTGCACTCAAACATGTACTTTTACAAGTGAGTGTATCTAAGTTAGTTACACCTATCTTTAAAATACATGTTTGACCATACACCTAGGGTGTAACTAACTTAGTTACACCTTTTTTTAAAAAATACTGTATATTTCATATATAATGTGCACTTTTCTTCTATAGAAGTAGCTCTCGAAGGATAATAAAAGCACTAACATATATATATATATATATATATATATATATATATATATATATATATATATATATATATATATATATAGAAACAGACTCTATGAACTTAAGTTCATAATGAATAGTGGTACTTAGCTTTTTTATCACTCATCTTGTCTTGAGATTTGTGATGCACAAATCTCAAAGTGGCTTTATATCTTTCACGGATCTCAAAGCAAGATGAGTGGTTAGAAAAGTTGGTGCACCACTATTCATTATGAACTTAAGTTCATAGAGCTTGCTCTATATATATATATATATATATATATATATATATATATATATAAATATAAAATTTCTTTTGTCTTTCTTTGATATTTGCTTGGAAGGGGATTGTTGAATAGATAACAAACCAAATATCTAACTAACTAACTAAACAAGAAATCGGATTTGTCAAAGTCTTTCCCTAGTTAGGAACATGGGAAACATGAGATAACACAAACTTTTAAAAAATACTCAGATATTTCATATATAATGTGCACTTTTCTTCTATAGAAGTAGCTCTCGAAGGATAATAAAAGCACTAACATATATATATATATATATATATATATATATATATATATATATATATATATATATATATATATATATAGAGGAATATGGAGAAACTTGGTACCAAGTTATTTGGTAGTGATGTGGCACAATTCTAGCCCACACATTCAAGGGAGGAGAGAGAGAGAATTATTTTTTAAAGTTACATGTATGGGCTAGAATTGTCCACATCACTACCAAGTTCCTTTGAGGAACTTGGTACCAAGTTTTTTCATTTTTCACACACACATATATATACATGTTTGACCATCGATATTAACGATCAATACCATGTTTGACCATACACCTAGGGTGTAACTAACTTAGTTACACCTATCTTTAAAAATACATGTTTGACCATCGATATTAAAGATCAATACCATTCATTTTGATCTACATGTCACCAAATGAGCGTGGATCAAAAATCACGTGGTTTGGGATGTTCTATCCTATAATTCAAGCAACTCAAAATAATGGGTATTTTAGACCGTTACAAACCGTTCATTTCTAGGTCATTAAATGTATAAACTAGAAAAATCTTATCTATGTGATTTTTGGTCTCCGTGAAGTTTTGAACACATAGATCACAATAAACGATGTTGATCGTTAATATCTGCACTCAAACATGTACTTTTACAAGTGAGTGTATCTAAGTTAGTTACACCCTAGGTGTATTGTAACTCTACCATACACACACACACACACACATATATATATATATAGCAAGGCTCCTATAAACTTAAGTTGATAGGGAATAGTCATCCACCAATTTTTCTAACCATTGATATTGCCTTGGGATCCATGAAAGATATGAAGCCCATCTTTGAGATTTGTGTACCTCTTGATTTCACCTATCCCAAGGTAACATTAATGGATATAAAAGTTGGTGGACACTATCTCCTATCAACTTAAGTTTATAAGAGCCTCTCTCTCTCTCTATATATATATATATATATATATATATATATATGTTCACTTCCCCTCAAAACTTTCTCCATTATTATAATTATTGCGCGATCTTACTCAGGCTCACCTCCCCTACGTGGTCGTGCACGCCTGAGATCTGGTAGAGAGGGATCATACTGCTGAGGAGCATCTAGCGTTGTCTAATCGCTCGAGATCAGCGGATATATCTTTAAGAAAGTGGTTCTCACACTTCCGCTGAGGCCAGTAAACTTGTTCCTTTAATTTTTTTTATTTAATAGAATTGCAATAATTCATGAATTCTAGTCCTACATATCTCTACATATCTCTCAAGGATCAAGTCACTTTCTCAACATGATATATTATGTTATCATAGCCAAAATCCTAGCTCTGTTTCCCAACCAGTAAGCACCCTCCATCGAATGGTGGTCCTCTTCTTTGAATGCTTGCTAATTTCTATGCTTCATCGCCTTGATCTACCTTTAAATTGAGAATTTATTGTCACCCTTGTGACTTAGTATTCTAATAATTCTGTATAATCTCTACTGTTTTGTATTATGGCAAGGGGATATTATTCACCAAAAAGCAAGCAAATCCCTTTTGTATGTGAAAGATACTCTTCGCTAGATCCCTGTATGACGTTTTGGTAAACCATTGTATATGCCATAAATATATAAACCTATATGAACCAGAGGAAATATGTCTCAAAACTAACCTGATTTAAGTTGAACACGTCTTTTAACTATGAAAACCTTAACATCTTTTGATTGTCGGATTTCCGAGTTGTCTGAGGTGTTGATCCTTTCTTATTTGAGAGTATGAGATCAGTTAGTATTGTAGAGAAATTAGAGAACTTTATATAGTCCCACATTGGAAGATCATATAACTGTATTTTATTTCATTTTTCTTTTTCGTATCAATAAAGTCTAACTATATATCTGTAGGATCAAGTCACCTTTCTCAGTGTAGCATGATATGTTATGTTTTCACAACCAAGATGTTAAACCCAACTCAGGTCCCTCTATTAGAATGCTTGCTATTTCTATGCTTTATAGCCTTGATCGAACTTTAAATTGAGAATTTATCGAAACCTTTGTAATTTAGTCTTCAAATTATTGTGTTTGAGATTTATTATTTTGTATTGTGGCAAGTGGATATATTCACCAAGGAGAAACCAAATCCCTCTTGTATGTGAAAAGTACTTTTGCTTGATAACATATGAGTTTCAGATAACTGTCATATATGTCATACATATATGAACCAATGACAATTCATCTCAAAATTAACCATAATTGAGTTGGAACTCATCATTAATTATGTAAAACTTAAGCAAATATGGAGCATGACAACTTTTAATCGGCACATGTTTTATTTGTTTGAGATATACTTTAATTGATTGTTTAGCCACATGTAGTTCGGTTTTTTCTATTTGGTCTTAGTTCTTATTCTTTGCCTCTCATGTTTTGTTATTTTCAGGAAGATAAATGGATTTATGGGCTAATCTTAATAGAGATCTCTTACAGCTAATTGCTGAAAAGATAACTCATCACACAGATGTTCTTCGCTTTGGTGCCACATGTAAACAATGGCGTTCTATTGTTATAAACAGCCTTCACTTTCTTCCTCCAAAACTCCCCATATCCTTATGTCTCCCGATTCAAAAACCCCTTCCATTGCTAATGCAGTGTTCTATTGAGGATAAATTGGGAAGCATCAATTTCCTTTCAGTTTCCAATATGAAAAATTATGGTAAATTCCTCGTGCCAGAACTAAATAACAAGGTGATTGCTGGATCCTCTAACGGTTGGTTGCTCACAGTTGAGATGAATAGTCAAGAAATTAAGCTCTTAAATCCTTTAACAAGGAATCAAATTCCCCTTCCATCCCTATCCACACTTGAAAACCCTGAAGGTGAAGATTTTGGATTCATACTGAAAGCCATAATATCGTCCAATCCAAACAAGAGAAATTTGGGTGATGATTGCATTGTTATGGCAATCATCTCAGAATTGTCGATCCTATCTTTCTGTAGGCCAGGAGATGACAAGTGGACTTATGTCGATCAATATACGTTCAATCTCTACGATGTCATACCATACAAGGGTCAGTTCTATGCTATTAATGAAACTGGAACAACAGTTGCTTATGGTGTCTCAAATGATGATGTTAAGATGAAATTCATCGCAAAAGGAGATTATAATCCTAGGAGGAGGTATTTAGTTGAATCAACATCTGGAGACTTGCTTCATGTTGAAAGAGTTTTGGATGAACAAACAGAAACTTTTACTACAAATTTTATCATATACAATCTTGAATCGAGAGAAGGGTTACTTGAATGTGAGCTCTGTTGGGTTGAGTTGGAGAGCTTAGGAGATCAAGCATTGTTTTTGGGTCTCAATTGCTCGCTTTCAGTGCCCGCGCTATCTGTTCCAGGATGCAGAAGCAACTGCATTTACTTTACCGATGATATTGAGTATTTAGATTCATCGTACGACATGGGTGTGTATGATTTAGAAGATAGAAAGATTCAAATGTTCGGGGACATGGACAAGTCTATGGACAAGTCTTTCTCTTTTGCACCAGTTTGGATTTCTCCAAATCCTTGGTAGGAAATAGAATGGGGCTCAATAATTCATTTTTTTAAATTTATTATAGAATGTCTTTCCTTCTCTTGATTGATATTGCTTGATGTTTTCTGTCTCTGTTGAATAAGATTAGCTGGAAAAAGTGTGAAATAAGTCCGTGAATCTCCAAGTTTGTTTTTTGGTTTTAAGTATATTTGTAATATGTGGAGGGTACTAGCACACGAGAAGTGTCATTTGAACATTTGTTTCCTATACATTCTTTTAAGTCCTTTATATTATGAGAGAGACTACATGCAAAAGCCACTATTTAAATTACTGAATATGGATTTTATGGAAATAATAATAACTGTAATAATTTCTTATGCCATTTGTTGAACATTACTCTTTTGATAATGTGGTTACATCAGTAGCTTTTTGCTTTAGTCATATGACGATTGATTTGTGAACTTCTTCATTAACATCCAATATTCTTTTAGGAGATGAGCAGATGTAAAAGAGCAGGCTCAGTTGTAAAATGCTAAGAATTATTTGGAGACATGAGTAATGTTTTATGTTAGGTCTAACTTCTCGTTCTTATATTTTCGATTAATAAATAAACTTGTGTCATACTAACACTACTGAGAAACAAGGAGGCTAAAATGCCGAGAAGGATGAAAGCATTTTCTCTTTCAAAAATCTCTGAGCAGAAGGGAAACATATCTGCTTAAAATTAGGATTTTGATGTGAAATCGTTAAATTTAAGAAAAATATTTTGGGTTTATTCAATATTAGTCCCTTACATCTAATTGCTGAAAAGATAACTCATCACACAGATGTTCTTCGCTTTGGTGCCACATGTAAACAATGGCGTTCTATTGTTATAAACAGCCTTCACTTTCTTCCTCCAAAACTCCCCATATCCTTATGTCTCCCGATTCAAAAACCCCTTCCATTGCTAATGCAGTGTTCTATTGAGGATAAATTGGGAAGCATCAATTTCCTTTCGGTTTCCAATATGAAAAATTATGGTAAATTCCTCGTGCCAGAACTAAATAACAAGGTGATTGCTGGATCATCTAACGGTTGGTTGCTCACAGTTGAGATGAATAGTCAAGAAATTAAGCTCTTAAATCCTTTAACAAGGAATCAAATTCCCCTTCCATCCCTATCCACACTTGAAAACCCTGAAGGTGAAGATTTTGGATTCATACTGAAAGCCATAATATCGTCCAATCCATACAAGAGAAATTTGGGTGATGATTGCATTGTTATGGCAATCATCTCAGAATTGTCGATCCTCTCTTTCTGTAGGCCAGGAGATGACAAGTGGACTTATGTCGATCAATATACGTTCAATCTCTACGATGTCATACCATACAAGGGTCAGTTCTATGCTATTAATGAAACTGGAACAACAGTTGCTTATGGTGTCTCAAATGATGATGTTAAGATGAAATTCATCGCAAAAGGAGATTATAATCCTAGGAGGAGGTATTTAGTTGAATCAACATCTGGAGACTTGCTTCATGTTGAAAGAGTTTTGGATGAACAAACAGAAACTTTTACTACAAATTTTATCATATACAATCTTGAATCGAGAGAAGGGTTACTTGAATGTGAGCTCTGTTGGGTTGAGTTGGAGAGCTTAGGAGATCAAGCATTGTTTTGGGTCTCAATTGCTCGCCAGTGCCCGCTATCTGTTCCAGGATGCAGAAGCAACTGCATTTACTTTACCGATGATATTGAGTATTTAGATTCATCGTACGACATGGGTGTGTATGATTTAGAAGATAGAAAGATTCAAATGTTCGGGGACATGGACAAGTCTATGGACAAGTCTTTCTCTTTTGCACCAGTTTGGATTTCTCCAAATCCTTGGTAGGAAATAGAATGGGGCTCAATAATTTATTTTTTATTATAGAATGTCTTTCCTTCTCTTGATTGATATTACTTGATGTTTTCTGTCTCTGTTGAATAAGATTAGCTGGAAAAAGTGTGAAATAAGTCCGTGAATCTCCAAGTTTGTTTTTGTTTTTAAGTATATTTGTAATATGTGGAGGGTACTAGCAGACGAGAAGTGTCATTTGAACATTTGTTTCCTATACATTCTTTTAAGTCCTTTATATTATGAGAGAGACTACATGCAAAAGCCACTATTTAAATTACTGAATATGGATTTTATGGAAATAATAATAACTGTAATAATTTCTTATGCCATTTGTTGAACATTACTCTTTTGATAATGTGGTTACATCAGTAGCTTTTTTGCTTTAGTCATATGACGATTGATTTGTGAACTTCTTCATTAACATCCAATATTCTTTTAGGAGATGAGCAGATGTAAAAGAGCAGGCTCAGTTGTAAAATGCTAAGAATTATTTGGAGACATGAGTAATGTTTTATGTTAGGTCTAACTTCTCGTTCTTATATTTTCGATTAATAAATAAACTTGTGTCATACTAACACTACTGAGAAACAAGGAGGCTAAAATGCCGAGAAGGATGAAAGCATTTTTCTCTTTCAAAAATCTCTGAGCAGAAGGGAAACATATCTGCTTAAAAATTAGGATTTTTGATGTGAAATCGTTAAATTTAAGAAAAATATTTTTGGGTTTATTCAATATTAGTCCCTTACATCTTTCATATTTTAAAAGTAGTCTTCCAAATTATTAAAATTGCTATTTGGTCTGTCATTTCGTAGGGTCCTTCGAAATTAATCCATAAAATCATTGAAATTGCTATAAGATACCTCGATTCTAATAAAAATTAATCCTTCTGATTGCTATTTCTACTCTTAGTTGGCAATTTTTTAACTTAAAGAATGTAGTAATCAATATTTAGCATGGACCACATGTGGACAAGGATGGAGCACTTTGCTAGCTAAAGAATCTTTTTGAGTACAAAGAAAAATTAATTCTGTTTAAAATTGGGATTTTTTTCTTACTGTCACCGTTCTGACAAAATATAACATATCGTCGTCGGAGTCAATAAAATATACCAATCTTGTACTTTTACCAATTAAAAAGTAATAGCTAAAGTACTTGTTTTTGAGTTTCAATAGTTATAGTAAATATATTTCTTTTTGAATCTAAGAGGGTCTAGCCGAGTTGATAAGCTGCCTATAAGTAGTACTTAAAGGTCTCAATGTTCGATTCTCCTGGGGAGCATTTCTATGGAGCATTCATATGAATTTAATTTCCTGAAATTCTTAAGGCTTCCATATATACCCTTAAATCATGGATATTTGCAAAAACACCCTTAAGTCTTAATATTTGCAAAATTATACCTCAAATCATCAACTTTGTGAAAAATACCCTAAAAATCAACAAATCATCAACTTGGTGCTAAAAATTTGACTATTTTGTTGATAATTTTTACATTACGATTATAAATTAGCTTATAAAAATTGATGATTAATTGCTGTGAGGGTAAGTTTTACAAAATTGATGATTTAAGGGGCAATTTTGCAAATACTGAGATGTAGTAGAGGGTATTTATGCAAATAACCATCATTGGTATATATGCAAATAACCAAAAAAAGGGGTGGAGCTCTGATTCCTAGCGAAGTTGACCCGAGTCTTTCCCAAAACCCAAAAAGCGGTCTCCACCCGATAATACTCCAAAAGAAGCTCGTTCATGGCCTCATCTGCTTCCTCTGCTTCTTTCACTTGCTCTCTCTCCCCTCCTCCTCTCTTTAAAACCAAGAACTTTTTGTTCAACTCTCTTCCACTGAGAAGACCCAGATCTCAAATTGTTTCTCTGAGTATTGGGTTTGATGATTTCCTTGACCTCACTCACAACAAGGTATTAATAAAAAATAAAATTAAAAAAAAAAATCTCAATTTTGGGTTTTAATGGAGAAAAAGTGAAGAATTTGACTTTTTGCCCCCCTCTATAGGTTTTAGTCGCAGCTGCAGTATCAGCTACAATTGGTCAGCTCTCAAAACCTTTTACATCTGCTATTAGAGGGGATGGGTTCAATCTCAAGTCAATGGTTCAATCTGGGGGAATGCCCTCTACTCATTCTTCTGTAAGATTTTTTTAGTGGGTTATTATCATTTTCCCTAATTTTTGTGATTCTGGGGTTCTCATGAAGTAAAAATTGTATTTTGTTGTTTACTTTTGAGGTTTGCAGAGTGTTGTGGCTGCTGCAACTTCCCTTGGTCTAGAAAGGTATATCATTGTCCCTTTTCGTTGCATTATTTGTTAGGTAATGTGAATAAGATTAATGTAACCAGGGTTGATTTTAGTATGCAGGGGTTTCTCAGATTCAATTTTTGGCATGTCTGTTGTTTTTGCTGCTCTTGTTATGTATGATGCTCAGGTATGTTCGCCGAGATTAGATATTGGAGAATTTCTCTTTTGGTAACCTTGTTGCAAACTTGTTCTGTTTTTCATTCTCTATTTTGCTCCTGTGTGATGTTCCTGTGTTGATAGAAAAATACGTAGAGAAGAGGCGATATCTCATGGGTAGTCATTGATTTTCGCAGGTGATTATTGCTTGTGCATGCTTATTGCCATTTTTCTGGGTTTTACATGATTTCTTTGAACTAATTTTGCAAGAATCATCGTGTCTGTCATGACTAATGCATTGTTGTGGCTCGAAATTGATGCGATTAAGACGTGTAGTTCTACCTCACAACTTAAGAAAGCCCATTATTGCACATTGTATGGTACTTTAGAATTTATTTTAACCGGCAAGTTCCATAGTATAAGGGAGTGCAATTATGTGTTTGTGTGAGTTAATTTGCGTACAAAACTTAGCCAATATTTATGCAATTCTTTATTTTGAAGCGCATGGCTGCTTCTTATGGTATTTTGCATTAGAGAACAACTATAATGCTTTCCTTTTTCTTTCTTCTCTAATATCAGATGCTTTTGTATATTGTATTTCAGCATTTGATTTGGGTCAATGATAACCCTAAATTTAGATCTACACAAATGAGGAATCCCGAGTGATCTCCTAAACAAGGAATACTATCTTACCTGTTTTCTCATAGCAAAGAGACTAACTTAGGCATTGGAGAGGTGATGCTATGCAATAACACCTGACGACCTCCTTTTTGTCTGTGTTTGTGCAGATCTGAGCAAGCCCCATTTATTGCCTAGTCTTTCCAAATCAAAGTAATCTTATTTGTGTATGTGTGATGAAACCGATTAGTTAGTGTGACATCAATTATTTATATGTGGGCAGGACTCCATGTTTCAAAATGATGGCAGCCTTGACATCCCTGTAGATTATCTTAGTCGTCCTTTCGTGTAGATACTCCAGGTCACAAGTTGGCCCTTGTGAATTATTCATCGCACACTAGTTTAGTACTCATTTACATGAAATAATTTATTAGATCACTAACCTAATTTACTTATGAAAGAAAATCATTTTTTATAATGTGCTTTATTCCAAGGCCTTAATGCCACTGATTAAAGTGTTTTGCAAAAGTAACGTACTTGCTAAGGGCTGGAAGCTACTTTGCCTTTTAGCTATAAATATGTACACAGTACACGAATTGTTCCATTAGGGTGAGTTACTTTTGAGAAAAATATTTTATCGGTTAATTCTCATTAGAATCAAGTGGTTTGTATTTTTAATTTCTAATTTGTTTTTACTATCATAATGTTATTAGTCTTATAATATTTTCAATTATTAATTAAGGTTGATTATTTCTTAATCTTTATTTCAATTATTAATTAAGGTTGATTATTTCTTAATCTCTAACACTCTATTGATTTAACGTAATTTATAAATGTTAGATTTGTTTTAGGTTGTTATTAACATAGTTATATCTAGGAGTGTTGGGACATGCTATAACATTTGTAATATAGAATGAAACCGATAATTAATACAACTTGGTGCAAGAGTTAATTGATTGCAATTAACATTCTGGTAGTTCTTTCAATATATACAAGATTTTATATCTGCAATTACTAATTTTCCATTGTAAACAAGAATTGTCAGATATGAAATAGATTATAAATTTATAGGCATAATGGGGAATGTAAGCTCATAATGAGTTAATTTGGTCTATTGTAATTTATTTTGTTTTTCAATACAACAAACAATACCATATTTTTCTGAATGCTATAGATTTCATATCTCTTTAATATGTTAATATTAATATATTTGATCTTATTTAATTAACTAAGATTGTGAACATAAGAGACTATTCTAATATATGGCAATTTTCATACTAGTATACATAAGAATAGTATTTGTCCATTTATTACTAAACGCCAGTAGAAACATGTTTTGAGGGATGATAAAGCTTTAACTTGGTAAAGTAAGAATATTTATATATTTATTTTTAAAACAAATACATTTAAAAATATTATTTTTGCTATTTGATAAAATATTTACATCAAACTAATAAAAGAACTGATAGACAGCCTCTCATGCTATATTAATATTGAGATTTGATCATGACGGAAAAAACTTGATTATTGGATTTTCATGAATTTGGGGTAAATTCTTGAACAATAATGATGGGGAACGATAAGATGGAGATTCTTGATAGAACTTATTTAGATGAAATAAAATAAAAATAAAAATAATAAAATTGCACTCATCATTTAAGAATAGAAAAAGATACAACTATGGGCCTCACACGGGACACCTCACATGCCTAATACTAGTTGCAATTCACATGCGATTTCACAAATATTCTTCTCTCCTCCTCTTCCCAAATGAAAAAATACAACTTTATTTATAGAAAACTAAGAAGATAAATAGAATCCTAACTAAATCCTAATAAAAGGAAACAAGTCTAACAAAATAAATCTCGAGATCCTAACAATCCTAAATCAAATCCTATGGAGATCTTTACCTAAAATTGGAGATTACATCAAATATTACTAAAATAACAAAGATTCCAGAAATCTATAAAATTCATGATCAATGGTGATGATTGTCCCGCATCAAATAGTATTGAATATTGATGAAGTGGTTCAAGGTTCTAATCTTTCTCCATGATTGCATCCTTGTGTAATCTTAATAGAACGCTAGAAACTTAAAGTCACTCTACCAAAACTAGTTTTTCCAGGATGTCCTCCAAGAGTTCATGAAAAGATCCAGTAATTAACTTATTTTTATTTGTCATGACCAAATCCACTATCTATATAGCGTTATTAAACGGTTTGACTAACAATTTGTTTGTCGGTCACATGCTAAATATTTTGTTTAAATTAGCAAATAAACAACACATATATAAATTTTAAATGTATTTGTGAGTTTCCTTTTAAAAGTTGAAATTATTTTACTTTTGTTAAGTTTATATAGTTATCTGCTGTCAAGCATGCTTCGCTGAATGTTTAATCTGAGAAGAAACCATGTATAGTAATATGTTGTCTGACATCTTAGTTTCTATTGCTCAGTTAATTAGATAGGATGAAATATATGCATAGTAACATATTGATTAGTGATGACTTGAAATCATAACTATTCAAAAATGGTATGATTTAATGTACTGGAAAATAAACAAAACAAATTATATATAGCAAAGTAATCTCATTTCGAGTTTCACATTCACCTACTATGGTTGTCAATTTATAATCTGTTTCATTTTCGACTCCTCTTTTCTAATGTAAAATCATTGTTAACTAAGGATTTATAATCATTGTACATATCAAAATCTATCAGGAGCCAGGAGGATGATTGCAATCAAGTATTCTTACTCTAGGAGCTATATTAATTGTTTGTTTGATTGCAAATTACAAATGTATATCATTCTCACATGTGATTATTCTCCAACAACAATCTGAAAGTAAAATGTTTCTAATTCCATGAAATTGATATAAATTGGTAAACATTAAATAATAGTCAACCAAAATTTGTGACTAATATAATTTAATACTAATTATTATTGTCATAATTAATGTTATGATTTTCAAACAACTTAGTAGAAATTAAACGATAAAGTAATTGATTTGATGAGTATTGACTAATAAAATATTTTTTTTTCGTAAGCAACCCTGACGAATTGTTACAGCATACCTATTCATGAATAAAGATAGCATAGTTTATAGGCTTTGGAGATATGTTAGTGCCGCTCAACACCTCTAATCAGTTGTCTAAGGAACACAGGACTAGTAAGCTTTTCTTCGTAAATAAATTAGGTTGTCCATTTAATAAATTGTTTCAACTAAGCGGCCATTAAACCAATGCATGAGGATGTACTAGGAACAACTCACGGTCTGTTGTAACTGCAGAAGAAGTACGATCTAAGGTAATCCACAGTGACCTCAGGGATTCTGTAATTTGGAGCACGACTCTTATGAGGCAGTTGTTAGCTATTTTTGGTTTGCGAAATTTCTGGACCACCAGTTTCATCCTGCCGGTATATGTCAACGTGGAAATTCGGGCCATGTTGGCAGGAGTGTCGTTGATGGCCGTCTAATGGGTCAGGATGATGTGCTCTGTCTTGAACCCATTTAACATTGGGAGGGAAGATGTTTTGCCCTTCTTTAGCCGAACAATGCTTTCAAACCATGTGTCGGGCTGACAGTGCAGAGTCGAACCATGTGCCCTGTTACATTGCACACTAACTTGAGCAGTACACAAATAGCAGACAAGTTGCGATCTTAAGCCGTGCACTGCACACTTCTCGGCACTGATAGGGAACTGCTTGAGCTGGTTCACTTGGTCAACAAAGTTCTCAATCTGCACATTGTATTCTCTTGGTAACCCACACCTCTTTCCAAATTTAGCTGCCTCTTTTCTGTCATCAGACTTCTACCTTATACCTTTGGGTATGGAGTTTTGATCAATAGCCATTAAGTACAATTTTTTATTCGTCTCATGAGTTCATCCAGGAATATGTTATATGTCATTATTTATTTATCCCTTTACCCGGATACCCACTTTTCTGCTTTTGGTTGCAGTAACCCCCTTTGCCATTGCTATTTGGTCACTGTTTTGCTAGCCATCAGGATGCCTGCTTTTACTGAGATCGCTTTTTACGTTTTGTAGCCTCCATCTGATATCATTCCGGTTTTCCACATCATGGATCTGTTTCCTTCAACGCTCAACCTATCTATTTAGCATTATGCTCAG
Organism: Asparagus setaceus; assembly: GCA_012295165.1. Taxonomy (NCBI): domain Eukaryota; kingdom Viridiplantae; phylum Streptophyta; class Magnoliopsida; order Asparagales; family Asparagaceae; genus Asparagus; species Asparagus setaceus. The sequence continues at coordinate 11,238,148 of CM022709.1, forward strand.
ATGGCCTGTGCAACAGCATTATTTTATTGTAAACTTGCAAACCCCTGTTTGTCCGTTTCTGCCATATGTTGCTCTCCTGTACATAAACGGTTGCACAACGTCAGTATCATTTCCCAACTCCGTGTATCTATAGAAGGATTCTTTGAGTTTTCCTTCATAAAATTTTCTATGGGCTGAAAGTCGTTTGAACTTGAGTCTGATCCTACTGATTTCTTTCGTTTGTCTGCATACACACTGCGCATATGTCACTCATATGCATGTGACCATTAAAGTTATTCATACACACTCAAGGTTCACTTTTTTTAGAGGCAGTTGCCTCTCTTGTGAGTTCCTTCTCTGTGTTAGCCTATTGCCATCAGGCATCAAGCATCTCAACTATTTAGAGAAACCTAATTTTAAGGATTTGGCCACACTATGAGTTGAATCAATTGAAAACTTGAGGACATGGAAAAGAGAAAATGAAAGAAGGAATGAAGAAATAATTCAGTTAAGTAAGCTAAACAGTTCGAATCGTAGTTTAGAATTTTGCCATATTTACCAATTTACATGTAGAAACCATGACCAATTTGCCAACAGTTAATTTAGCCTTTTAGATAAATTGTATTCCTTTTCATGACAGATTCTTTGATATAGTTTCATCCATTATAGCCTGATCCTGCTTTCTTGTGTTGCTTCATCTACCTGGAAGTTACTCATTTCTCAGTGTCTTTCCTATATGCTTCTTGTTCATTTCTCACAGCACTTTGCTTCTCATCCCATGGTGTTCTCTAACCAAGACAGAATTATTTTAAGCTTTGATATTGATTTCATGTTTGTTGACAAGCTAAGATGAATTATCTGATGTCTGCATGAAGGATAGCCAGCTGTATATGACTCGGTAATAACGTTTTTTGTAGAAGAAGGGTTTTGGCTATAAGAGGAATACTATATCAAGTAAAATTTTACATTTCGCAGGTGCAAGCCCTTGAGCTGGTTCTTCCACATAAATGGAAAATATCTTGAAGTTTGTTCATTGAAAAATTATCTTAAACAATTATAGTTTCTCATTACTTGCCTTTTGCAGTAATTTTGCTTATATTTTCTCATATTCCTTATATTTTCTCATTATGTTCATAAATCTGCTCGATATCAAACATCTTTAATTCTTTAGATCTTGTGCTATTGTTTATTTATTAGGGAGTTCGGAGAGAGGTAGGAATCCATGCGAAACTTCTGAACAAGATACTAGAGGCTCAAGAGAAGGAGGCTCATTGTTTGGAAGAAGAAGCATTTAGTGATCCGAGCCCCGAAAAATCCTCTGTAAATTCTAAAGAAATCACTCCCGTCCTCTCTTATTCTGAGAAAAGGGATTCTTATTCATCAAAGACAGAATCCTACTCGGTTTATGGTTCCAGAACAACATCCAGCAATTTGGGAGGTATATCAAGCTCTAAAATTGATAGTAAAGGAACGTTGAAAAAGATGAGCAATTACTACAAGCCATTGAATGAATCAGTGGGTCATACAGAGGTTCAGGTTCTGGTTGGTGCAGTTCTGGGTTTCATTGTAAGTTTAGCCATTGATACAATTCTGTAATTTTATATGCAATTTATATGTGATACATGTATAGCTTATACCAAAAATTTGGGGTATACGCTTTGTTGTTGTAATCTATATGTATACATTTATTTATATTCAACATAAATACAAAGTCCTTCAGTGTTCACAAAGTATAGAATAGATTATATGCAATTGGTTTACCCAAGGTCATATTGATGAGAACATAGCTGCTATAGATAGTTGATTCTGAAGTTATTTCATAAATCATAAAAATCAAATAGATTATATGCAATTGACAATTAACGCTACATATTGCTTTTCAAATTCAAATTCAATAAATTAAAAACAACAGCAACAACAACAACATTAATTGATGGTACATATTAAGTATGAGAGTATGTTGCATGAAAATGGCATCAGGAGATGCAGTATGAGAAATAATTTCATGTCAACTAATAGAAAGTGGGGTAAGTTTCACGACAAGCCCCTGGAACTTTGGGAGGTTTTGCGCGACCCTTCCTGAACTTTTCTAAAGAAAAGGAAAAATTCCCAAACTTTTCAAATTTCATGCAAGTGTCATAAAAGATTTCCACGTGTAGAATAATAACTCTGAATTACGGAAACCAAATGATGAAAAAAATTTTGAAATAAGAACATTGATGTGAGTTACGAAACCAAATGATGAAATTTTTTTAAAAACAAGAACATTGATGTGAGAGAATAAAAAACAACAACCAGGTTGCATTTTCAGACTTTTTATTATATATGTCAATGTTGTTTAGTAGAAGTTTAAAAGCTTAGGGAAGGTTACCTCTGCTTTTTGCAAAAGGGCAAACAGATCTTGACTACCTTATAGGTTTCACTCACTTTGCACTTATATACCCTCAATTGTTTTTCATAGAAGTTGTTTAAAATTAGCATCATGCCAAAACCCTCTATTATATGCAAACGTAATAGTTTTCACTCGACTGTTCCCACATGGCATTCACATGCTAATTTAATAACTTTCTAACCATTAATACTAGTTAAGTTTATTGTTAATCCTACTCAAATTTTATTTTAAACACTTATTGATTTTTATTTTAAAATTGTGATAAGTTTAACAGTAAATTCAATACAAAGCATCAGCATTATATAGGAACATTTAGGGGCTGTTTGGTTGGTCAAAAAACAGCAGAAAAAGCCCACCAGAAAACTGACACGGAAATTTTTTCGTGTTTTCCTCCACAATTGGCGGTTTGGTTTGTCAAAAACAAAAAAGAAAGTGGGGGAAAATTACGCTGCCAGGTAGGATTTTCAGGCAGAAAATTTTCCACCCTTGGTTGCCCGATTACGGAGAAAAACTTCTCCTTTCTTTCTCCGCATACCGCCGAAAAAGGGTAAAGTACGGTTTGGTTTTGCTCTCGTTCCCAGCCCCAAACGAGATCTCGTCACCACTCTTCCCCTCCGAACAACAACGTCAACCGCCAGCAGCAGCAGCACCGCCACAAGCTCGACGTCTTCAACGAGGTCCTCCGCCGCCTCAAAGACTCTGGCTTGCCGGAGGCGCAGCCGCCGTCGTTCGACGACGACCTCTGGGCCCACTTCAATCGCCTTCCCGCGAGGTTAGTATCGCCCTCTTGATCTCGAGTTTTTTTGGAGGATTTTTGCATTAATTGATTGTTCTTGATTGTTTAGATATGCGATGGATGTGAACGTAGAGAGAGCGGAGGATGTGCTCACGCACAAGAGATTGCAGGAGGTGGGATTTGGGTCAAATTGTCAAATTAAGGATTTGGGGAAAGCAAGAAACAAAGTTAGGGATTTGGGTCAAATTGTCAAATTAAGGATTTGGGGAAAGCAAGAAACAAAGTTAGGGATTTGGGTCAAACCGTAAATGGACCCCTAAATGTTTTATAAATATACCCTAAAATTTTTATAAACAGCCCGTGAAGTTCTTTAAAAAAAAATTTTTGGGGTGTTAATTGTAATTTTTAAAAATTTTAGTCACTCAATTTGATAAACATTTTAAATTCCTACCTCAAGTGGTATTATTTCGGAAATTTTTTAAACCCTCAAACGGTGGGTATTCTCACCCCACTTATATTTCACAAATATTTTGTCCTATTTGAGTGGTAAGCACACCATGGTGACCACACTCCACTTTTCTTTATTTTTTAGTTTGAACCAAACACAAGAAAATGAGGGAATCAAGTCACACATCAACTATTTTCTTGTCTTTTCAATTTGAACCAAACTAAAGAAAGTGATGGAAAACCCATTTTTTCCCCCATTTTCTTTACGAAACAAACACAAAAAACACTCTCCCAAGAAAGTGACGGAAACACCAAAAAGTGAAGGAAAGTGGGTTTTGGAAAGTGGAGGAAAGTAACCAAACAGCCCCTTAGGTGAAAATAATTCACATTTGCACAGTAGAGGGTACAAGTGAACTAGCTCCCTTTCCCCAATTTCGTGTATATAATTGTTGCGAAAAACAGCAAAGGTATATAAGTGCAAAGTGAGTGAAACTATAGGCTATTTAATGTTTTTTAGCCATTGATCCTGAGGGCCTTTGTTGAAAACCGCCCAAATCTAAGGGTTCTTAGGAAATTTATACGAAGCGGGACGTGATCGGAATAAGAGGTTAGATACGAATAAGAATTTAGGGTTAGAGATGGCAGAGAAGTTGAAGGATGAATTCTCAGACAGCGACGACGAAAACTGCAATGGCCACTACCGCTCCTTCTCAAGGGAGGAGGCGAGGAGGTACTATCAAGATGTTATAGATAGCGGCGGCTTCGACATCGGAGAATTCCCCCCTAATGTCCGTCCTTATGGCTTCATCACCCCTGCTGCCTTGGACCGCGAAGACAAAGACCTCCAGCTTTTCACCCAGCTCGCCATTAATTGGCACAACAAGGAAAACAACGTATGCATTTAATTTATGTACTCTTTTTCGGTCATCGACTCAATTGTGATTCAAAATTTGTTTCAGCTGATTCCTGTCCCATTTAATTTTTGTTATTAAAAAAAAAGTTCCCGGAGGACATGAAGCTGAGGTTGGTGGATTACGTGAAGTGGAACGTGCAGTGTGCAGGTCCCTTTAACTTTTATATTACTTTCAAGGGAAGATACGGCGAACACGGTGAAGTCAAGACCTTTCAGGCTTTGGTGATCAGCAGTGTCCCGGAGGAAGAATCATATGTGGATATCTTCAGGGTTAAGCCTGATTCAGACAGCGACGGCGGCAGCAACAGCAGCCAGAATTCCTCCCCTTCTGAATGATTCAGCAGGTGAAACCAAATCCCTAAAGCTTAATAATATGAGAAATATCGTACTTGCTATGCACTTTGGTTCAGTTGGAATGTTTTATTAGTGGGTACTAATACAACATAGGAGGCAACTGGGGATTTTACCTGACAATGTTTACCCCAAAAGTCTTTTCATATTGGTTTTCTCGCATATTTTGATAGTCTCTCGGATCTTCATAGTTTAAAATTAGTTCCCCAAAATTTCTACGTGTTCTGAAATTAGGCCTCCAAATTAAGTAAAGTTAAAGGAATTTTCCACCCCAGATCAAATAACCCCTAACTAAGGGGACTGGTTTCAAAATAGCTTTAACGATTCGGGGTATTGATTTCAGATTTGAATGATTTGAGGGATTGATATCAAAATATTGAAGATTTGAGGGACTAATATGGAACTAATCCTTTGTTTATTGATGCATTTTGATGATTTGTCCCCATCATTGGTGTAATTATTGTTTAGATAACTATTACTGAGGCTTGTTCTCTTTATCTTAGACTCATAAGAAGTTATTCATGGGTATAAGTATATATGTATCATATTGTACTATATATGGGCGGAGAGTCCAATCCGATACCCGATCATCCAGCAAATTTTGTGTTGGCATTATGATAGGGTCTGTTCGTAATCCAAGTTGGATTGGATTTTGAGATTCTTGGTCGGGTTTTTGATTGTGCCTTCCTGATGTTTATCTAACCATATAATGCTAGCCTTTAAGTTTTAATGTATTTTTTTGATTTATGTTTGCATCTTGAGCCAATATATGAAGATGGAGGAACTTAAAACTTCACAGGTGATGGGAGTTAATTCTCAAAGATTGCTGATGCATTTTAAATAATGTTAATGTTGAGAGGTACAACTGAATACCATGAGAAAGACTCAGTTGGTTCAATCCATCATATACAAGTAGTGTGTTAATGTCTCTGGACTAGAGAGTAGGATAGTTTGATAGCCAATATGCTCGAGTTTTCTGACTCCGTGTAGAATAAAATGTTGGCTGAATGTAATTATTGTAAGTTGTCTAATAGTCTTGGTTTAAGTATTTCTTGCAGGTTGACTGAATGAAATTAATATGCCTCATGGATCGTTCTTCATTGATTTATAAGTATCTTATTTTTCTTGCAGGTGGCTGGAGAGGTGGCAAGATGTTATTCATCGAGAAAGTTATGAGAAGCTTGCCAAACTAAGTGCTCTTCAGATAGAATGGAATAGTAGTCCTCTAACCTCTTACGTAGTAAAGAGTTATCGTACTAGATAGTAACTCTGGGGATGAAAAAACCTTTATGTAGATGGCTATATTTTGAATGCTTTAGTTATAGATGTTTTATTGTGTTATAACTGGTTTTATGTAAATGGGATTTATGAATTTATATATGTGACTTTAACTACTATTATGTGTTATTGAGGTATATAAGTGGGTTTATGAAGTTATGTTGAGCTTTCTATGATGTTGCATGGTATCTTCAGCTTTATTGACGAGCTTTTGATAATAGTGTGGTTACTATATCTAACGTTCAATTCTGCTATCCCAAACATTTCTGGGAGCAGCTAACAGTTGTTTCCGCTTTGGTTTGATGTTTAGAGTTCTCGAATCGAGTGTAGTTAATTTGAACTTTGATCGGTTTTTTATTCCAATAGGATCAACATTTTATAATGTTGGGGCGGAAGCTTAAGTTCAGTATAACGGTGGTTGGTGTAGTTTTTAGGTTTTATTCTGAGTTTAGCCATTGATGCAATTTGTAATTTATATGCAATATATGTATCTATTATTCAATATAATTGCAAATTTCTTAAGTTGGGCCATCAATATTACATAGTTGTTTAAAAGCTGGATAGGTGTTTTCTTTGTTCCCTTCACTCCTCTCCATTGTCTTCTTTTATTACTTTGTTTTCACAAAGTATATGTTGAAAGAATTGAGGGTTTTTCGGAAAGTAGAGTGCCAAAATTTGATATTACTGTTTACCAGCCTTATATATTTTTTTTCCTTCTCATCTCTATCCTGTCTAAAAGCTGCAATCCTACAATCCATAATGCCTTGTTGTCCTTCCATTGACATTATGGAGAACAGTAGTTTGGTGAGGGAGGGTATGGCAGTTGTGAGTAAGTTGATTCTCTCTTCTTTTTGCTGTTTCTGTTGAGGTTTTTTCTATTATATGTGATTTTGTAATTCATTCTCTCTTCTTTTTTAATGGTGAACAAGTTCATGCTTTCAGTTTTTTAATTTGATGATAAGATACATTGCTCCAACGAAATCTGTGCTGCTTGAAGACATCCTCCTTAGATTATTTTGATTTGTGACATTAGTTAAAAGAGTGAAGTTATCAAACAAATTAGTAAGCTAAATTTAATGCTTCTATTTAGATATTTGCACAATGCTTCTGTCAGGAACCCGGCATTGAAGCTTTATTTGTGCCTTATTGGTGTTCTACAAAGGATTCATCAAGATTGTTGTTACAATTGAGAACTCATGGTGTTTGTTTCTTTTTACCTTTCTTCCATGTCTATTGTTTTAAATAACCACACCACATAAAGTTAGTCATGATCAATTTCATAAGTGCAAAATTTTCTTGCTTTTGACTTACTACTTCTACTTTTTAGTCCAATTGATCACTAACACGGTTACTTAGACAAACTCAGTTAGAGTCAAATTAGAAAAGAAAGTCTATACTTTGCATGGACAGGTTACCTCTGCTTAGGGAAGGTTGCTTTTTCAGACTTTTTACTCTATATGTCAATGTTGTTTAGTAGAAGTTTAAAAGCTTAGGGAAGGTTACTTTTGCTTTTTGCAAAAGGCCAAACAGCTCTTGGCTACCTTATAGGGTTCCACTCACTTTGCGCTTATATACCCTCAATCATTTTTCATAGAAGTTATTTAAAATTAGCATCATGCCAAAACCCTCTATTGTATGCAAACGTAATAGTTTTCTCTATACTGTTCCCACATGACACTCACATGCTAATTTAATAAGTTTCTAAGCATTATTACTTGTTAAGTTTATTGTTAATCCTACTCAAATTTTATTTTAAACACTTATCGATTTTTATTTTAAAATTGTGAAAAGTTTAACAGTAAATTCAATACAAAGCATCAGCTAGCATTATATAGGAACATTTAGGTGAAAATAATTCACATTTGTACAGTAGAGGGTACAAGTGAACTAGCTCGCTTTCCCCAACTTCGGGTATATAATTATTGCGAAAAACAACAAAGGGTATATAAGTGCAAAGTGAGTGAAACTATAGGGTATTTAATGTTTTTTAGCCATTGATCCTGAGGGCCTTTGTTGAAAACCGCCCAAAACTCAGGGGTTCTTAGGAAATTTATACGAAGCGGGTAATGAAACAGACAACGTGATCGGAAGAAGAGGTTAGATACGAACAAGAATAGAATAACAATTTAGGGTTAGGTATCGGGGATTTTTTGTTTTTGTTTTTTTCCTTCTCTTCCCGTCGCCGCTGTTTCATCTTTGAACTCTACCAATCAATCTGCACTTTGCTCAGAGATGGCAGAGAAGTTGAAGGATGAATTCTCAGACAGCGACGACGAAAACTGCAATGGCGGCTGCCGCTCCTTCACAAAGGAGGAGGCGAGGAGGTACTATCAAGATGTTAAAGATAGCGACGGCTTCGACATCGGAGAATTCCCCACTAATGTTAGTCCTTATGGCTTCATCACCCCTTATCCCTTGGACCGCGAAGACGAAGACCTCCAGCTTTTCACCCAGTTCGCCATTGACTGGCACAACAACGAAAACAACGTATGCATTTAATTTATGTACTCGTTTGCGGTCATCGACTCAATTGTGATTCATAATTTGTTTCTGCTTATTCCTGTCCCATTTAATTTTTGTTGTTAAAAAAAAAAAAAAACAGTTCCCTGAGGACAAGAAGCTGAGGTTGGTGGATTACGTGAAGTGGAACGTGCAGTGTGCAGGTCCCTTTAACTTTTATATTACTTTCAAGGGAAAATACGGCGAACATGGTGAAGTCAAGACCTTTCAGGCTTTGGTGATCAGCAGTGTCCCGGAGGAAGAATCATATGTGGATATCTTCAGGGTTAAGCCTGATTCAGACAGCGACGGCGGCAGCAACAGCAGCCAGAATTCCTCCCCTTCTGAGTGATTCAGCAGGTGAAGCCAAATCCCTAAAGCTTAATAATATGAGAAAGATCGTACTTGCTATGCACTTTGGTTCAGTTGGAATGTTTTATTAGTGAGTACTAATACAACATAGGAGGCAACTGGGGATTTTACCTGACAATGTTTACCCCAAAAAGTCTTTTCATATTGGTTTTCTCGCATATTTTGATAGTCTCTCGGATCTTCATAGTTTAAAATTAGTTCCCCGAAATTTCTAACTGTTCTGAAATTAGGCCTCCAAATTAAGTAAAGTTAAAGGAATTTTCCACCCCAGATCAAATAACCCCTAACTAAGGGGACTGGTTTCAAAATAGCTGTAATGATTCGGGGTATTGATTTCAGATTTGAATGATTTGAGCGATTGATATCAAAATATTGAAGATTTGAGGGACTAATATGGAACTAATCCTTTGTTTATTGATGCATTTTGACAATTTGATATCATATGTCAAGATTTGAGGTACAACTGAATACCATGAGAAAGACTCAGTTGGTTCAATCTATCATATACAAGTAGCGTGTTAATGTCTCTGGACTAGAGAGCAGGATAGTTTTATTGCCAATATGCTCGAGTTTTCTGACTCCGTGTAGAATAAAATGTTGGCTGAATGTAATTATTGTAAGTTGTCTAATAGTCTTGGTTTAAGTATTTCTTGCAGGTTGACTGAATGAAATTAATATGCCTCATGGATCGTTCTTCATTGATTTATAAGTATCTTATTTTTCTTGCAGGTGGCTGGAGAGGTGGCAAGATGTTATTCATCGAGAAAGTTATGAGAAGCTTGCCAAACTAAGTGCTCTTCAAATAGAATGGAATAGTAGTCCTCTAACCTCTTATGTAGTAAAGAGTTATCGTACTGGATAGTAACTCTGGGGATGAAAAAACCTTTATTTAGATGCTATATTATGAATGCTTTAGTTATAGATGTTTTATTATGTTATAACTGGCTTTATGTAACTGGGATTTATGAAGTTATATATGTGACTTCAACTACTATTATGTGTTAATGAGGTATGTAAGTGGGTTTATGAAGTTACATTGAGCTTTCTATGATGTTGCATGGTATCTTCAGCTTTATTGACGAGCTTTTGATTAATATAGTGTGGTCACTATATCTAACGTTCAATTCTGCTATCCCAAACATTTCTGGGAGCAGCTAACAATTCCATCTGCTTTGGTTTGATGTTTAGAATTCTCGAATTGAGTGGAGTTAATTTGAACTTTTGATCGGTTTTTTATTCCAATAGGATCAACATTTTATAATGTTGGGACGGATGCTTATGTTCAGTATAACGCTGATTGGTCCAGTTTTTAGGTTTTCTTCTAAGTTTAGCCATTGATACAATTTGTAATTTATACGCAGTATATGTATCTACTGTTCAATATAAATGCAAATTTCTTAGTTGGGCCATCAATACGCGCGATTATATATGTAGTTCATAATGCTCAAACAAATTAGATGTATCCCCTTTTTTTTTTTGAAGCATTGTAAATACTTTTGATATATTGTAAATACTTTTGATGTATTATAAATACTTTTGACGTATGAATGAAAGAGATTCCCTTTTGTGAATCGATCTGTGCGATTATATTGTTATATGTGAGTAGATCTATAAATTGTTGTGATCAAGTAATATTAACCTGATTTCAGGCCTTGGGTTTACTCCTAGTGGACACCAAGGGCTTAGAGTCGGAGATGGCGAGTTGAGGATGACTTGTCTTCGTGCCTTGGTTTTACTCCGAGTGGACACCAAGGTCTTTGGTACGTGCCTTGGGTTTATTCATGAATATGACACCAAAGGCTTAGAGTTGGTGATGATCGGGTCGAGATGACTCAGCTTCGTGCCTTGGTTTTACTCCAAGTGGACACCAAGGTCTTTGGTACGTGCCTTGGGGCTATTCATAAAAATGACACCAAGGGTTTAGAGTCGGTGATGAGCGGGTCGAGATGACTCAGCTGCGTGCCTTGGTTTTACTCCGAGTGGACACCAAGGTCTTTGGTACGTGCCTTGGGTTTATTCATAAATATGACACCAAGGGCTCGAATACTATAAAAAATATAGAAAAATGAGATAAACAAAATGTTCATTTATAAACATAAGAGCCTTACAGTTATATTCATTGGAAGTATTGTTTGAGGTGTTCTATAATCCAAGAGTGTTGTAAGATTCTTTCATCGGGGGTTTGCAGTCAGTAAGTGCTAGGGTGAACTTCTTCTGTTACCACGTACGACCCTTCCCAGTTGGCAGCTAATTTTCTAAGCTTGGTATCTCTATCGAAGATGGCCTTGTGGAGAACAAAATTGCTAGCTTTGAATCTTCGAGGTCGGAGCCTACTTTTGTAGTGGCGAGCGAAGCATTGTTGATTGATGACTTGCAATCTGAGCGTGTTCTCTCGGATTTCATCAATAAAGTCGAGTTCGACTCTAATCCCGGTAGTGTTGGACTCTTCATCGAAGTGTTGTAGTCGGATGGTTGGCATGCCGACCTCCACCGGGACGATAGCTTCCGCCCCATATGTCAGATTGAACGGGGTTTCCCCTATGAAACTTTTGTGGGTCGTTCTGTACGACCATAGAATTCCAGGTAGCTCTTCAACCCGGTTCCGACGACTTTGTCCACCTTCTTCTTTAAGGCCTGAAGCAAGCATTTGTTCGCGGCCTCGGCGAGGCCATTGCACTTGGGGTGCGCTTCCGAGGTGAATTTAAGTTGAATCTTTCATTCTTCACAGAAGCTACGGAAGCTGTCAAACTGAGTACCATTATCTGTGACAAAAGATATAGCTACCACAAATCTATAAACAATAGACTTTCATACAAAGTTGGTGACATTCTCACCGATCTTGGCTAAAGGCTCGGCCTCTATCCACTTCGTGAAGTAATCTACGGTAACGATCAAGAACTTTCGCTATCCTGCTACCATTGGGAGTGGCCCCAACAAATCCAGTCCCCACTGAGTAAAGGGGATCGGATTGATAAGAGAGGAGAGTTCAGTTGCTAGAGCCCAGGGTATGCTAGAAAATAGTTGGCAGGTCTTGAAATATTAAGGCACCGCAAGAACAAAGGTGCACCATAGAAATAAAGCTCACATATGTAAGCATATAACTTAACTTCATAATCTTAGTTAAACATTAATGAATAAGTTCACGACCTAATCATGGTCTCAGAAGAGAAATTTTACAAACACCAGCTTAAAAGTACAGATAAACGAGTTCAAAATACTATAAGAAGTCTTTAAGTTTCCATTTGGCTTGACAGGAAAATAATATATGGCAGGATTCTAAGACTTCGAGATGCTCCACTTGCTCTTTCCTCATCTCCATCTACATAAATTAAAAGGCCAAAGAAAGACAATTATTAAACATGTATCAGGAAGAAGGCTAGAAACTCGAAATGTAACTTTCTTTTTTGTGTGGAGAATAGTAGAAACTCGAAATGTTATTTACAAACAATTAGAATATTGTAAAAAATCATATTAAGAGAACTACCAATTTATATCACGGGATAGGAAACTCTGTCCAGAAATGGTGCAGTCCCAGCAGGAAGACAAGAAGCACGAACGACTCTCCCAAACCCTTTATCTCCCCAGGATTCTCCCCAAGAATTCAAAAACGTCCAATAGCTAAGTCCCGTTTCGTCATCATCACCATAGCCAACTGTCAATATGGCATGGTTATATGACTCGCAGTGCTTTGCCGGCCCCATGCAAAGTTTCTGTTCCAAATAGAAACCAAGCAGTGTATATTTAACATAATCGTCATTTACTTTCTAAAACGAAATGCTAACAATTATTTTCACTTACTTCTTTGGCAAGTGTACGTAGACTTCTATCGACTACCAAGCATGCTCCGACTGGGTGTTCCCTAACAAGCCTAAGCAATTCTTTCTCGTGTTTGCCAGTAGGGAGGCTGTCATCTAGTTTTCCTATGTCCTTTATCGTCACCAACTCAGTAAACTGGATAAAAAACAATGCAAAAGACATTGTATAATTTGATGTATTGAAAACACATATAATAGATCATGTGCTGTTGTAGACAAGAATACCTCAGTACGAGGTCTGCAATCTCCCACTTTGACTGTAAACGTGTAATCCTTTTCATGTCGCACTCCATTTTTCTTAATATAACGTGAACCCTTGTTGATTGAAGATTCATAACCCTTTTCTTTATCGATAACAACATCAGGTTGGTTGCAGTCAATCAACTCTTGCACTGAAAGTTGCATTAGTTCCCCCATAGACTTCAAATCCCGTATGTTATACCTTGTTTCCACACTATTACAGGCGACAATCGCCCAACAAGAACCTTAAATTTAAACAACATTTGGTAAGTTCAATGAAATCACTATAAATAGAGTTTAAGATTAACCAATAGTAATAAAGATTAATAGCTATGTATTCGGATACTCAGAATTGAAAAACAGCATGATTGGAATTCAGAACATAAAGTGATTGATTTATATTTATAAATGAAAGATGTCTATGGTTGCTTGAATAGAAGAAAAATTTAGGAACATGGCAAGGTGGTCAATTCTATTGGACTGCTTCCTTTCTTCGAAGGTAAGTTGTATATACTACAGAGTCTATACCTCAAATAGGGGAATACCCTAAAATTTATAATCTGAAATGTAATCTAAACAATCCAAATTTTCAGTCATTGTGGCAGGATATTGATGAACTGCAGTCCACTAATATTTTGAGATGCTGTGATTAAACCGAAGGGTGTAGGAGTACGTAAACAAGCTAAATTGCAATTCAAGACCTGAGTAGAGCTGAATGTAGATTTGTCGGTACATCCAATATATGGGGGGAAGCCATATTGTAACATGGCTGATTGGATGAAATTGTTGGAGGGCGTTACCTTTGAAAAAACTGCAAGTCATGTTTTTGACATCCACGAACCAACATTTAGAATTAATCAAAGAGGACCATTATGAGTTTGTAATGGTGCCCTTTGAATTAACTAACTGTCCTCCTACATGTCAGTCGTTTATGAATTCACTATTCAAACCATTTCTCAGGGAATGAGTTTTGGTCTATAGTCAGGGGTGGCATGAACATATATCAAATATTGCTCAGTTTTCCAAGTCATGAAGGAAAAGAAATTGGTTGACAAGTATTCAAAACATAGCTGTGTAACCAAAGGAGGTGGAGGCAGTCAACAATATTTGAGAGCATTTCCTTGGTTTGCAAGGATATCATAGAAAATTCATCAAGGGGTTTGGAATAACATGAACACTCACTAGCTTGCTAAAAAAGAGTGCTTTTCTCTGGAATGAGGATGCGCAGAAGGAATTCGAGGCACTGAAATATGCACCGACTTAACTTTCAGCCATTCCGGACTTTAACCAAGGCTTAATTTTTGTAATAGAATGCGATGCATTTAATTCGTACAGAAATATTTAGGAGCTGTAGTTATGCAGAATCAAAGGCCTAGTTCCTACCTCAGTATTTCTTCTAAGGGAACAAGTTCGAATCTTTCTACTTATGAAACAGAGTAACTAGCTATCATACTCATCACTAAAATGGAACCGGCATCTGATAGAAAAATGTTTTATAATCAGAACTGTCATTAGAGTCTGAAGCATCTACTAGATTACATGATATATATGTATTAATTGCATGGTTTTGACTATAGAATGGAATATAATTAAGCCTGGGAGGCTCAATAAGGCACCTGATGGTTTCTCAACAATTGAAGAAGACCAAGCTAGTATTGAGGAAGACATTATTGTTACTTATGCTCTAACTTATGGTGCATATATAGTGACTCGGTAGAGGAAATTAAGGTGTCGGTAAGTACTGATACATAACAACTCAATTAAGTGATAGAGGCAAATACTATCAGGACGCGCTCTGGTCTCTTGTATAACAAACACAAAATCCTTATTATTACTATATGTACCTCAATTAAGGAAATTTTTTTGAAAGAGCACCATGATACTCCTATCTCGGGGTTGATCAGGACATTGCATAGACTCCAGTGAACTTTTTAGTGGTGGGGGTGAGGAGGTACACGTAGAGATAAGTTCAAGCATGCAATATTTATTTGGGAAAAGTGAAAGGCAACAATGTTGTTATTCCTAGAGGCTTCTACAGCTGCTATCGATATCAAAACAGATTTGCAAATATATCGCAATGAACGTTCATTGTTGGATACCCAACTTAAGTTTAGCTGATAAAAATATGCACACTTTTTTTTCCGCCCTTTGGCAAGCAGAAAATAAAAAAGAAGTTGTGAAGAGGGTATATCTAAACTTGCAGCCTTTGTGCTCAAATAAGCCTCATAAATTGTCTCCAATGTTTTGTGATCCTTACTTTAAGAAGCTAGCGAAAGTTAATAAGGAGGGATTTGTCTTATTCATTCTGATTCAGTCATCACCTGATCATACACTGAAGTCCACTGATATTTTCATATACGGTGAATATTAAGTATAATTGATGATCTAATTGGTCGTCGCTGAAGAGTAATGGCTTTGTGGGAGCTAATAAGTGAGACTCAAAGTAACTCATGGTGACTCCTCTTTCAAATACTAGGCTGAAAATTAAGGTTTTGTTGGTTCGGTAATAGGGAAATATTGAGGACTTTTGTGCAAATGTAGAAATTCTTATTTCTTCTTCGATCCTTTTTTATCTTGTTAGCAATTGTCTGGAGAAATAAAATTCTGTCAAAAAAGTTTGCTATATTGAATTAACTCATAAATTTTTTACAATGGCAAATTATAAAAGTTTTGCTTAAGCATAAAAACATTTTGCGGATGTCTCCGAAGAGACTGCAGAAAAACATTTATATATTGCACATATAATGAATAAAAAAGAGAACTTTTCTTTTTCATGATAATGAATAAAAAAGAGAACCGAAAGCTCCAAGTTTTGTAATTAATCTTACTCGATCTGCCTTGATTGCTTCTGGATTAAGCACTCGAATATTCCTCCAATTCCAATCCTCAGAGCGTGTAATGGACTTCTATTACATGAAAGAACAGTAATTACTTTAATGTCATTATGAAGGTTTAACTCTCAAGCATTTATCTCTAAGATTTTCAAGAAAAATGTTGTGACTAATGTGATAGAATTCCTAGCTAGGGTAACTAGAAAGCACATTTTTGGTTTGATATGTTCACTTGATGAAGGATAAAAAAACCGACAGTGGTGAAAAGATAACAGGTTAAATTTCTTATACTTTTTAACTAGGGCATATAAATAACTTATCATTTGGACCTCAATATAGTTAGCAACTATCATATTATAACGTAGCTAATTTGAAACTAATTATGTAGCAATTTATATAACCAAATAAAGAGTTATTATCTAGCTTATAAAGCCAAAGAAATAAGAAAAATGTATGTTGAAAATTTACAAAACTCACTGGCTCCCTTGAGGAACTAGTTGGTGCTTTCCCCTTCCCCTATCTATCCATTAGCTCAAGTAAATTACTATGTGGTTTTTGTCTATAATATGAGTAGCAAAATAACAATATTCATGAATAGATATATATATATAGCCACAATAAATTTTTAGTGAATATAGCTAAAATAACTTTACCTACGTCTTGTTTAAAAAGTTTGCATGTATGTAGATTTATGTAATATCATCAATGTATATATGTATGTGTGCAGAAAAAGTCTTATTGACTATGGAGTTGTTGGAAAAAGGAATTAGTGAAAGGAATATATATATGAGGAGAAATATGAGAAGGAGAAAGGAAGCAATCAGAGGTGGAGAGGGTAAGTCCGAGTACTTCCTTACTTTTAGCTAGCTTTGACTCTGGCCAGTGAGACTACTTTTGTCCTTTGTAGCTCAAACACGGAAACGAAGCCCTACAACTTGGTCCTCCCTCAGTAACCCTTTGACTACAATCTATTTATAGACTTTGAAGCGGGGAATAATTGTAATTTTATTTTAGTAATTTAACTTCGTGGTTGATCATACTACAAAAAACTTTAGGAATTTTATTTGTTTAAAATATCACAACTGAAGTCGGATATTCAAAAGAAAAAAAGGAAAAAAATAAAGGAATTAGAAATTAAATTACAATTGACCGACAAAGGTCAACTATCTGATGCTAATATTTTCTAGGTGATTTTGATCAGGACGAATATGTGCATGTTAAAATAAAATACATAATATAAAGTGATTGATTTATATTTATAAATGAAGGATGTCTATTGTTGCTTGAATAGAAGAAAAATTTAGGATCATGGCAAGGTGGTCAATTCTATTGGACTGCTTCCTCTCTTTGAAGGTAAGTTGTATATACTACAGAGTCTATACCTCAAATAGGGGAATACCCTAAAATTTATAATCTGAAATGTAATCTAAACAATCCAAATTTTCAGTCATTGTGGCAGGATATTGATGAACTGCAATCCACTGATACTTTGAGATGTTAGGATTAAACCGAATGGTGCAGGAGTACGTAAACAAGCTAAATTGCAATTCAAGTCCTGAGTAGAACTGAATGTAGATTTGTTGGTACATCCAATATATGGGGGGACGCCATATTGTTCCGGGGCTGATTGGATGAAATTGTTGGAGGGCGTTACCCTTGAAAAAATTGCAAGTCATGTTTTTGACATCCACGAACCAACATTTAGAATTAATCAAAGAGGACCATTACGAGTTTGTAATGGTGCCCTTTGAATTAACTAACTGCCCTCCTACATGTCAGTCGTTTATGAATTCACTATTTAAACCATTTCTCAGGGAATGAGTTTTGGTCCATAGTCAGGGGTGGCATGAACATATATCAAATATTGCTCAGTTTTCCAAGTCATGATGGAAAAGAAATTGGTTGACAAGTAGTCAAAACATAGCTGTGTAACCAAAGGAGGTGGAGGCAGTTAACAATATTTGAGAGCATTCCCTTGGTTTGGAAGGGTATCATAGAAAATTCATCAAGGGGTTTGGAGTAACAGGAACACTCACTAGCTTGCTAAAAAAGAGTGCATTTCTCTGGAATGAGGATGCGCAGAAGGAATTCGAGGCACTGAAATATGCATCGACTTAACTTTCAGCCATTCCGGACTTTAACCAAGGCTTAATTTTTGTAATAGAATGCGATGCAATTAATTCGTACAGGAATATTTAGGAGCTGTAGTTATGCAGAATCAAAGGCCTAGTTCCTACCTCAGTATTTCTTCTAAGGGAACAAGTTCGAATCTTTCTACTTATGAAACAGAGTAACTGGCTATCATACTCATCACTAAAATGGAACCGGCGTCTGATAGAAAAATGTTTTATAATCAGAAGTGTCATTAGAGTCTGAAGCATCTACTAGATTACAGGATATATATGTATTAATTGCATGGTTTTGACTATAGAATGGAATATAATTAAGCCTGGGAGGCTCAATAAGGCACCTTATGGTTTCTCAACAATTGAAGAAGACCAATCTAGTATTGAGGAAGACATTATTGTTACTTATGCTCTAACTTATGGTGCATATATAGTGACTCGGTAGAGGAAATTAAGGTGTCGGTAAGTACTGATACATAACAACTCAATTAACTGATGGAGGCAAATACTATCAGGACGCGCTCTGGTCTCTCGTACAACAAACACAAAATCCTTATTATTCCTATATGTACCTCAATTAAGGAAATTTTTTTGAAAGAGCACCATGATACTCCTATCTCGGGGTTGATCAGGACATTGCATAGACTCCAGTGAACGTTTTAGTGGTGGGGGTGAGGAGGGACACGTAGAGATAAGTTCAAGCATGCGATATATATTTGGGAAAAGTGAAAGACGACAATGTTGTTATTCCTAGAGGCTTCTACAGCTATTATCGATATCAAAATAGATTTGCAAATATATCGCAATGAACTTTCATTGTAGGATACCCAACTTAAGTTTAGTTGATAAAAATATGCACACTCTTTTTTTCCGCCCTTTGGCAAGCAGAAAATAAAAAAGAGGTTGTGAAGAGGGTATATCTAAACTTGCAGCCTTTGTGCTCAAATAAGCCTCATAAATTGTCTCCAATGTTTTGTGATCCTTACTTTAAGATGCCAGCGAAAGTTAATGAGGAGGGATTTGTCTTATTCATTCTGATTCAGTCATGACCTGATCATACACTGAAGTCCATTGATATTTTCATATACGGTGAACATTAAGCATAATTGATGATCTAATTGGTCGTCACTGAAGAGTAATGGCTTTGTGGGAGCTAATAAGTGAGACTCAAAGTAACTCATGGTGACTCTTCTTTCAAATACTAGGCTGAAAATTAAGGTTTTGTTGGTTCGTTAATAGGGAAATATTGAGGACTTTTGAGCAAATGTAGAAATTCTTATTTCTTCTTGATCCTTTTTATCTTGTTAGCAATTGTCTGGAGAAATAAAATTCTGTCAAAATAGTTTTCTATATTGAATAAACTCATAAAATTTTTACAATGGCAAATTATAAAAGTTTTGCTTAAGCATAAAAATATTTTTGGATGTCTCAGAAGAGACTTGAGAAAATATTTATATAATACACATATAATGAATAAAAAAGAGAACTTTTCTTTTTCATGATAATGAATATAAAGAGAACCGAAAGCTCCAAGTTTTGTAATTAATCTTACTCGATTTGCCTTGATTTCTTGCTGGATTAAGCACTCGAATATTCCTCCAATTCCAATCCTCAGAGCGTGTAATGGACTTCTATTACATGAAAGAACAGTCATTACTTTAATGTCATTATAAAGGTTTAACTCTCAAGCATTATCTCTAAGATTTTCAAGAAAAATGTTATGACTAATGTGATAGAATTCCTAGCAAGGTTAACAAGAAAGCACATTTTTGATTTGATATGTTCACTTGATGAAGGATAAAAAAACCGACATTGGTGAAAAGATAACGAGTTAAATTTCTTATACTTTTTAACTAGGGCATATAAATAACTTATCATTTGGACCTCAATATAGTTAGCAACTATCATATTATAACGTAGCTATTTTGAAACTAACTATGTAGCAATTTATATAACCAAATAAAGAGTTATTATCTAGCTTATAAAACCAAAGAAATAAGAAAAGCGTATTTTGAAAATTTACAAAACTCTTTGGTTCCCTTGAGGAACTAGTTGGTGCTTCCCTTCCCCTTTCTATCCATTAGCTCAAGTAAATTACTATGTGGTTTTGTCTATAATATGAGTAGCAAAGGAACAATATTCATGAATAGATATATATATAACCACAATAAATTTTTCAGTGAATATAGCTAAAATAACTTTACCTACCTACTGTTTAAAAAGTTTGCATGTATGTAGATTTATGTAATATCAATGTATATATGTATGTGTGCAGAAAAAGTCTTATTGACTATGGAGTTGTTGGAAAAAGGAATTAGTGAAAGGAATATATATATGAGGAGAAATATGAGAAGGAGAAAGGAAGCAATCAGAGGTGGAGAGGGTAAGTCCGAGTACTTCCTTACTCTGAGCTAGCTCTGACTCTGGCCAGTGAGACTACTTTTGTCCTTTGTAGCTCAAACAAGGAAACGAAGCCCTACAACTTGGTCCTCACCCAGTAACCCTTTGACTACGATCTATTTATATACTTTGAAGTGGGGAATAATTGTAATTTTATTTTAGTAATTTAACTTCGTGGTTGATCATACTACAAAAAACTTTAGGAATTTTATTTGTTTAAAATATCACAACTGAAGTAAGATATTCAAAAGAAAAAAAGGAAAAAAATAAAGGAATTAGAAATTAAATTACAATTGACCGACAAAGGTCAACTATCTGATGCTAATATTTTCTAGGTGATTTTGATCAGGATGAATATGTGCATGTTAAAATAAAATACGGAATATAAAGTGATTGATTTATATTTATAAATGAAGGATGTCTATTGTTGCTTGAATAGAAGAAAAATTTAGGATCATGGCAAGGTGGTCAATTCTATTGGACTGCTTCCTTTCTTCGAAGGTAAGTTGTATGCACTACAGAGTCTATACCTCAAATAGGGGAATACCCTAAAATTTATAATCTGAAATGTAATCTAAACAATCCAAATTTTCCGTCATTGTGGCAGGATATTAATGAACTGCAGTCCACTAATATTTTGAGATGCTGTGATTAAACCGAAGGGTGTAGGAGTATGTAAACAAGCTAAATTGCAATTCAAGACACAGTAGAGTGAATGTAGATTTGTCGGTACATCAATATATGGGGAAACCATATGCTGGTGATTGGATGAAATTGTTGGAGGCGTTACCCTTGAAAAAGCGCAAGTCATGTTTTTGACATCCACGAACCAACATTTAGAATTAATCAAAGAGGACCATTATGAGTTTGTAATGGTGCCCTTTGAATTAACTAACTGTCCTCCTACATGTCAGTCGTTTATGAATTCACTACTCAAACCATTTCTCAGGGAATGAGTTTTGGTCTATAGTCAGGGGTGGCATGAACATATATCAAATATTGCTCAGTTTTCCAATTTATGAAGGAAAAGAAATTGGTTGACAAGTATTCAAAACATAGCTGTGTAACCAAAGGAGGTGGAGGCAGTTAACAATATTTGAGAGCATTTCCTTGGTTTGGAAGGGTATCATAGAAAATTCATCCAGGGGCTTGCATATAAAACCAAAGAAATAAGAAAAATATATTTTGAAAATTTACACAACTTATCGGTTCTCTTTAGGAACTAGTTAGTGCTTTCCCCTTCCCCTTTTATCTATTGGCTCAAGTAACTTACTATGTTGTTTTTGTCTATAATGTGAGTAGCAAAGAACAATCTTCATGAATATATATATCCACAGTAAATTTTTTCAAGTGAATATAACCACAACAACTTCACCTACCTACTCTTTAAAAAGTTTGCATGTATGTAAATTTATGCAATATCAATTTATATATGTATGTGTGCAGATATATGTATTTATATATTATATATTGTTAAAAATAAAGGACTTAACACGAAGTATCTCCTTAATTTGTAGGCTAATTTGTAACTACAATGTAAAATTATCAACAAAATAGACTTGCTTATGAAGTTAATTGTTTATTGATTCTAGTAATATTTTTCTCAAAGTTGATGATTTGGGGATAGTTTTACGATAAGATTTGGAGGGTAGTTTTGTAAATAACCATGATTTAAGAGGTATATATGTTAATAACTCTATAACCCTATAATATATTAGGATTTTTGCATATTAGTCCCTTACATCATAGGTATTTTGATAAATCCTCAAATCTTCGTATTTTGATATTAGGCCGACGATGGTAGAGATAACAGAGTTGAAGATGTTAGAGTTGGAGATATTGCGGTGGAGATGGAGGAGGTGATGAGAATAGGCGGAGATGGTGAGGTGGTAGTGGAGATGATGGTGGTGGTGATGGAGGAGGATGGGGACGGTTGTGGAGGGGATAAAGGTGATCGTGGAGGTTGGGGTGGGGGAGTAATATGGTAATTTCTCATTCATACATGATTAGTTTTAAAATCAACCATGGTTTAGAGTTTTTAATAGTTAAGCTGCTGAAAGGACTAATGTTAATATAATATAGTGATTTAGGGGACTAATATCAATATATGAAGATTGAGGGGACTAATATCAAAATGCATATAATTCAAGGGACTAATACTAAAAACCCAATTTATTAACATATCTACAACAGAGATATATATATTAGAATAATAACATTTAAGAAAAAGATCTCTACCTCAGCTTTTTGAGATCTCTATGACTCTATGTACCCCTTCCCACTGCGTAAAAGCACAACTACAGTTCCTTTATTAGTTCAAAGATCAATTGTATAATTACCAAAGTAAGAAAAAGAAAATATCTCGTAATGATGGTATGTACTATATAACCATACGAGGAAAAAAAAGTCTCATTGACTACGGAGTTAATGGAAAAAGGAATTAGCGAAAGGAATATATATATACGAGGAGAAATATGAGAAGGAGAAAGGAACCAGTCAGAGGTGGAGTGGGTAAGTCCGAGTTCTTCCTTATAAAGGAACTGTAGTTGTGCTAGCTCTGACTCTATGTACCCCTTCCCACTTCGTCCTCACCCTTCCACTACAATCTATTTATAGACTTTGAAGCGGGGAATAATTCTAATTTTATTTTAGTAATTTAACTTCATGGTTGAACATATTACAAAAAATTAGGAATTTTATTTGTTTAAAATATCACAACTGAAGTTGGATATTCAAAAGAAAAAAGGAAAAAAAATAAAAGAATTAGAAATTAAATTACAATTGACCAATCATCCTTATGCATCTTGATTTGATTGCAACTAGACATCCATAAATGACATGTGTTCAAAACCAGATGTATTGTCAATCATAGTGTTGGTAATCGATAAAAAGAACTCGCCTTTGGGGCATGCTACATTTAAATTGCGGTAGTCAACACAAATTCAAGTGGTAATCGTTCTTCTTGGAGACATGAATATCGTTAGACACCCACTTTGGTAGCTACACTTCTTTGGTGAACTTGGGGTCAAAAATTTTCTGCACCTCTCTATTGATGTTCTGCATCATGTCTAGCTTAAACCGTCATTGAGGCTAGACAACTAGTTTTGCATTGGGTTGATGTTGAGGTAGTGTATAATGACATCCTGGTCGAGACCAGACATATCTTCGTAAGTTCAGTTGAGTGCTACACTGCTAATGTCTCTAAATTTGAAGGAAAATTCTATAAGACAGTCATAAGACATGTAAATGTTGCTAAAAATAAATGTTAATAAAAGTAAAAATTAGGGTAACGTTGTATCATAGAAATTGCTAAGTACAAACTGCTCTTAAGAGGACGACACACGTCTTAATTACCCAACCTAAGCATTATAAAACTAACCCGACTCGGGTATACAAATGCCAGCTTCCCTCCTTAAAGCACTTTGAGATCCAAGACAAAAAGAGTCCTCACCCGGGCTTCCTCTCAAAAGCCCGAGATGAAAGCATCCTCACTCAGACTCTCTCGTAGGACCGAGATGAAAGGTGTCATCATGTGGGTTTTCTCTCAAAAGCCAATGGCGTCATCACTCGGACTCTCTCGAAGGACCGAGTCGAAAAGCGTCTTCACTCGGACCAGGCAACACATCTTGAACCGTGGGGAACTTATTTGCTTCGTCTTCCTCAGTGACGTCAGCTAGTCACCATCGCATTAAATGCATGGTTAGAGCCATTATTACTCCCCCGCTAAAGTCATAATGACTCCTCGGACCACGCCAACACCTTAGTCATTCTGTCGCCGCCGCATTAAATGCAAGGATGACTCGGATCACTAGTTGTCAATGTGTGTAAAGTGTCGGTTGACTAAGCCAACTGCATGGACTCGGTGAAGTTACCCAAATACCCTTTTTGCCTCACTATAAATATGCAGATTGTCTTCTACATGAAGATACACTATTCTCTACGATAAAAACCCTAAAAGCTACTTCTTTCATACATTTTCTCCCTTAATATCATCACTAACTTGATCGTCAGAGAAACCACCGGAGAACCCAACTCCGACCGTCTAACATTTCACATTTGTGTAGGAATCTTCTTCCGCTCAGAGTAATCAGCTATCAAATAGGATTGATGGACCCTAAACTCTCCTAAATTCATCTTAACCCACATAATCAAGTTTCTAACATTAACAGGTAGATAAGTGTGAGTGAAACTACCAAGTATTTTAAGTGCTAGTTAGCTAAAAATTAAAAGAGGTTGCTATCTTAGTTTGTTTGTTTCGATGTCAGTGTCAATCGATTCCCGATCCCCACTAAAAATCATGAGAGAGAGAGAGAGAGCAACCTACAGAAGGCATTTGGAAAGAGAGTGGGAGGATAAACTTTTGGCTGCCTCGTCATTTTCGCATGTCGACCATATCGCCAAAATTATCACAAGGGCAAAGCTGATTCATCCTAGGGTTAAAATCTTCATTTGGAAAGCATTGCATACTGGCCTTGCTGCCCGAGATGTGCTGACTCGAATTGGCGTGCCGAACTCTAGAATATGTCCATTATGTGACTCGGAACAAGAGTCTATCGACCATGTGCTTGTTAATTGTGCTTTCATCCAGGAACTTTGGTCTAATGCTCATGCTTCTTCACTGGTTCCAACAACTACTACCTTTCCTGAATGGCTTCTGATGTGGACTAAGTATCCTTCCTCATCCTCTCATAATGGTCTCAATGCACTTGCTTTTGCTGCTAATGTTACTTGGTTTGCATGGAAATCCAAGATGCGACATAGTCTTTAAAGGCACCAAAAGATCGCCATCAACTATCTTAGTTCTTGCGGAAGTCTATGTACAACAACACACTCCCAAGATGACAGATATCGGGGCATGCCTTAACTTGCCATCTCCCACTGATTGGTCAGTTCCCCCACATGATATGATTAAGATCAACTTTGATGTTGCCATCCGTCCTGATGCCTCTGCTATCGGGGTCATTGCCAGAGATTTTTTGGGTCGTAACCTATTATCTTTTGGTCAGTTTGGCCCTCCACTACCGACCCTTGTTGGTGAAGCGAAGGCACTCCTCAAAGCTCTCCAAATTGCAAAATCAAATGGCTGGAGAAGAATTCATGTTGAATGCGATTCTTTAGGCCTTGTTCATATGCTTCATGGTGTTGTGCATATCTCCCAAGCACTGAATCAGTTGGTTTGTGATTGTTGGCAATTGTTCAAAGATTTTGAGGCTATATATGTTCGACATATTAGGAGATCCAAATACAGTGCTCATTTCTTTGGCTCATTTCTTCTCGGTCTGATAATGCATTCTCCAGACCTTCGGAGAGTCCGGGCGGTATTTGTAATCAAATTATCTATGAGGCAATTTAATTGAGTCCATCTTTTGGAGTCACTTTCTCTCTCAAAAAAAAAGGTATGAGGATAGAGAAATGGTATGAAAATTATTTTTCTTTTTCTCCAAAGAACAGGGAGAAGAAAGAATTGGGGAAACAAAAGTGACGTGGAGACTATAGTTCGTTGAAATTGAACGGAGGGTCGCGATCAAAAGAAGATGTTCGGTAGGAACAGGAATAGGAATCCTCGGACCACGCCAACACCTTAGTCATTCAATGCGCGCATGCAAGGATGACTCGGATCACTAGTTGTCAATGTGTGTAAAGTGTCGGTTGACTAAGCCAACTGCATGGACCCGGCTGAAGTTACCCAAATACCCTTTTTGTCTCACTATAAATATGCAGATTGTCTTCTACATGAAGATACACTATTCTCTACGATAAAAACCCTAAAAACTACTTCTTTCATACATTTTTCTCCCTTAAGATCATCACTAACTTGATCGTCAAAGAAACCACCAGAGAACCCAACTCCGACCGTCTAACATTTCACATTTGTGTAGGAATCTTCTTCCGCTCAGAGTAATCAGCTATCAAATAGGATTGATGGACCCTAAACTCTCCTAAATTCATCTTAACCCACATAATCAAGTTTCTAACATTAACAGGTAGATAAGTGTGAGTGAAACTACCAAGTATTTTAAGTGCTAGTTAGCTAAAAATTAAAAGAGGTTGCTATCTTAGTTTGTTTGTTTCGATGTTAGTGTCAATCGATTCCCGATCCCCACTAAAAATCATGAGAGAGAGAGAGATCAACCTAGAGAAGGCATTTGGAAAGAGAGTGGGAGGATAAACTTTCGGCTACCTCGTCGTTTTCGCATGTCGACCATATCGCCAAAATTATCACAAGGGCAAAGTTGATTCATCCTAGGGTTAAAATCTTCATTTGGAAAGCATTGCATAATGGCCTTGCTGCCCGAGATGTGCTGACTCGAATTGGTGTGCCGAACTCTAGAATATGTCCATTATGTGACTCGGAACAAGAGTCTATCGACCATGTGCTTGTTAATTGTGCTTTCATCCAAGAACTTTGGTCTAATGCTCGTGCTTCTTCACTGGTTCCAACAGCTACTACCTTTCCTGAATGGCTTCTGATGTGGACAAAGTATCCTTCCTCATCCTCTCATAATGGTCTCAATGCACTTGCTTTTGCTGCTAATGTTACTTGGTTTGCATGGAAATCCAGGTTCGACACAGTCTTTAAAGGCACCAAAAGATCGCCATCAACTATCTTAGTTCTTGCGGAAGACTATGTACAACAACACACTCCCAAGATGACAGATATCAGAGCATGCCTTAACTTGCCATCTCCCACTGATTGGTCAGTTCCCCTACATGATATGATTAAGATCAATTTTGATGTTGCCATCCGTCCTGATGCCTCTGCTATCGGGGTCATTGCCAGAGATTTTTGGGGTCGTAACCTATTATCTTTTGGTCAGTTTGGCCCTCCACTACCGACCCTTGTTGGTGAAGCGAAGGCACTCCTCAAAGCTCTCCAAATTGCAAAATCAAATGGCTGGAGAAGAATTCATGTTGAATGCGATTCTTTAGGCCTTGTTCATATGCTTCATGGTGTTGTGCATATCTCCCAAGCACTGAATCAGTTGGTTGGTGATTGTTGGCAATTGTTCAAAGATTTTGAGGCTATATATGTTCGACATATTAGGAGATCTGGCAATACCCGTGCTCATTGCCTAGCTCAATTTGCTCTCAGATACAAATGTACCTTTCTCTCAGACCTTTCAGTGAGTCCAGACTGTAATCAAATTATCAATGAGGCAATTTAATTGAGTCCATCTTTTGGAGTCACTTTCTCTCTCTCAAAAAAAAAGGTATGAGGATAGAGAAATGGTATGAAAATTATTTTTCTTTTTTCTCCAAAGAACAGGGAGAAGAAAGAATTGGGGAAACAAAAGTGACGTGGAGACTATAGTTCGTTGAAATTGAACGGAGGGTCGCGATCAAAAGAAGATGTTCGGTAGGAACAGGAATAGGAATCCTATTAGGGGTTGAGAATTGGGCATTATTATTTTGCTTCTCTTATTAGTTCTTCTTCCTTGTTCCAGCTGCAGCTGTTTGATCTACCAAACAATTTCGAGATGGCAGAGAAATTGAAGGATGAATCCTCAGACAGCGACGACGAAAACTGCAATGGCGGCTGCCGCTCCTTCACAAAGGAGGAGGCGAGGAGGTACTATCAAGATGTTAAAGATAGCGACGGCTTCGACATCGGAGAATTCCCCACTAATGTCAGTCCTTATGGCTTCATCACCCCTTATCCCTTGGACCGCGATGACGAAGACCTCCAGCTTTTCACCCAGTTCGCCATTGATTGGCACAACAACGAAAACAACGTATGCATTTAATTGTGATTCATAATTTGTTCCTGCTTATTCCTGACCCATTCAATTTTTGTTATTAAAAAAAACAGTTCCCGGAGGACATGAAGCTGAGGTTGGTGGATTACGTGAAGTGGAACGTGCAGTGTGCAGGTCCCTTTAACTTTTATATTACTTTCAAGGGAAGATACGGCGAACACGGTGAAGTCAAGACCTTTCAGGCTTTGGTGATCAGCAGTGTCCCGGAGGAAGAATCATATGTGGATATCTTCAGGGTTAAGCCTGATTCAGACAGCGACGGCGGCAGCAACAGCAGCCAGAATTCCTCCCCTTCTGAATGATTCAGCAGGTGAAACCAAATCCCTAAAGCTTAATAATATGAGAAATATCGTACTTGCTATGCACTTTGGTTCGGTTGGAACATTTTAATAGTGGGTACTAATAAAACATAGGAGGCAACCGGGGGATTTTAATTACCTGACAATGCTTACCCTCACAAAGTCTTTTGAGATTAGTTCCCCGAAATTTCTAACCGTTCTGAAATTAGGCCTCCAAATTAAGTAAGTTAAAGGAATTTTCCATCCCATATCAAATAACCCCTAACTAAGGGGACTGGTTTCAAAATAGCTGTAACGATTCGGGGGATTGATTTCAGATTTGAATGGTTTGAGGGATTGATATCAAAATGTTGAAGATTTGAGGGACTAATATGGAACTAATCCTTTATTTATTGATGCATTTTGATGATTTGTCCCCAGCATTGATGTAATTATTGTTTAGATAACTATTACTGAGGCTTGTTCTCTTATCTTAGACTCATAAGAAGTTATTCATGGGTATAAGTATGTATCATCTTGTACTATATATGGACGGAGAATCCAATCCGATACCCGATAAACCAGCGAATTTTGTGTTGGCATTCTGAAAGGGTCTGTTCCTAATCCAAGTTGGATTGGATTTCAAGATTCTTGGTTGGCTTTTTTCTGTTGGGTAAAAGTATTAATGTATTCTTTTGATTTATGTTTGCATCTTCAGCCTGTATATGAAGATGGAGGAACTTAAAACCTCACAGGGGATGGGAGTTAATTCAAAGATTGCTGATGCATTTTAAATGGTGTTAATGTCGAGAGGTACAACGGAATACCATGAGAAAGACTCAGTTGGTTCAATTTATCATATACAAGTGGCGTGTTAATGTCTCTGGACTAGAGAGTACGTAGGATAGTTTGATAGGCAAGATGCTCGAGTTTTTTGACTACGTGTAGAATAAAATGTTGGCTGAATGTAATTAATGTAAGTTGTCTAATAGTCTTGGTTTAAGCATATCTTGCAGGTTGACTGAATGAAATTAATATGCCTCATCGATCGTTCTTTATTGATTTAAGTATCTTATTTTCCTTGCAGGTGGTTGTAGAGGTGGCAAGATGTTATTCATCGAGAAAGTTATGAGAAGCTTGCCAAACTAAGTGCTCTTCAGATAGAATGGAACAGTAGTCCTCTAACCTCTTATGTAGTAAAGAGTTATCGTACTGGATAGTAACCCTGGGGCTGAAAAAACCTTTATTTAGATGCTATATTATGAATGCTTTAGTTATAGATGTTTTATTATGTTATAACTGGTTTTATGTAAATGGGATTTATGAAGTTATATATGTGGCTTTAACTACTATTATGTGTTATTGAGGTATGTAAGTGAGTTTATGAAGTTATGTTGAGCTTTCTATGATGTTGCATGGTATCTTCAGCTTTATTGACGAGCTTTTGATTATAGTGTGGTTACTATGTCTAACATTCAATTCTGCTATCCCAGACATTTCTAGGAGCAGCTAACAGTTGCTTCTGCTTTGGTTTGATGTTTAGATTTCTAGAATTGAGTGGATTTATTTTGAACTTCGATTAGTTTTTTATTCAAATAGAATCGACATTTTATAATGTTGGGACGAATGCTTATGTTCAGTATAACGCTGGTTGGTGCAGTTTTTAGGTTTTCTTCCAAGTTTAGCCATTGATACAATTTGTAATTTATATGCAATATATGTATCTATTATTCAATATAAATGCAAATTTCCTAAGTTGGGCCATCAATATTACATAGTTGTTTAAAAGATAGATAGGTATTTTCTTTGTTCCCTCCTCTGCCCTCCATTGTCTTCTTTTATTACTTTGTTTTCATAAAGTAGAGGTTAAAGAGTTGAGGGTTTTTCCGGAAAGTAGAGTGCCAAAATTTGACATTACTGTTTACCAGTCTTATACATATTTTCCTTCTCATCTCTATCCTGACTAAAAGCTGCTATCCTACAATCCATAATGCCTTGTTGTCCTTCCATTGACATTATGGAGAACAGTAGCTTGGTGAAGAAGGGTGAGGGAGGGTATGGCAGTTGTGAATACCTGATGAGACTTGTGAAAAGAGCAGATTTGGGGACTCTGATGCTGATGGGTGCCAAGGCATTATGGATTGATTCATTAAAGTCTTCTGTTTGAATACAATTAGAATGAAGATGTTATGGTTCAAGGTTGAAGGATTTTTGCCGCCATTGTAAGTATAATTTCCTTCAAAATTTTACTGTTTCTGTTGAGGTTTTTTCTATTATATGTGATTTTGTAATTCATTCTCTCTTCTTTTTAATGGTGTACAAGTTCATGCTTTTAGTTTTTTAATTTGATGATAAGATACGTTGCTCCAACGAAATCTGTGCTGCTGGAAGACGTCCTCCTTAGATTATTTTGATTTGTGCCATTAGTTAAAAGAGTTAAGTTATCAAACAAATGCACAATGATTCTGTCAGGAACCCGGCATTGAAGCTTTATTTGTGCCTTATTGGTGTTCCACAAAGGATTCATCAAGATTGTTGTTACAATTGAGAACTCATGGTGTTCATTTCTTTTTACCATTCTTCCATGTCTATAGTTTTAAATAACCACACCACATAAAGTTAGTCATGATCAATTTCGTAAGTGTAAATTTTTCTTGTTTTAGACTTACTACTTCTACTTTTTAGTCCAATTGATCACGAACACGGTTACTTAGACAAACTCAGTTAGAACCAAATTAGAAAAGAAAGTCTATACTTTGCATGGACAGAAGCATGATCCTCCAGGAATGGTTCAGTGCCATATTTTCGCTTCTTTGTGTGTGTCTGTGTGTTTTTTTTTCTTCTTCCTGTTTGAAAGTTTGTTTTCATGGAAAAGAATTTTATCTGATGATGTCAATTCTGCTTGACAGATAGAGCCCTTGAGGATATTCTAGGAATCCTTGTCAAAGAGTATTTGAACTAGAGAAATAGTAGAATTTTGGTAAGCAATTGTCGACTTCAGTCATCTCTATAACTAGCCCCTTTTATGCAAAAAAGATGTTGCTGCTTATTTGATACTCTGTTATTTCTTGGATATAAATGTTCTATTTTCTATTCCTCAATTCATTATCACCTTTGTGATTAGTTTATAAGTTGAAGGGCCTTTTTCCAGGTTACCAATGGTGCAAGTCAATTTGCTCTACAATTAACTTTGTAAAATTGCTATTAATTAGAACGGCAATGAAGAAAAGATTGTCTTTTAACTAATATAATTCAAGTTCTATGTTTATTAAATGTTGTGCACTTGCATATTTGAATTATCTCAAAATATTGGGTATAAACTATTATCACATGAATATGAAACTATACCTTCTTCTGATGTAGGATGATAGCTTTGAAGATGTTGTTACCTGGTTTAATTCAAAACCAAATTTAATTGGATATTAAATCTGTGTATATATTATATGATTAGATGGGAGCTATTTAATTCAGTTATTAAATTTGTGCATTTCTACATGTCTGAATTGAACTGAAAAACACATTAACATCTTAATGACCATAAAGGATTTATGACAATATTCTTGGTAGCATACTTGTACTACTTAGATATGATACATTGATTCATTCATTACTGAACTAACTGAACTCATGAAATTCGGAAGAGATGAAAGCGGCTTCTTTACAGGCGTATGTCATAGTTTGTTTGCATGTTTTTGAACATTGCTATTAAGACTATTTCTTGAGAAAAATTCCATTGTTCAAAGTAGAATATTTGAAAATGGTATTGTAATTTATATTGTCGTTCAGTTTGAGAGTATTTGAATAACGCACTGATATTATTCAACAAGTGAGCTACTTAGGTCTATAAACTTACTCATAAAAGAGAAACATAGTCCCACGACTCCCATGTTTATTTTTTATTACTTATGTGATGTCATCTTTTTGTTTCCTCTTCAACTTATTTATTTATTGCTTACACAGATTAATGCAATTCCCTAACAAATGCTCTTTATTCATTTTGGGGAATTTGTCATTTGCTTTCGGTTAATGAAAGTCAAGCTGCAAGACCAACAAGTAGATCCCTCTAACCACCACCCGTTCTTGTGTGTTTGATACTAGGGCCTTCCATTGCTACAGATATCTATGCTAGAAGTTTAATACCAACTAGACTTCTCAACCTTCAATTATTGTCTATGCACTATTACCAACATTCTTTAGGAATACAACATCCATTAGTAATGGCTTTATGTTAAGGTTGATATTTGCTCTCACAGATATAGTTAATTCTTCATGGTGGTATGTGTCTGTCTTTCTCCTCTCATATCAGTATATGTTGAATCTCTACCTTTCTCATTAGTTAATCTTGTCATGGGGAAAAAGGACTTGGAAGATGATAATGATAATAATAATGATCACACGCACCCATGCAAGCACGAAGATATTACATATATCTCTCTGTGTGTGTCTATATATATAAGAGATTGGCAGAATCTTGGCTCCTTTGTCATTAATTTATATGGAAATGCATGTTAAAACTATAGAGAGAACCAATATAACCAATTATTATCGTCAAAATTGTACTGGCTATAGAGCTTACTTCTACTTGAACTGACTCGATAGGAACCCATCAAATTTATTGACCAACTCTTTACCAGGCATTGTCTGATAGGCTCCTTAATTAATTAAATTATATGAAAATAATTTGATTTATTTTCTCTCATGTTTTTAATGTATTAATAACAAAGTATAGTCATGGAGCTTATTTTTGGTGTAATTGATACTGTCCATTTCTTGCTTTGCTCTTACCAGAATTCTTTGATTATGACATTATGCAGCAGCATTTGGTGTTTCAAGTTCACCATTTCACATATCCCTCCCAGGTTTTTCCTATACTCCAAGTTAACTCTACTTGCCACATTATTGATTTCTTGTTTTAAAGTCGTCTAATTAAGAGGGTTCTTAGTGGAAAATTATTTGCTCATTTGAAAATTTTGTTTCATTTTTTTTTTAGTTTACCAACTTTCGTCCTTACCCAAGTAACTCGAGCCGGCTTACAGGTGATCTTCTTGTCTCATCATTTTCCTTGAATGTGTGGATTAAGTTGGTTATTGCTGATAGAACATAGTGTACAAGAGTAAACACTTTTTGTTCGTGTGTCATGTCAAAACTAATTTCTAAGTCCAATAAATGATGTTTATTGTAACCTATTTGTTAGAGCCAAAACTGACGGTCCCATTTCTTCAGCAAAGATGTACTATTGATACTGATGGTACCCCAAAATATTCATATAGTTGGCATGTTGTAAAGGACTTCGTGAGGTATCGATAATCTACTTAATCTCAACATTCAAAACAAATCTCTCCATTGATGTGCAATTTCTTTGTCCCATATTCACTTAAAATATGATGTAAGTTATGTTGTCATTTTAGATCTAATGATCAAACTTTTGATCAAATTAATGTTGATAGATATAGATTGACGATCAACTTATCTACCATATGGAGATGTCGCATATCTGTTCTAGACAAATCACACATTATAAATGCTAGATCATATTGATAGAAATAGTGTCAACATGTTTAATTTCTTTTCCGAACTTTCATGAGGCAACCTTTGTTGATACACCTTGTTGAAATTAGTTTTTTCCCCCTGGGAGAGAGCGGAAGAAAGCCTTGTTGAAATTAGTCGAACACCTTGTTGATGCTTATACTATTACATTGTTGCTTTGGTGATATAAATGAACCTTTGTTGTAATTCTTTCTGCAGGTTTTGAGGGCTTCAGAGGGTTCTATTGAGGGCATCATTTCAAATTTATCAAAGAATATTCAAGAATTTCCAGCTGCTTCAATAACATTTGTTGTGCACGCGAGAATGTCCTCTCATGGTTAAGTATAGTAGAGATATCTAATTGGTTTGATTATTTGTAAATTAAAGGGAAGGTAAAATGGAATCAAATGATTTGCATAATTTGGTCCTCATTGAAAAATTGTTGGAATTGTCTCTCGGGTTCAAAGATTATGGCTCCGGAATCAGTTGTAATAGAAAAATAAACAATGTGGCATGGTCACACCGTGCAACAGTAAGGAAGAAAGAGGAACTTGGAGTCCCATGAAGTTAAATTTTTTGGACAATGTCAAAGTTTCTTTTAAGATTTATGATTAGTTATTTGTGGATAATGTCAAAGTTTCTTTTAAAATTTATGATGATTACTGAGATGAAATAATTTCTGAGACATCACAGTTGTTTAAATAGACTTTAAATTTTCTTTATTCCCCCTCGTCACGCGGGGGTAATTTGCTAGTACGATTTATATATGTAGTTCATATAGCTCAAATAAATTACAAATTTCTTTTGTGTAATGAATGCCACCTTTCTGTTTAGGAATTGGATGAATTGACTTGTACATTTGAAGTCAACAAAAGAATTTCTAGTGCTACTCCTTATTTTTCTACTTCATTTACAAAGTTTTGCCAGCTGTGAATAAATAACATAATAAATATTCTTTCAATGTAGTGAAGTGCAAATACTAGAAACAAGACTTGATATATATTGTTTTTTTAATCTACTAGTATAATGCACGTGCTTTGCACGATGAACGATACATGTTTTAAGTTTTGAAAGTTTTATTGAATAGTAAAACTATGTGTTAGTAAATAAAATTGTATAATAAGATTGCTTAAAAGAAATATATGAATTAATTATTGTTGTGTAGTTATTGTAATTAAATATTTTTCTTATAATGACCTCTCAATGCTAACCTTTTTTAAATAAGTCCCCAAATCTAAAATTGTTCTTAAATAAAGCTGCTAATTCTATAAGTTCTCTTAAATATGCCCCTCCAACTTGAAAGTTATTAACTTAATTCTAAATTAACTAAGCTACATTAATCTTTCTTGATGTTTCCTAGATATTTGCACTTGACACCTACAACTTATTGCAATAGTTACTTCTCATTATAATTATTTAATAGGGTAAATTACACTAAACCCATATGAACTTTCAGCCCATATGAACTTTCAAAATTACACAAAACCCCAATGACTTTTCTTTTCAAAGAAGACCCTCAATAACTTTCGAATTTTGCGGTAACCCTATAAATTAGAACCAGAAAATGGCATAAAAGGCATTTTGAAAGTTATGATGATTACTGAGATGAAATAATTTCTGAGACATCACAGTTGTTTAAATAGACTTTAAATTTTCTTTATTCCCCTCGTCACGCGGGGTAATTTGCTAGTACGATTTATATATGTAGTTCATATAGCTCAAATAAATTACAAATTTCTTTTGTGTAATGAATGCCACCTTTCTGTTTAGGAATTGGATGAATTGACTTGTACATTTGAAGTCAACAAAAGAATTTCTAGTGCTACTCCTTATTTTTCTACTTCATTTACAAAGTTTTGCCAGCTGTGAATAAATAACATAATAAATATTCTTTCAATGTAGTGAAGTGCAAATACTAGAAACAAGACTTGATATATATTGTTTTTAATCTACTAGTATAATGCGTGCTTTGCTGCGATGAGCATACATGTTTTAAGTTTTGAAAGTTTTATTGAATAGTAAAACTATGTGTTAGTAAATAAAATTGTATAATAAGATTGCTTAAAAGAAATATATGAATTAATTATTGTTGTGTAGTTATTGTAATTAAATATTTTTCTTATAATGACCTCTCAATGCTAACCTTTTTTAAATAAGTCCCCAAATCTAAAATTGTTCTTAAATAAAGCTGCTAATTCTATAAGTTCTCTTAAATATGCCCCTCCAACTTGAAAGTTATTAACTTAATTCTAAATTAACTAAGCTACATTAATCTTTCTTGATGTTTCCTAGATATTTGCACTTGACACCTACAACTTATTGCAATAGTTACTTCTCATTATAATTATTTAATAGGGTAAATTACACTAAACCCATATGAACTTTCAGCCCATATGAACTTTCAAAATTACACAAAACCCCAATGACTTTTCTTTTCAAAGAAGACCCTCAATAACTTTCGAATTTTGCGGTAACCCTATAAATTAGAACCAGAAAATGGCATAAAAGGCATTTTGAAAGTTATTGGGGTTTGGTGTAATTTATCTAAAAGATATTTGGGGCTTTCTACAAAAGTTATTAGGGGTTTAGTGTGATTCAAAGTTCATAGAGTCTATTCACTACAAAATGGTAAAAGTTCATGGGGGTTTACTATAATTTACCTTATTTAATATTATAATTCTTAGTTCAAGTAATACTATTAAAATAATTATACTGTCTATATACTATAAAATATTTATCTAATTTAATTTTTTAAATTATGCTCTTAAATAATTTAGTACTATAAATATTTTATAAATTTTATTATACTATCATTAACAATTATAGCACTATTATTAATATTAAATATTTTTTGTAAAAGTTTAGTTTTCACTCATTACCAAGTATAGATTATTCAGTATCATGTAATAATCTTTGAGAAAATACTCTAAAAATAATATTAAATTATTTATTTAATTTATTTAATATTATAATACAAAATAAATAGTGTAATTCATAATTTATGTTATATTATTAAAATAATTACACTATTTATGAGATTCAAAATTTATTCTATTTATTTTATTGCTCATTGAATTATAGTATAATTCTTAATAGTATTTAGTAATATATTATTCTATTTATACTATTATTTTAATTATTTTTTATAATTCATCAATAATTATTATATTAATTTAATTGGTTACTACTAATAATTGTGTATACTTATTTTATAACTTATTTTATTTTATTATTTTTAAACAATTAATAGTTATAATATTATTGATAATTATAATTATTTAGGAAGGTGAGGGTGCAAAATTAATAAGTGGTTATATTTATTTAATGAAAGATTAATTAGAGATAATGGCATAGATATAATTTATCAAAATTTGAGAGGGCAAAAAGAAAATTAAAAGTTTTAATACCCCAATCCTCTTTTTATAGTAGTATAGATTTATCAGAGGAAAAAGTTTAAGAGTTTTATAACTTGGCTTGGTTTTGGACTGAAGTTAGCCTCTATTGCATCCGAGAAGCCAAGCCAACCAAAGATTCCTCTGGTCTTCTAAATAAATCTAAACTTAATATGCGCATCATTGGCTTCATCTGAAAGAAATAAAAAACTCTTGTAATCTTATATTCTTCTTGATAAGGTAGATGCCTATTTGGTTGAATGAGGCCATTGAGAACAACCAGCATGTATAAATCATGTAGGGGCTGCGAGAATGACCTTAAATAAACAAATTCTACCACAAAAGCTAATTTAATGAGCCCTTATTTGTCAGCATGGCATCAAATTGTGACGTGTTGCCGATACAATAATTTGAGAAGCTCTATAGAAATACTAGCTAGATATTTCAGTATAAGCTTTACTTACGCATATATTTCTATCTTTGTTGTACTCAACATGGAAATAGGTTCATATAACTCAAAGTCCTTTACCAAATCGAAATTGGTCTAGTGAGCTAAACTAATCTTGTCCATGTATAAGGACCTCAAACAATAAACATCAAAATTCCTATCCATCTTAGTTCATATCATTTATGCTAAAAGAGTTGAACTCACAGAAAATTGACTTATCTATTTATTGAATCTTATATATCACCATTTATTAAGATAATGATCTTTGAAGTACAACCTTATTTCTTTAACACAGAATTTAAACGTATTTGATCGTTTTGTCGCACTTACACTGAAAATTTATTTGAGGAAAAAAAAAACCACATAATCCAAAAGCGGGTACCCGAATTTGTTCTCAATTATAAGATTCCTCCTTGTATATATGGAGCCTTGCCATTTTTATATCACATTGTCCAACAATTATCTTTACACACACGTGTGTGTGTGTATCACAATATGTTATGAAAATGATGTATTAAATTAAGTACAATTTGACTGACATGCACAGAATCCATATTACTCGAAAGGAAAGTTTTATATGACAGACTTGAATCTTGAACTCATGTGATCATTTTTTGTCACTTTTCCCTGTAATATTATTCATCATCTTCTTAAACCACTATTTGTATACGCGGATTGGAAACCTCTTGACCTATATTCCCACCCATTTGTATTATCCTAAGTTGCGGTACAGTTGTGAGTTGCCTCCTTGTATGTAGTGAGCCAACTTAAAATTTTCAATTACATTTTCTCCCCCCTCCTCTCTTCTGGTCTTCTATAAATCCCCCCCACTCTCTCTCTCCTATTGCATGCTCTCCTAACAGTATTATCACATATATGGCTTCTTTGTTATTCCTAATTATTACCTTCCTTGTGGTGAGAAAAGTTTTTAATTAAACAAAATTAAATCAAATATCTACTAACTTCAATTCCTTTCTTGTTCCTTTAATCAGTCTTATGTATTTATTTAACAAAACAAAATCATATGATCTTTGCAGGTTGCAGCTGCAGCAACTCATGAAGTGTCACCTGCTGAGGTGTATTGGAACAAAGCCTTGCCGAATACCCCCATGCCTGCAGCCATCAGGGATCTCCTACACCCTGGTCTCTGATCCCAAACTCAGTATAGAGCAGTAACATATTAATGTTTTTAGACCATTATAGACCGTTTATTTTTAGGTCATTAGATGTATAAACTAGATATAGTTAATCCATGTGAATTTTTTTTATCTCTATGAAGTTTTGAATGCATAGATTATAATGAACGGTATAGATCGTTAATATGATCCATGGTTAAACATGTATTTTTAGATGTGTGTATAAATAACTTAATTACACTCTGTGAGTATTGCCACCATACCCAATTAATTAATATACAACTATATATGTAGAACTTGCATAGTATTTGATATTTGAGCAAGATTGCATTAATTGCTATTAGTCCTTTTTTTTTCATGATTAAGCCACCGTGAATTGAACCCAAGACGGTGGGAGGTATATTGAAACCTCTCAAAGCTTTACCTTGATTTACTTTTAAACCCAACTTGTTTTATTTATGTCTATAAACCCAAACAACTTTGTGTATTTATCTTTAAACCCAACCTCCCAAATACACTACATAACTATGTGTCGCCTCTGAAAAACTTTTAAAAACCTATTTTACCCCCTTTCTCTCCCTTCATTCTCTATCCTTTCCCTCTAAATTTTTTGAGTTTATCAAAGACACAATTAACTTTTTAATCACAACAACACCCTAAAATTTTAAATGTATAAAAACATTCCTAAAAATTTAGAATACCAAAATACACCATAAATCTAGGAACTATAAACAACCTCGTAAAATTTAGAATTTTCAATAAAACCTAGAATTTCCAATTTTTCAAAAAACACCCTCAAACATAAAAAATTAATAAAAAGCATCCTAAAAATGTTAAATTTTAGAAAAAACACCAAAAATTTCAAACCTACAAAGAGTATATACCGAAAATCTATTGTGAGCACCCACTTAAAATTTATAATCTGTAGAAAACACCCTAAAATTTTAGCAATTGCAAAAACTCCCTATAATTTTTTTAAAAAACCCTAAGAAGATTCGAAATATAAAAACACATGGTTGTAGGTTTTGATTTTATAGAGTGTTTTCATAAATTTTGACTTTGAGGGTGTTATTTGTAATTTTAAAATGTTAAAGTGTTTTCTATAAATTCTAAATTTTCAATCCCAAAGCTTTTCCCAGATTTACTTTTAAACCCAAGTTGTTTTATCTGTGCTTATAAACCCAAACAACTTTGTGTATTTATCTTTAAACCCAACCTCCCAAATACACTACATAACTACGTGGTACCCCTCTAAAATTTTTAAAGTCTATTTTACCCCATTGTCTCCTCCATTCTCTATCCCTTCCCCTAAATTTTTTGAGTTTATAAAAACACCCTTAATTTTTTAATTGCAAAAAACTCTAAAAATTTAAAACTTACAAAAACATTCCTATAAATTGGAATACCAAAATACACCGTAAATCTAGGAACTATAACAGCCTTCTAAAATTTAGAATTTGCAAAAAACACCCTAAAATTTCAAATTTTTCAAAAAACACTCAAAATAAAAAAATTAATAAAAAGCAACCTAAAATGTCAAAATTTAGGAAAAAATAGCTAAAAATTTCAAACCTACAAAGAGCATATACCGAAAATCTATTGTGAGTAGCCCCTTAAAATTTATAATCTGCAAAAACCCTTAAATTTTTAGCAATTACAAAACTCCCTAAATTTTTTAAAAAACCCTAAGAAGATCGAAATATAAAGCACATGGTTGTAAGTTTTGATATTTAAGAGTGTTTTTATAATTTTAACTTTAAAAGGTGTTATTTATGATTTTTAAATTTTTAGAGTGTTTTCTATAAATTTTTAGGGGTTGTTCATAATTCCTAGATTTATGGTTTATTGTTTGCATTTTAAATCTACAGGATGTATTTATTTTATAAATTTTAAAATTTAAGGGTATTTTTTTGCAATTAAAAATGTTAGGGTGTTTTTACAAACTCAAAAAATTTAGAGGGAAGGGAGAGTGAGAATGAAGAGAGAGAAAGGGTAAAATATGATTTTCAAAATTTTTTAGAAGGGGTCCACATATTATGTAGTGTATTTGGGAGATTAGATTTAAAGATAAATACACAAAGTTGTTTGAATTTATAGATACAAATAAAACAACATGTGTTTGAAAGTAAATCAAAGTAAAGCTTTGGGTTTAAAGACAAAAATACCAAGTTATAAACGATATTTTAACTTTATACCCGAATTATACAAGAACATATGTTTGGGAGTTCACTAACCAGTTTGGATGGATGGTAGAGAAGGAAAGGGGAAAGAAAATTTGGGTTTACCTTTGTTTAGGAGTTCCATTTAGAATGGTAGAGGAGGAGAATGAGGGCAAAAATTAAACTAAAATCTTAACCCCCAAATTGACAGGTAAAAACGAGAAGGGAAGGAAGGGAAAAAATATTTCTCTTCCTTCCTTTCGCTTAGTCATCTCTCAAATAAGGGAAGAGAAGGAAGGATAAAATTTTCCTTCCCTTCTCTTCCCTTTCTTTACACCCCAAATTGGGGTGTAAGATTTTAGAACAAATTTTTCTCCATTTCCTCTCCTCTACTCTCCCAATTAAACTCCCAATTAAACTCCCAAACAATGTTAAATTTAATTTTCTCTTCCCTTTCCCTTCTCTATCCCCCATCATAACATAGTGAAAGTTAGTTGCACGTTTCTGTTAAAATAAGGGAGGGAAAATATCTTTTATTGACAGCTATCGTTGGCATCTACAGTGCAGAAGAAAACCGGTGATTCCAAGAGTGGACCGTACAGTCCCGTGCTCGAGGAGGACATGCTCTCGGGGACCCAGCTGACTATGGACTTCGTCCGCAGCCTCCACGGCGGCTTCCTCTCCCGTGAATCCGCCGACTCCATCCCCTTCTCCTCCGCCCGTCTCCCCTCAATCCTCGCTCGCTTCCCCGACACCAACCCCACATACATCAAGAAAACCCTCGGCGAGTGCGAAGCGCCTCCTGCACCAGGAGAGCGCAAGCACTGCGCCACGTCGCTCGAGTCCATGGTCGAGTACGTCGCATCCATGCTCGGTACCCGTGATGTTCTCACCCTGTCGACTGTCATGTCGAACGAAGACGTGCATAGGCAAAAGTATAGAATAATGTCGTCTGGAGTTCAGAAGTTGGACGGGGATAATTTCGTAGCGTGTCATGCTAGAAAGTACCCGTACGCTGTATTTTACTGTCACTCGACGGAGGGGATCAGGGTTTATCGGGTGTCGGCGGTGGGAGAGGACGGGACGGCGGTGGAGGCGG
The DNA here is from genome assembly GCA_012295165.1 of Asparagus setaceus. Classification (NCBI taxonomy): domain Eukaryota; kingdom Viridiplantae; phylum Streptophyta; class Magnoliopsida; order Asparagales; family Asparagaceae; genus Asparagus; species Asparagus setaceus. The sequence goes on from CM022709.1 coordinate 11,280,322, forward strand.
CGGCGGTTTGCCACAATGTGATTGTTGGGCCGGATGCATACGGGACTAAGTTTGAGGCCGGGAAGTCGTTTTGTCACCTTTTGCCACCGGATCACGTTGTCTGGAGCTCAAAGAATTAGGTGTGATCACTGGACTCAGGCTAGCTCTTCAGGAGAGCTGTGATCAATATTGTTGCGTGCACTAATGTGTGGCAGTTTCTACTATACTATGTGCTGGAGTACTTAATTTGTTATGGTTAACAACTATATGTAATGTATAATAATATGGTAATATCATGCTAGAATAATTGCATAATTTGAATCTGAAACAATGTTTTGAATGGTGAAGCTTTAAGTTGTCAAATGTGAATGTAGTGGTCTGATTCCGGTTTAACTAGGCCTAAAAGATCCATATGTGAGATCCGTACACATGAATTTTTTTCCTGGATTCTACTTATCAACATTGCTTGAAAGGTCTTCACATCATCTTTTTCACCCTATTTGGCCTTGAAGCTAATGAAAATATTTAGGATAAATTTCAAAAAAAAAACCCTATTAGTGTTACTTAATCTCCTTAAGTATTGCCAGATCATAATCGACTAACTAGCATTGTTAGCTAACTATGCACGTGAAAATTTTATGTGTTCAAACACCAAAATGCCCCAAGTGGAAAACCCTTTCATGTGTTTTATTTTAAAAAAGATAATTTTCATAAAAGCCTCTTAAATTTGGTCTAAGTTTGGTCCAATTTTGACCAAAATACCCCGGTTAATTTAATTTAATAACCAGGGTGTTAATTTCAAAAGAGTATTTTAGTCTTCTTAGCAAGTCATCTAACGCTGTAGGTATTAGTTCGAAAAATCAAAAATTTTGGGGTTTTCTGAAACACTCTAAAGTTAAGAGGTCTAGAGTCAAGCCGACATTTTTAAAGTTTAGAGGTTATCTAATAATCGGCTAAACTTCGGGATTCTTTTGAAATTTACCCAAATAACTAAACAGATCGACAATTCCACACATCAAATAAAATTGTAATAGGAATACAATTCTCAATGCTAGTGCCTAAGATCTCGAGTTGTCTCTTTAAATATCTTATCTCTAGCCATTAGCAGCTAATAATGCTATTAGAAATAGGATTTAAATAAAACTCAAATTGTTGGAAGGTTTCGGACATCAAACAAAGATTCCGAAGTTAATAAGGGCTCGGGCATTTGAGTCACCCATAACTCTGAACTTACCGTACACCGACTATATTACTCTCTAAAGGTTGTTAATATCGTTTTAGATAAGGATAAAATTAAAGTACATGACCCTAATTCTTTCTATTTTTGTAGAAATATCTAGTTTTAAGTTTTATATCAAATGGATAAAATTAGGACCGTAACAAAATAACGACCTATATATTGAGGTTACTAGAATTTTTTTTTTTTTAAATTTTAAGAATCTACTTATATGTGCACAATTTTGCACCAACACCCTCAAACATAAAAATTAATAAAAAGCATCCTAAAATGTTAAATTTTAGAAAAAATACCAAAAATTTCAAACCTACAAAGAGTATATACCGAAAATCTATTGTGAGCACCCACTTAAAATTTATAATCTACAAAACACCCTAAAATTTTAAAATGTATAAAAACATTCCTAAAAATTTAGAATACCTAAAATACACCATAAATCTAGGAACTATAATCAACCTCCTAAAATTTAGAATTTGTAATAAAACATAAAATTTCCAATTTTTCAAAAACACCCTCAAACATAAAAATTAATAAAAAGCAACCTAAAATGTTAAATTTTAGAAAAAATACCAAAAATTTCAAACCTACAAAGAGTACATACCGAAAATCTATTGTGAGCACCCACTTAAAATTTATAATCTACAAAAAGCACCCTAAAAATTTTAGCAATTGCAAAAACTCCCTATAATTTTTTTAAAAAACCCTAAGAAGATTCAAATATAAAAACACATGGTTGTAGGTTTTGATTTTATAGAGTGTTTTCATAAATTTTGACTTTGAGGGTGTTATTTATAATTTTAAAATGTTAAAGTGTTTTCTATAAATTCTAAATTTTCAATCCCAAAGCTTTTCCCAGATTTACTTTTAAACCCAAGTTGTTTTATCGTGCTTATAAACCCAAACAACTTTTTGTATTTATCTTTAAACCCAACCTCCCAAATACACTACATAACTACGTGGTACCCTCTAAATTTTTTAAAAGTCTATTTTACCCCATTGTCTCCTCCATTCTCTATCCCTTCCCCTAAATTTTTGAGTTTATAAAAACACCCTTAATTTTTTAATTGCAAAAAACTCTAAAAATTTAAAACTTACAAAAACATTCCTATAAATTGGAATACCAAAATACACCGTAAATCTAGGAACTATAACATCCTTCTAAAATTTAGAATTTGCAAAAAACACCCTAAAATTTCAAATTTTTCAAAAAACACTCAAAATAAAAAATTAATAAAAAGCAACCTAAAATGTCAAATTTTAGGAAAAAAATAGCTAAAAATTTCAAACCTACAAAGAGCATATACCAAAATCTATTATGAGTAGCCCCTTAAAATTTATAATCTGTAGAAAACACCCTAAAAATTTTAGCAATTGCAAAAACTCCCTAATTTTTTTAAAAAACCCTAAGAAGATTCAAATATAAAAACACATGGTTGTAGGTTTTGATTTTATAGAGTGTTTTCATAAATTTTGACTTTGAGGGTGTTATTTATAATTTTAAAATTTTAAAGTGTTTTCTATAAATTCTAAATTTTCAATCCCAAAGCTTTTCCCAGATTTACTTTTAAACCCAAGTTGTTTTATCTGTGCTTATAAACCCAAACAACTTTTTGTATTTATCTTTAAACCCAACCTCCCAAATACACTACATAACTACGTGGTACCACTCTAAATTTTTTAAAAGTCTATTTTACCCCATTGTCTCCTCCATTCTCTATCCCTTCCCCTAAATTTTTTAGTTTATAAAAACACCCTTAATTTTTTAATTGCAAAAAACTCTAAAAATTTAAAACTTACAAAAACATTCCTATAAATTGGAATACCAAAATACACCGTAAATCTAGGAACTATAACATCCTTCTAAAATTTAGAATTTGTAAAAAACACCCTAAAATTTCAAATTTTTCAAAAACACCCTCAAACATAAAAATTAATAAAAAGCAACCTAAAATGTCAAATTTTAGGAAAAAAATAGCTAAAAATTTCAAACCTACAAAGAGCATATACCAAAATCTATTATGAGTAGCCCCTTAAAATTTATAATCTGTAAAAAAACCCTTAAATTTTTAGCAATTACAAAACTCCCTAAATTTTTTAAAAAACCCTAAGAAGATCGAAATATAAAGCACATGGTTGTAAGTTTTGATATTTAAGAGTGTTTTTATAATTTTAACTTTAAAAGGTGTTATTTATGATTTTTAAATTTTTAGAGTGATTTCTACAAATTCTTAATTTTTAGGGGTTGTTCATAATTCCTAGATTTATGGTTTATTGTTTGCATTTTAAATCTACAGGATGTATTTATTTTATAAATTTTAAAATTTAAGGGTATTTTTTGCAATTAAAAATGTTAGGGTGTTTTTACAAACTCAAAAAATTTAGAGGGAAGGGAGAGTGAGAATGAAGAGAGAGAAAGGGTAAAATATGATTTTCAAAATTTTTTAGAAGGGGTCCACATATTATGTAGTGTATTTGGGAGATTAGGTTTAAAGATAAATACACAAAGTTGTTTGAATTTATAGATACAAATAAAACAACATGTGTTTGAAAGTAAATCAAAGTAAAGCTTTGGGTTTAAAGACAAAAATACCAAGTTATAGATGATATTTTAACTTTATACCCGAATTATACAAGAACATATGTTTGGGAGTTCACTAACCAGTTTGGATGGATGGTAGAGAAGGAAAGGGGAAAGAAAATTTGGGTTTACCTTTGTTTAGGAGTTCCATTTAGAATGGTAGAGGAGGAGAATGAGGGCAAAAATTGAACTAAAATCTTAACCCCCAAATTGACAGGTAAAAAACGAGAAGGGAAGGAAGGGAAAAAATATTTCTCTTCCTTCTCTTCGCTTAGTCATCTCTCAAATAAGGGAAGAGAAGGAAGGATAACATTTTCCTTCCCTTCTCGTCCCTTTCTTTACACCCCAAATTGGGGTGTAAGATTTTAGAACAAATTTTTCTCCATTTCCCCTCCTCTACTTTCCCAATTAAACTCCCAAACAATGTTAAATTTAATTTTCTCTTCCCTTCCCCTTCTCTATCCACCATCATAACATTGTGAAAGTTAGTTGCACGTTTCTGTTAAAATAAGGGAGGGAAAATTTCTTTTATTGACAGCTATCGTTGGCATCTACAGTGCAGAAGAAAACCGGTGATCCCAAGAGTGGACCGTACAGTCCCGTGCTCGAGGAGGACATGCTCTCGGGGACCCAGCTGGCTATGGACTTCGTCCGCAGCCTCCACGGCGGCTTCCTCTCCCGTGAATCCGCCGACTCCATCCCCTTCTCCTCCGCCCATCTCCCCTCAATCCTCGCTCGCTTCCCCAACACCAACCCCACATACATCAAGAAAACCCTCGGCGAGTGCGAAGCGCCTCCTGCACCAGGAGAGCGCAAGCACTGCGCCACGTCGCTCGAGTCCATGGTCGAGTACGTCGCATCCATGCTCGATACCCGTGATGTTCTCACCCTGTCGACTGTCATGTCGAACGAAGACGTGCCTAGGCAAAAGTACAGAATATTGTCGTCTGGAGTTAAGAAGTTGGACGGGGATGATTTCGTCGCGTGTCATGCTAGAAAGTTCCCGTACGCCGTATTTTACTGTCACTCGACGGAGGGGATCAGGGTTTATCGGGTGTCAGCGGTGGGAGAGGACGGGACGGCGGTGGAGGCGGCGGCGGTTTGCCACAATGTGATTGTTGGGCCGGATGCATACGGGACTAAGTTTGAGGCCGGGAAGTCGTTTTGTCACCTTTTGCCACCGGATCACGTTGTCTGGAGCTCAAAGAATTAGGGGTGATCACTGGACTCAGGCTAGCTCTTCAGGAGAGCTGTGATCAATATTGTTGCGTGCACTAATGTGTGGCATTTTCTACTATACTACGGGCTGGAGTACTTTGTTATGGTTAACAACTATATGTAATGTATAATAATATGGTAATATCAAGCTAGAATAATTGCACAATTTGAATCTGAAACAATGTTTTGAATGGTGAAGCTTTAAGGTGTCAAATGTGAATGTAGTGGTCTGATTCCGGTTTAACTAGGCCTAAAAGATCCGTACACATATGAATCGTTTTCCTGGATTCTACTTATCAACATTGCTTGAAAGGTCTTCACATCATCATTTTCACCATATTTGGCTTTGAAGCTAATGAAAATATTTAGGATAAATTTCAAAAAAAAAAACCCTATTAGTGTTACTTAATCTCCTTAAGTATTGCCAGATCATAATCGACTAACTAGCATTGTTAGCTAACTATGCACGTGAAAATTTTATTTGTTCAAACGCCAAAATGCCCCAAGTGGAAAAACCCCTTTCATGTGTTTTTATTTTAAAAAAAAAGATAATTTTCATAAAAGCCTCTTAAATTTGGTCTAAGTTTGGTCCAATTTTGACCAAAATACCCCGGTTAATTTAATTTAATAACCAGGGTGTTAATTTCAAAAGAGTATTTTAGTCTTCTTAGCAAGTCATCTAACGCTGTAGGTATTAGTTCGAAAAATCAAAAAATTTTGGGGTTTTCTGAAACACTCTAAAGTTAAGGGGTCTAGAGTCAAGCCGACATTTTTAAAGTTTAGAGGTTATTTGATAATCGGCTAAACTTCGGGATTCTTTTGAAATTTACCCAAATAACTAAACAGATCGACAATTCCACACATCAAATAAAATTGTAATAGGAATACAATTCTCAATGCTAGTGCCTAAGATCTCGACTTGTCTCTTTAAATATCTTATCTCTAGCCATTAGCAGCTAATAATGCTATTAGAAATAGGATTTAAATAAAACTCAAATTGTTGGAAGGTTTCGGACATCAAACAAAGATTCCGAAGTTAATAAGGGCTCGGGCATTTGAGTCACCCATAACTCTGAACTTACCGTACACCGACTATATTACTCTCTAAAGGTTGTTAATATCGTTTTAGATAAGGATAAAATTAAAGTACATGACCCTAATTCTTTCTATTTTTGTAGAGAAATATCTAGTTTTAAGTTTTATATCAAATGGATAAAATTAGGACCGTAACAAAATAACGACCTAAGCTTATATATTGAGGTTACTAGAATTTTTTTTCCTTTTATATATGCCGCTGGAATTCAAAGGAGGGAAGAAAAGAGAAAAGAAAGAATTGCTGCAGGTATCAATCTCAACTCAGAACTCAATGGAATCCAGGCCCTTTTGATTGCTTAATATGTTTAAATGTGTTGTTTAATTAATTTAATTAATATATATGTAGCTTAATTATAAGACCAAGAAATTTTAAGAACTTATTTTATGCTTAATATTGTTTATTCATTGGCTATTGATTTGTTTATATATGCACGCTCCTTCTTGATTAATTATGTTATTAACTTAAGATAGACGAAGGTAATTCTTTGGGAAATGCCTGAATTAATTCTTGATGTATATATACTTATGTATATATACTATAGTTGCATATGTTCGGTAATCCTATATACATTGATTGCTTTGAGAACAAATAATTGATTATGACTGGCTAATTCGCTATCTCAAGATTATCAAACAATTGGAATAAAGTTTTTTTTTTTTTTAAATTGCTGTTTGATGTAATTCTCAAAGAATAATCGAAGACTGTGAAGTTGATACATTCACAAAAGAATCTTAAATTTGGTCTAAGTTTGGTCCAATTTTGACCAAAATACCCCCGGTTAATTTACTTTAATAACTAGGGTGTTAATTTCAAAAGAGTATTTTAGTCTTCTTAGCAAGTCATCTAACGCTGTAGGTATTAGTTCGAAAAATCAAAAATTTTGGGGTTTTCTGAAACACTCTAAAGTTAAGAGGTCTAGAGTCAAGCCGACATTTTTAAAGTTTAGAGGTTATTTGATAATCGGCTAAACTTCGATTCTTTTGAAATTTACCCAAATAACTAAACAGATCGACAATTCCACACATCAAATAAAATTGTAATAGGAATACAATTCTCAATGCTAGTGCCTAAGATCTCGAGTTGTCTCTTTAAATATCTTATCTCTAGCCATTAGCAGCTAATAATGCTATTAGAAATAGGATTTAAATAAAACTCAAATTGTTGGAAGGTTTCGGACATCAAACAAAGATTCCGAAGTTAATACGGGCTCGGGTCACTAGTAGAAAATAAAAGCATCTAGACGAAAATTCGCCTAGATTGCTCAAAATTCGCCTCGTTGACCAAACTAGACGGAAAATTTCCGCCTAGTTTGGTCAAACGAGACGAAAACAACCTAGACGGAATTTTTTCCGTTTAGAATCAACCTAGACGGAAATTCGCCTAGGTTGCTACCTAGACGAATTTCCGTTGATTTCTAGACTAAAAATTCCGTTTAGGAGCAACCTAGACGAATTTCCGCCTAGGTTGCTTGTGCTACGTAGTTTTTTTTTTTTAAATTTTAAGAATCTACTTATATGTGCACAATTTTGCACCAACACCAAATCACATTCATATGTGCACAATATTGCACAACACCAAATCACATTCATATCCAACACAATCTAATTATATTCAAATAATACATTCACCAAAATACTAGAGCAATACAATCTAATTATAACATGTCTCATACATTCAAAAACACAATGCACAAGATCAAATATCCACAAACTAATCAACAACGCCAAATAAACAAATCCATAACTAAAAACATGATTACAACGCCTTTACAAACATGTCAATATCCCCACATAATTGAAAACATGATCCCCATATCTTCACAAACATGCCAATATCCTCACAAGCAAGTCCAAGCCATAAAGTAATACAAACTAGATAAACAAATGTGTAAATCGTGATACTTGTATGTCCGAGATACAAAATATTAAAACTCACTACGTGAGGCCTTCCACCATCGATGTTATCATCTCGACATACCTGTCTCCATGTCGACGATTGGTAACAACAAAACAAATTCATATAAGTTCAGTTGATGCCAAATTTAAAATTTAAGATAATTGAAGGAATTAAATAAAATGAACTCAAATTTAAAATGTTTCTTTTACTTATTGCTAGAGATCAAATAGGTAAGCAAAAGCTTATCCACATACACAAAAAGAGTTTCTTTAACTTACCGCTAGAGATCAAACAAATAAGCAAAAGCTTTTTGTCTCCATGGTAGAGAAAAAAATGAAAAGGAAAAGAGAAAGGTTGGTCCATGATACCTAACCAGTTTCACCCAAACCGGGTTCAAATTACTCTTGATTACTTTTGTTTGGACTTTCGCAAAACCCATAGAAAAGCCAACTATTAGTTTCACCAGAACTTTTGAAACAATAAAGGACAACACGCCTAGAATAATAACCAACCCGCCTCCAAGAACAAAATGACATAAGGATCACTTGATCTAAAATCTTTGATAGCTAAATTAATGCCTCTTCCTACTTTAACCTTCAAAATTCCAATAAGCGACAACATGAAAAGGAATAGCATCAGCTTCTTAAACTAACATAGCATGCTCTCAAATTCAAGTATCAATCCAAGTCCCGGATTTTACAATATCACCCGCACACAAAATAGGAACAAAAGTACCTACCGCAACTCACATTAATCAAGTCCAAATTAATTTTTCTTCCTAATAAAAACCGATCAATAGAAAATCAATCCAAGAAATCAAACCCTAAGGTTAAAATGAAGCTGACCTTGGATCGGTGAGTATCGATTCGAGCCCTAGAGCTCGAGATCGCCTCCATCTTGCTTCAAGATCACCATCCACTCCCTAGTGTTAAAAACTAAGCTGCCGACTGAGGGATAGAGGGAAACACCTAAAAGAAACTAGGTCGGGTTCTTTTTACGCTTTACCAAGAGCTCAATTGTGAAGCTCTCCAAAGTTTAGAGATTCTTTCTCTAATTTGTAAAGTTCAAGGTTCCATGCAAATCACCCAAAGTTCAAGGGTGTCATCTGAAATTTACCAAAAAACTAAAATTTTCAAAAAGAGGGCTTACACGGACAAATGGATCAACATCTTAGGCGCAGGCATCGACCAAATACACGACAAACTCCTCCTTGCTCTCCGAAAAATAAATCCATCATCAAACTTAGAGATCAATCAAAAGTGGGGAAATCAAAGAAAATGAGGGTCTTTCACCGAAGAACTCGTTACGGAGATTGGATATATGACACATTATTGAAAATTATATTGTGTTATATATCACTCTATTGTATGAAATTTTAAGTTCATGTATTATCACATAATTAAGGTCTCAAGGAATTTCTATGATGTAGGATTCATAATACCAACCTTAACAAAAAATCTCTTAAATTTGACGATTTAATATTTAAAAGTGAAAACATGACGGGTTTATTTCATTGATATAATTCGCAAGCATAATTATCAACATTGTCACCAAAGACGCACTTTTGTTAAGTATAAAACATAAATTAAAATGGCATATCCAATAAAATTAGCCAAAATTACACTAAAATCAATCAAAAAGATAACGAGCTCTAATGAAACCAGAGAGAGCAAAGTGGAGAACCGCCGCTGTAAATCCCGTTCTCATCTACAAGCCCAATGTTAATCAAGACTGAAAGCATGATCCTTCAATCAACCGATTCGTCATTTAACTGAATAAAATTAAAAATCAACAAATGAAACCCTTTGTCCGAAAGGACCCCCGAAAGAGGCCATCACGATCCACAGATCTCACCTCAATACCTCCATTATTTCCCCATTTCCCCTCCATCGCCCACCCCAACATGTCTCACCACCACCACCACAATCATTACTCCCCTCCCCTCCCCGCTGCCGCAGCCTCCTCCTCTTCCACTGCCAAGGCCACACCCTCCCCACCAAACCCCACAACGCTGATCACCTCCTCCAAATCAATTTTCTAGGGACGAGATCGACGCAGGTTCCTCTTCGCTCTGATCTTTAGAAGAAAATCAATTGGTAAGGGGAGGAGGGGTTCACTGCAGGGGCGAGGGGCTGACTCGGGAGCAGGGGAGCCAGAGAGGAGGGGGCGTGAGGGGGGCGAGAGGGGGTCATCGGGGCAGGGGGCGGAAAGACGGAGGAGGGAGTGCAGAGGAGGCAGGAGGGGGGGGAAGGGAGGGGGGTGAGGGAGGGGTGGAATGGGGGGGATGGGGGGAGGGGCGGCTGGATGGCATGGGCGGGTCAGGGTAGGGGAATTAAAAATCAAATTAGCCATGAGCTAATGGACCAAACGGATTTAGGCGGAAAAATGTTGGAATGGATTCGAACATCAAACAAAGATTGTTAAAATTTACTAGTGGGTATTTGAGTCACCCATAACTCTGAACTTACCGTACACCGACTATATTACTCTCTAAAGGTTGTTAATATCGTTTTAGATAAGGATAAAATTAAAGTACATGACCCTAATTCTTTCTATTTTTGTAGAGAAATATCTAGTTTTAAGTTTTATATCAAATGGATAAAATTAGGACCGTAACAGAATAACGACCTAAGCTTATATATTGAGGTTACTAGAATTTTTTTTCCTTTTATATATGCCGCTGGAATTCAAAGGAGGGAAGAAAAGAGAAAAGAAAGAATTGCTGCAGGTATCAATCTCAACTCAGAACTCAATGGAATCCAGGCTCTTTTGATTGCTTAATATGTTTAAATGTGTTGTTTAATTAATTTAATTAATATATATGTAGCTTAATTATAAGACCAAGAAATTTTAAGAACTTATTTTATGCTTAATATTGTTTATTCATTGGCTATTGATTTGTTTATATATGCACGCTCCTTCTTGATTAATTATGTTATTAACTTAAGATAGACGAAGGTAATTCTTTGGGAAATACCTGAATTAATTCTTGATGCATATATACTTATGTATATATACTATAGTTGCATATGTTCGGTAATCCTATATACATTGATTGCTTTGAGAACAAATAATTGATTATGACTGGCTAATTCGCTATCTCAAGATTATCAAACAATTGGAATGAAGTTTTTTTTTAATTGCTGTTTGATGTAATTCTCAAAGAATAATCGAAGACTGTGAATTTGATACATTCACAAAAAGAATCAATGTTGTTGTTGTAATTTTGAAAATAATTTTTGTATACTGTTGGAATTGATGCTTTGTATAAGGTTATTTTGATCATCAGTTAAATTAATTGGATTTATTTTTCTGTCCTAAAGGATCACGTTGTTAAGCTATATTGACTAATTAATTATCTTACTAAATCTCTTCCTTAACTAATAACTTCGTAAATAATACAAAGTAAAGAAGAAGGCGATGGTCCCATTGTCCAATCTTATTGTTTCTTCATGAATAATCTAATAATTCTCTATTTTAGGTTTTTTTCCCAAGATTCCTTAACCCTTTATTAGAGTTTAGTTGTTCACTTGTTCTATCTCCGTCCATTACGATTGAAGTCTAAAACCTTTCATATGTGCACAATATTGCACAACACCAAATCACATTCATATCCAACACAATCTAATTATATTCAAATAATACATTCACCAAAATACTAGAGCAATACAATCTAATTATAACATGTCTCATACATTCAAAAACACAATGCACAAGATCAAATATCCACAAACTAATCAACAACGCCAAATAAACAAATCCATAACTAAAAACATGATTACAACGCCTTTACAAACATGTCAATATCCCCACATAATTGAAAACATGATCCCCATATCTTCACAAACATGCCAATATCCTCACAAGCAAGTCCAAGCCATAAAGTAATACAAACTAGATAAACAAATGTAAATCGTGATACTTGTATGTCCGAGATACAAAATATTAAAACTCACTCACGCTGAGCCTTCATCGATGTTATCATCTCGACACACGGTTCCATGTCGACGATTGGTAACAACAAAACAAATTCATATAAGTTCAGTTGATGCCAAATTTAAAATTTAAGATAATTGAAGGAATTAAATAAAATGAACTCAAATTTAAAATGTTTCTTTTACTTATTGCTAGAGATCAAATAGGTAAGCAAAAGCTTATCCACACACAAAAAGAGTTTCTTTAACTTACCGCTAGAGATCAAACAAATTAAGCAAAAGCTTTTGTCTCCATGGTAGAGAAAAAAATGAAAAGGAAAAGAGAAAGGTTGGTCCATGCATACCGCATCTTCACTCCAAACCGGGTTCAAATTACTCTTGATTACTTTTGTTTGGACTTCCAAAACCCATAGAAAAGCCAACTATTAGTCACTGTAACTTTTTGAAACAATAAAGGACAACACGCCTAGAATAATAACCAACCCGCCTCCAAGAACAAAATGACATAAGGATCACTTGATCTAAAATCTTTGATAGCTAAATTAATGCCTCTTCCTACTTTAACCTTCAAAATTCCAATAAGCTTACAACATGAAAAGGAATAGCATCAGCTTCTTAAACTAACATAGCATGCTCTCAAATTCAAGTATCAATCCAAGTCCCGGATTTTACAATATCACCGCAGACACAAAATAGGAACAAAAGTACCTACCGCAACTCACATTAATCAAGTCCAAATTAATTTTTCTTCCTAATAAAAACCGATCAATAGAAAATCAAAGATCCTAAGAAATCAAACCCTAAGGTTAAAATGAAGCTGACCTTGGATCAGTGAGTACGATTCGAGCCCTAGAGCTCGAGATCGCCTCTATCTTGCCAAGATCACCATCCACTCCTAGTGTTAAAACGGTACCGACCTGAGGGGATAGAGGGAAACACTAAAAGAAACTAGGTCAGGGTTCTTTTACCGGCTACCAAGAGCTCGATTGTGAAGCTCTCCAAAGTTTAGAGATTCTTCTCTAATTTGTAAAGTTCAAGGTTCCATGCAAATCACCCAAAGTTCAAGGGTGTCATCTGAAATTTACCAAAACTAAAATTTTCAAAAAGAGGGCTTACACTGCGACACGGGATCGAACATCTTGTGCAGGCATCGACCAAATACACGACAAACTCCTCGCCTCTCCTAAAATAAATCCATCATCAAACTTAGAGATCAATCAAAAGTGGGGAAATCAAAGAAAATGAGGGTCTTTCACCAAAGAACTCGTTATCGGAGATGGATATATGACACATTATTGAAAATTATATTGTGTTATATATCACTCTATTGTATGAAATTTTTAAGTTCATGTATTATCACATAATTAAGGTCTCAAGGAATTTCTATGATGTAGGATTCATAATACCAACCTTAACAAAAAATCTCTTAAATTTGACGATTTAATATTTAAAAGTGAAAACATGACGGGTTTATTTCATTGATATAATTCAAAGCATAATTATCAACATTGTCACCAAGAGACTTTGTTAAGTATAAAACATAAATTAAAATGGCATATCCAATAAAATTAGCCAAAAATTACACTAAAATCAATCAAAAAAAGATACGAGCTCTAATGAAACCGAGAGAGCAAAAGTGGAGAACTAGGCCAATGTAAATCCGCTCTCATCTACAAGCCCAATGATCTTCACAGACTGGCATGATCTTCACAGATCAACCGATTCGTCAGCCGAATGAATAAAATTAAAAATCAACAAATGAAACCCTTTGTTCGAAAGGACCCCTTAAGAGGCCATCGATCCACGATCTCACCTCAATACTCCATTATTTCATTTCTCCATCGCCCACCCCAACATGTCTCACCACCACCACCATTAACATACTCTCTCCCTCCCTGCCAGACGCCGCTTTCCTTCCTTTCCATCAGTTGCCACACCCTCCCACCAAACCCCACAACGCTGATCACCTCCTCCAAATCAATTTTCTGGGGATAGAGATCGACTCTAGGTTCTCTTCGCTCTCGGATCTTTAGAAGAAAATCGAATCAAGGGAGGAGGAATCATCAAGGGGAAGGAGGGGGGGGGCAAGATCTGGGAGTGGAAGGAGGCGGTGGAGGGGGGGGCTGGGGAGTGGGGGGTCAATTCAGGGGAAGACGGGGAGGGGAGGGGGGGGGGCGGGGGGTGGAAGGAAGGAAGGAATGAAGGAAGGGAAACAATGATTAATGTAATCCAGATCGGATTTTTCCGCCTAGGTTGTTTTTATTTAAAAATTAAAAATAAAAAGAATTTGGATTCAAACTAGACGGAAAATTTGCCTAGTTTGATCCGCCTAGATTGTTAAAAATTTACTAGTGGGTATTTGAGTCACCCATAACTCTGAACTTACCGTACACCGACTATATTACTCTCTAAAGGTTGTTAATATCGTTTTAGATAAGGATAAAATTAAAGTACATGACCCTAATTCTTTCTATTTTGTAGAGAAATATCTAGTTTTAAGTTTTATATCAAATGGATAAAATTAGGACCGTAACAGAATAACGACCTAAGCTTATATATTGAGGTTACTAGAATTTTTTTTCCTTTTTATATATGCCGCTGGAATTCAAAGGAGGGAAGAAAAGAGAAAAGAAAGAATTGCTGCAGGTATCAATCTCAACTCAGAACTCAATGGAATCCAGGCTCTTTGATTGCTTAATATGTTTAAATGTGTTGTTTAATTAATTTAATTAATATATATGTAGCTTAATTATAAGACCAAGAAATTTTAAGAACTTATTTTATGCTTAATATTGTTTATTCATTGGCTATTGATTTGTTTATATATGCACGCTCCTTCTTGATTAATTATGTTATTAACTTAAGATAGACGAAGGTAATTCTTTGGGAAATACCTGAATTAATTCTTGATGCATATATACTTATGTATATATACTATAGTTGCATATGTTCGGTAATCCTATATACATTGATTGCTTTGAGAACAAATAATTGATTATGACTGGCTAATTCGCTATCTCAAGATTATCAAACAATTGGAATGAAGTTTTTTTTAATTGCTGTTTGATGTAATTCTCAAAGAATAATCGAAGACTGTGAATTTGATACATTCACAAAAAGAATCAATGTTGTTGTTGTAATTTTGAAAATAATTTTGTATACTGTTGGAAATTGATGCTTTGTATAAGGTTATTTTGATCATCAGTTAAATTAATTGGATTTATTTTTCTGTCCTAAAGGATCACGTTGTTAAGCTATATTGACTAATTAATTATCTTACTAAATCTCTTCCTTAACTAATAACTTCGTAAATAATACAAAGTAAAGAAGAAGGCGATGGTCCCATTGTCCAATCTTATTGTTTCTTCATGAATAATCTAATAATTCTCTATTTTAGGTTTTTTCCCAAGATTCCTTAACCCTTTATTAGAGTTTAGTTGTTCACTTGTTCTATCTCCGTCCATTACGATTGAAGTCTAAAACCTTTCATATTAACTAAATTTGGTTATCAGTACATGTCCAATATCTACGAATTACGTAAACTCTCAAGTGATAGACGTTGTTATGTAACGGTTGCATGATATGATATGCTTCAAAAGACTATAGCAGTTCAATATTACGCACAAATATCTTTTATCTTGATGTGTAACACATTTGGATTGTTTTTACTCATAAGAACATGCATGATTGATTAAACATCACCTTGAAAATCTCTAACATAACTTCAAAGTCTTCAATTTCAACTTTTAAGTGTCATTAAAAAATCAAACTATGGCCTTTTTCATGAATGTCTCAAGCAAAATACTTCTATATACATATATATATATATATATATATATATATATATATATATATATATATATATATATATATATATATATATATATATATATATATATATAGACACACACACAGTTGAAAAACAGGATATCCAGTTAAGTATATTAAAATTTGATTTATTACTTCCATTGCCTTTTTGCTTCGATGAGAAAATATTATTACATGTTGTTCTAGAGCGAGCATTAGAATGGTGATCAGTAAATAGGTCACCACACGTAAGGAGATTTAGGAAAAGTAATCTCCAATCATATATAACTGATACTTTAGATTTGTGTGTGTGTGTGTGTGTGTAAGAATAGATTGCTGAAAAACATGTTATAATCAAACCTAGTAACAGTTAAAACAATCCACATGTCCACTTAATTAATTAGAAAACCAACTTTATTATACTAGATGTAGATCAACTTGTTTGCAGCTGAATCCAAATTTAGCTGTAGTTTCAGGGTTCTTATGGTGTATATGAAATCAGGAATCTGGAAAAGGTCTTTGCATTAAATGTAGCTAAGATATATGAACTCATTATCTGAACTATATATTTTCTATTAAAAAACTTAATTTTTTATATAACCTCTATCTCATTTTATTTTTCTGCAGTTATAGGCTCAAAAGACATGGATGAGATTGAGAACGAAGGGAAAGACGTACAGTATGTCAAAAGATACCCCTGGATGGAAATTTTTACCCACCGACGAAGAAATCATCTTTGAATATCTCCACAAGCGAATTCTCAATGAAAAGCTTCCATGCGAAGATGTCATCAAAGAAGTTCACCTATACGAACTAGACGTGCCTGATCTCGCAAGTCAGTCCCTATGCGAACTCCCTCTTTATTTTATGATATAAATGTTTATGATTGTGAAAATGGAGAATCTGAAGTAGTTGTGTGCTCATGATGCACTCAAATTCAAGTATCAATCCAAGTCCCGGATTTTACAATATCACCGCAGACACAAAATAGGAACAAAAGTACCTACCGCAACTCACATTAATCAAGTCCAAATTAATTTTCCTAATAAAACCGATCAATAGAAAATCAAAGATCCTAAGAAATCAAACCCTAAGGTTAAAATGAAGCTGACCTTGGATCAGTGAGTACGATTCGAGCCCTAGAGCTCGAGATCGCCTCTATCTTGCCAAGATCACCATCCACTCCTAGTGTTAAAACGGTACCGACCTGAGGGGATAGAGGGAAACACTAAAAGAAACTAGGTCAGGGTTCTTTTACCGGCTACCAAGAGCTCGATTGTGAAGCTCTCCAAAGTTTAGAGATTCTTCTCTAATTTGTAAAGTCAAGG
Organism: Asparagus setaceus; assembly: GCA_012295165.1. Taxonomy (NCBI): domain Eukaryota; kingdom Viridiplantae; phylum Streptophyta; class Magnoliopsida; order Asparagales; family Asparagaceae; genus Asparagus; species Asparagus setaceus. The sequence continues at coordinate 11,297,396 of CM022709.1, forward strand.
GGTTCCATGCAAATCACCCAAAGTTCAAGGGTGTCATCTGAAATTTACCAAAACTAAAATTTTCAAAAAGAGGGCTTACACTGCGACACGGGATCGAACATCTTGTGCAGGCATCGACCAAATACACGACAAACTCCTCGCCTCTCCTAAAATAAATCCATCATCAAACTTAGAGATCAATCAAAAGTGGGGAAATCAAAGAAAATGAGGGTCTTTCACCAAAGAACTCGTTATCGGAGATGGATATATGACACATTATTGAAAATTATATTGTGTTATATATCACTCTATTGTATGAAATTTTTAAGTTCATGTATTATCACATAATTAAGGTCTCAAGGAATTTCTATGATGTAGGATTCATAATACCAACCTTAACAAAAAATCTCTTAAATTTGACGATTTAATATTTAAAAGTGAAAACATGACGGGTTTATTTCATTGATATAATTCAAAGCATAATTATCAACATTGTCACCAAGAGACTTTGTTAAGTATAAAACATAAATTAAAATGGCATATCCAATAAAATTAGCCAAAAATTACACTAAAATCAATCAAAAAAAGATACGAGCTCTAATGAAACCGAGAGAGCAAAAGTGGAGAACTAGGCCAATGTAAATCCGCTCTCATCTACAAGCCCAATGATCTTCACAGACTGGCATGATCTTCACAGATCAACCGATTCGTCAGCCGAATGAATAAAATTAAAAATCAACAAATGAAACCCTTTGTTCGAAAGGACCCCTTAAGAGGCCATCGATCCACGATCTCACCTCAATACTCCATTATTTCATTTCTCCATCGCCCACCCCAACATGTCTCACCACCACCACCATTAACATACTCTCTCCCTCCCTGCCAGACGCCGCTTTCCTTCCTTTCCATCAGTTGCCACACCCTCCCACCAAACCCCACAACGCTGATCACCTCCTCCAAATCAATTTTCTGGGGATAGAGATCGACTCTAGGTTCTCTTCGCTCTCGGATCTTTAGAAGAAAATCGAATCAAGGGAGGAGGAATCATCAAGGGGAAGGAGGGGGGGGGCAAGATCTGGGAGTGGAAGGAGGCGGTGGAGGGGGGGGCTGGGGAGTGGGGGGTCAATTCAGGGGAAGACGGGGAGGGGAGGGGGGGGGGCGGGGGGTGGAAGGAAGGAAGGAATGAAGGAAGGGAAACAATGATTAATGTAATCCAGATCGGATTTTTCCGCCTAGGTTGTTTTTATTTAAAAATTAAAAATAAAAAGAATTTGGATTCAAACTAGACGGAAAATTTGCCTAGTTTGATCCGCCTAGATTGTTAAAAATTTACTAGTGGGTATTTGAGTCACCCATAACTCTGAACTTACCGTACACCGACTATATTACTCTCTAAAGGTTGTTAATATCGTTTTAGATAAGGATAAAATTAAAGTACATGACCCTAATTCTTTCTATTTTGTAGAGAAATATCTAGTTTTAAGTTTTATATCAAATGGATAAAATTAGGACCGTAACAGAATAACGACCTAAGCTTATATATTGAGGTTACTAGAATTTTTTTCCTTTTTATATATGCCGCTGGAATTCAAAGGAGGGAAGAAAAGAGAAAGAAAGAATTGCTGCAGGTATCAATCTCAACTCAGAACTCAATGGAATCCAGGCTCTTTGATTGCTTAATATGTTTAAATGTGTTGTTTAATTAATTTAATTAATATATATGTAGCTTAATTATAAGACCAAGAAATTTTAAGAACTTATTTTATGCTTAATATTGTTTATTCATTGGCTATTGATTTGTTTATATATGCACGCTCCTTCTTGATTAATTATGTTATTAACTTAAGATAGACGAAGGTAATTCTTTGGGAAATACCTGAATTAATTCTTGATGCATATATACTTATGTATATATACTATAGTTGCATATGTTCGGTAATCCTATATACATTGATTGCTTTGAGAACAAATAATTGATTATGACTGGCTAATTCGCTATCTCAAGATTATCAAACAATTGGAATGAAGTTTTTTTTAATTGCTGTTTGATGTAATTCTCAAAGAATAATCGAAGACTGTGAATTTGATACATTCACAAAAAGAATCAATGTTGTTGTTGTAATTTTGAAAATAATTTTGTATACTGTTGGAAATTGATGCTTTGTATAAGGTTATTTTGATCATCAGTTAAATTAATTGGATTTATTTTTCTGTCCTAAAGGATCACGTTGTTAAGCTATATTGACTAATTAATTATCTTACTAAATCTCTTCCTTAACTAATAACTTCGTAAATAATACAAAGTAAAGAAGAAGGCGATGGTCCCATTGTCCAATCTTATTGTTTCTTCATGAATAATCTAATAATTCTCTATTTTAGGTTTTTTCCCAAGATTCCTTAACCCTTTATTAGAGTTTAGTTGTTCACTTGTTCTATCTCCGTCCATTACGATTGAAGTCTAAAACCTTTCATATTAACTAAATTTGGTTATCAGTACATGTCCAATATCTACGAATTACGTAAACTCTCAAGTGATAGACGTTGTTATGTAACGGTTGCATGATATGATATGCTTCAAAAGACTATAGCAGTTCAATATTACGCACAAATATCTTTTATCTTGATGTGTAACACATTTGGATTGTTTTTACTCATAAGAACATGCATGATTGATTAAACATCACCTTGAAAATCTCTAACATAACTTCAAAGTCTTCAATTTCAACTTTTAAGTGTCATTAAAAAATCAAACTATGGCCTTTTTCATGAATGTCTCAAGCAAAATACTTATATATATATATATATATATATATATATATATATATATATATATATATATATATATATATATATATATATATATATATATATATATATAGACACACACACAGTTGAAAAACAGGATATCCAGTTAAGTATATTAAAATTTGATTTATTACTTCCATTGCCTTTTTGCTTCGATGAGAAAATATTATTACATGTTGTTCTAGAGCGAGCATTAGAATGGTGATCAGTAAATAGGTCACCACACGTAAGGAGATTTAGGAAAAGTAATCTCCAATCATATATAACTGATACTTTAGATTTGTGTGTGTGTGTGTGTGTGTAAGAATAGATTGCTGAAAAACATGTTATAATCAAACCTAGTAACAGTTAAAACAATCCACATGTCCACTTAATTAATTAGAAAACCAACTTTATTATACTAGATGTAGATCAACTTGTTTGCAGCTGAATCCAAATTTAGCTGTAGTTTCAGGGTTCTTATGGTGTATATGAAATCAGGAATCTGGAAAAGGTCTTTGCATTAAATGTAGCTAAGATATATGAACTCATTATCTGAACTATATATTTTCTATTAAAAAACTTAATTTTTTATATAACCTCTATCTCATTTTATTTTTCTGCAGTTATAGGCTCAAAAGACATGGATGAGATTGAGAACGAAGGGAAAGACGTACAGTATGTCAAAAAGATACCCCCTGGATGGAAATTTTTACCCACCGACGAAGAAATCATCTTTGAATATCTCCACAAGCGAATTCTCAATGAAAAGCTTCCATGCGAAGATGTCATCAAAGAAGTTCACCTATACGAACTAGACGTGCCTGATCTCGCAAGTCAGTCCCTATGCGAACTCCCTCTTTATTTTATGATATAAATGTTTATGATTGTGAAAATGGAGAATCTGAAGTAGTTGTGTGCTCATGATGCACTCAAATAAAACTTTTATTTTGAGTGTGAGTAATATCCCCGTGTTCCATTAATAAGAGTTTAACAAAACAACCCAAAGAAGTATAAGAAGAAGGGAATGATGAGTATGAAATGGCGGCTCATTTTCCTAAATAAACTAACAAGAGATAAAATCATGAGGCCCACACCTTTGATGTAATTCAAGAAGCGGCCTCACTATATAAATTTATCCCTGGTAGCTCATTTAGAAAATGAGCCATCACTGCACTCCATTATCTCCTAAGAAGAAAAACCACAAACAAAAGGAGTCGAAGCTATCAACTGTGGCAAAATAAAAGAAAAAACAAACAATCCGCCATCTCAAAATCGAAGTGCTCCTGACTTATAAACGAGTCATGGACTACAGTAGATCTGTTGTCCAGTAGCTGACGATCCCCAGTCAACTCTTGAATCAACCTATTTGCTTTGTCTCCATTTGCACCTGATGTCACACCATAATTTGACGTTAGCAATACACCTTTCATATACTTGCAGTGATCACTTTGTTATTTGAAACTCATTACTTTGGAAAACAAACGTACAACACATCATGCATGCCTTGTTTGGCTTTGCTTTCACTTCATATCAAGGCATTCTCCCTACATCTACTTATAGTGACTGTATGACGGTGAAAGAAATCCCTGAACTCTCAACCACCTAGAATTTCCACAATGACAATATTTAGAACTATCTAGTATTGAAATTTGATCCTTCTGAATGTTAAATGTTGTTTATTACTATAATGCAGAGAGATACGAGTCAAGTCAGCAAGAAGGACATTGGTACTTTTTCACCGACAGGACCGAAAGTACCCTGGAGGGAACAGGCCAGCACGCTCCACGCCATCTGGCTTCTGGAAGCTCACTGGGTTAAAACAGAGATCGAACTAATGGAAAAAGATTGGAGTGAAGAGCACTCTCAATTTCTACTGGGGACTTCAACAGGGGAGAATTCAAGGACACAGTGGATGATGCGTGAGTACAGTATCAAGGAGTTTCAGATACCTAAAGAACCTGCAGGTTTAGAGGTAACGAACCAAAGTTTATGTTTTTAGACATAATATAATCTTACACACAATGTATGGACCCTCTAGTATGAACAAACCATTGGATTGATATCTTAAATTTGATAACGTAATAAAAGAGAGAAAGACACATTATGATGAATTAACTATGCACTCTTCCATGTAGTCTATTCGCTTCAGTGCTACATGTATATATCTAACTTCTATAGTTGGAAATCCTTGCATGTATTTACACACGAAGAACTCCACCACCCCAACATGTTCACCACCACCACTAACAATCATTACCCCTTCCTCCCCCCTCCCCGCCACAGATCACGCTTCCTCCTTCCACTGCCGCTGCCACACCCCTCCCCACCAAACCCCACAACGCTGATCACCTCCTCCAAATCAATTTTCTAGGGACGAGATCGACGCGTTCTGCTCTGCATCTTAGAAAATCGAATCAAGGGGAGAGGGGGTCAAAAAGGGGGCAAGCTGCAGAGAGGAGGGGGCGCTTAGGCAGGGGGCCTGGAAGGGGGGCGGCACGGGAGGAGGGGAGCGCCGAAGGAGGCGGTGGAGGGGGGCGGGCGCGAGGGAGGGGTGAGGGGAGGGTGAAGCGGGAGGGGCTGAGAGGGAGGGGTCAAGAGGGGCTAGAGGTGGGCGGGCGGGAAAAGGAGGAGGATGATCAATGGGGGCTAGGGATTTTGGTCCGAAGGGGGTGTTTGGGAGAGGGGATATAGGTTTTATTTTATTTTTTAAATGATTAACCAACCTAGAGATTTTCAGTAGGTTGTTTTATTTTAAAATTAAAAATAAAAATCAGTTTGGACTCAAACTAATTTCCGCCTAGTTTGATCCGCCTAGATTGTTAAAAATTCTACTAGTGGGTATTTGAGTCACCCATAACTCTGAACTTACCGTACACCGACTATATTACTCTCTAAAGGTTGTTAATATCGTTTTAGATAAGGATAAAATTAAAGTACATGACCCTAATTCTTTCTATTTTTGTAGAGAAATATCTAGTTTTAAGTTTTATATCAAATGGATAAAATTAGGACCGTAACAAAATAACGACCTAAGCTTATATATTGAGGTTACTAGAATTTTTTTTCTTTTTATATATGCCGCTGGAATTCAAAGGAGGGAAGAAAAGAGAAGAAAGAATTGCTGCAGGTATCAATCTCAACTCAGAACTCAATGGAATCCAGGCCCTTTTGATTGCTTAATATGTTTAAATGTGTTGTTTAATTAATTTAATTAATATATATGTAGCTTAATTATAAGACCAAGAAATTTTAAGAACTTATTTTATGCTTAATATTGTTTATTCATTGGCTATTGATTTGTTTATATATGCACGCTCCTTCTTGATTAATTATGTTATTAACTTAAGATAGACGAAGGTAATTCTTTGGGAAATGCCTGAATTAATTCTTGATGTATATATACTTATGTATATATACTATAGTTGCATATGTTCGGTAATCCTATATACATTGATTGCTTTGAGAACAAATAATTGATTATGACTGGCTAATTAGCTATCTCAAGATTATCAAACAATTGGAATAAAGTTTTTTTTTTAATTGCTGTTTGATGTAATTCTCAAAGAATAATCGAAGACTGTGAAGTTGATACATTCACAAAAGAATCAATGTTGTTGTTGTAATTTTGAAAATAATTTTTGTATACTGTTGGAATTGATGCTTTGTATAAGCTTATTTTGATCATCAGTTAAATTAATTGGATTTATTTTTCTGTCCTAAAGGATCACGTTGTTAAGCTATATTGACTAATTAATTATCTTACTAAATCTCTTCCTTAACTAATAACTTCGTAAATAATACAAAGTAAAGAAGAAGGCGATGGTCCCATTGTCCAATCTTATTGTTTCTTCATGAATAATCTAATAATTCTCTATTTTAGGGGTTTTTTCCCCAAGATTCCTTAACCCTTTATTAGAGTTTAGTTGTTCACTTGTTCTGTCTCCGTCCATTACGATTGAAGTCTAAAACCTTTCATATTAACTAAATTTGGTTATCAGTACATGTCCAATATCTACGAATTACGTAAACTCTCAAGTGATAGACGATGTCATGTAACGGTTGCATGATATGATATGCTTCAAAAGAATATAGCAGTTCAATATTACACACAAATATCTTTTATCTTGATGTGTAACACATTTGGATTGTTTTTACTCATAAGAACATGCATGATTGATTAAACATCACCTTGAAAATCTCTAACATAACTTCAAAGTCTTCAATTTCAACTTTTAAGTGTCATTAAAAAAATCAAACTATGACCTTTTCATGAATGTCTCAAGCAAAATACTTTTATATATATATATATATATATATATATATATATATATATATATATATATATATATATATATATATATATATATATATATATATATATATAGACACACATATATATATATATATATATATATATATATATATACACACACACACAGTTGATCAGTAAATAGAATGGTGATCAGTAAATAGAATGGTGATCAGTAAATAGGTCACACACACACACAGTTGATCAGTAAATAGAATGGTGATCAGTAAATAGAATGGTGATCAGTAAATAGAATGGTGATCAGTAAATAGAATGGTGATCAGTAAATAGAATGGTGATCAGTAAATAGGTCACACACACACACAGTTGATCAGTAAATAGAATGGTGATCAGTAAATAGGTCACACACACACACAGTTGATCAGTAAATAGAATGGTGATCAGTAAATAGAATGGTGATCAGTAAATAGAATGGTGATCAGTAAATAGAATGGTGATCAGTAAATAGAATGGTGATCAGTAAATAGAATGGTGATCAGTAAATAGAATGGTGATCAGTAAATAGAATGGTGATCAGTAAATAGAATGGTGATCAGTAAATAGAATGGTGATCAGTAAATAGGTCACACACACACACAGTTGATCAGTAAATAGAATGGTGATCAGTAAATAGAATGGTGATCAGTAAATAGGTCACACACACACACAGTTGATCAGTAAATAGAATGGTGATCAGTAAATAGAATGGTGATCAGTAAATAGAATGGTGATCAGTAAATAGGTCACACACACACACACACACACACACACACACAGTTGATCAGTAAATAGAATGGTGATCAGTAAATAGAATGGTGATCAGTAAATAGGTCACACACACACACACACACACACACACACACACACACAGTTGATCAGTAAATAGAATGGTGATCAGTAAATAGGTCACACACACACACAAAGTTAAACTATATTATTTTAACTTTTACTAGGTTTGATTATAACATGTTTTTAAGCAATCATATATAACTGATACTTTAGATTTGTGTGTGTGTGTGTGTGTGTGTAAGAATAGATTGCTGAAAAACATGTTATAATCAAACCTAGTAACAGTTAAAACAATCCACATGTCCACTTAATTAATTAGAAAACCAACTTTATTATACTAGATGTAGATCAACTTGTTTGCAGCTGAATCCAAATTTAGCTGTAGTTTCAGGGTTCTTATGGTGTATATGAAATCAGGAATCTGGAAAAGGTCTTTGCATTAAATGTAGCTAAGATATATGAACTCATTATCTGAACTATATATTTTCTATTAAAAAACTTAATTTTTTATATAACCTCTATCTCATTTTATTTTTCTGCAGTTATAGGCTCAAAAGACATGGATGAGATTGAGAACGAAGGGAAAGACGTACAGTATGTCAAAAAGATACCCCCTGGATGGAAATTTTTACCCACCGACGAAGAAATCATCTTTGAATATCTCCACAAGCGAATTCTCAATGAAAAGCTTCCATGCGAAGATGTCATCAAAGAAGTTCACCTATACGAACTAGACGTGCCTGATCTCGCAAGTCAGTCCCTATGCGAACTCCCTCTTTATTTTATGATATAAATGTTTATGATTGTGAAAATGGAGAATCTGAAGTAGTTGTGTGCTCATGATGCACTCAAATAAAACTTTTATTTTGAGTGTGAGTAATATCCCCGTGTTCCATTAATAAGAGTTTAACAAAACAACCCAAAGAAGTATAAGAAGAAGGGAATGATGAGTATGAAATGACGGCTCATTTTCCTAAATAAACTAACAAGAGATAAAATTGCGAGGTCCACACCTTTTGATGTAACTAGCAAGGCGTACTCACTATATAGTTTATCCTCGGTGAAATTTTATTTAGAAAATGAGCCATCACTGCACTCCATTATCTCCTAAGAAGAAAAACCACAAACAAAAGGAGTCGAAGCTATCAACTGTGGCAAAATAAAAGAAAAAACAAACAATCCGCCATCTCAAAATCGAAGTGCTCCTGACTTATAAACGAGTCATGGACTACAGTAGATCTGTTGTCCAGTAGCTGACGATCCCCAGTCAACTCTTGAATCAACCTATTTGCTTTGTCTCCATTTGCACCTGATGTCACACCATAATTTGACGTTAGCAATACACCTTTCATATACTTGCAGTGATCACTTTGTTATTTGAAACTCATTACTTTGGAAAACAAACGTACAACACATCATGCATGCCTTGTTTGGCTTTGCTTTCACTTCATATCAAGGCATTCTCCCTACATCTACTTATAGTGACTGTATGACGGTGAAAGAAATCCATGAACTCTCAACCACCTAGAATTTCCACAATGACAATATTTAGAACTATCTAGTATTGAAATTTGATCCTTCTGAATGTTAAATGTTGTTTATTACTATAATGCAGAGAGATACGAGTCAAGTCAGCAAGAAGGACATTGGTACTTTTTCACCGACAGGACCCGAAAGTACCCTGGAGGGAACAGGCCAGCACGTTCCACGCCATCTGGCTTCTGGAAGCTCACTGGGTTAAAAACAGAGATCGAACGCAATGGAAAAAAGATTGGAGTGAAGAGCACTCTCAATTTCTACTGGGGACTTCAACAGGGGGAGAATTCAAGGACACAGTGGATGATGCGTGAGTACAGTATCAAGGAGTTTCAGATACCTAAAGAACCTGCAGGTTTAGAGGTAACGAACCAAAGTTTATGTTTTTAGACATAATATAATCTTACACACAATGTATGGACCCTCTAGTATGAACAAACCATTGGATTGATATCTTAAATTTGATAACGTAATAAAAGAGAGGAAGACACATTATGATGAATTAACTATGCACTCTTCCATGTAGTCTATTCGCTTCAGTGCTACATGTATATATCTAACTTCTATAGTTGGAAATCCTTGCATGTATTTACACACCGAAGAATCTTAATCTGTAACATTCTCCATTAAATTTCAGCCCCAGCGTGAAAAAACTCTTGACATTTTAACTTCAACGGTACAGTCAAAATTATTATCAATGTTAAGATAAATTTAAACTTCTGGTGGCTTCCTCCCTTCATTCTTAAGAAGAAAGAATTTATTTAAATTGACTTACGCTCAAATTCCTTTAATGTTTGACATATTAGGGATTCTTTTGAGTAATCTAGACATATTAGAAATTAGAGGTTAAAAACCCATCTATTTTTCCCTTCCCTATCAAGTATGAATTCCTTTTATACTTCCCTGATATTGCTGTATTATTATGTTGGAGATCATAATGTTTAGGGGTAATTTACTTCTACTAGCTTTCAATGTAAATCATAAATCTCAAGTTACTGGTTTACTAAGCAGAAACTGGGATTTTATTTTGTGAGGCAGCCACACATGAAGTTGGACGATGCAGTTCTATGCATGGTTTACAGAAACCTGAATGAAAATGCAGGAAGAAAAAGGCAGAATCCATCAGTTCATCTACAGCAATCAATCCAATCCCCAGAACAAAGTGAGAGTTTATCTAGTGGTCCTTTACAGTTTTTGTTTTGTTAAGAAATTAGAATGGAGTAAAAGATGTTGTCATTAAGCCTAGTTAACATTCATGTCGGGTAGTTAAGAGTTTGAAGCGAAGTACACCCAAAATAAGTGGCTACAAGCCAAATACATAATCATCAAAGTAAACAATAAAAGGAACAAAATACCAGGTTTCAAGACTGATCCTCCTTTTTTTTTTTTTTTTGGTTTATAAAGAATCAAGAATTTTGAAAAGATCTTAACATTAATTCTAGTTAACATATATAAAATCGTAATCTAACCTCTGTGTTTTGAATTAAACAACTTAAACTTCTGTATAACTTATCTCCCATTTTAACTGTCTACAGGTTTTCGTGCAGAAGACAACAAAGAGAAAGTGTGTGAACAAATACCTGAAAATAACATGACGGCTGGAAAGTTTAATATGGATGCAATGGAGACCAAAAGGGAAGACTATGCCGGAAAGATGCCCCCTGGATGGAAATTCTGCCCCACCGACGAACAAATCATCTCTGAATACCTCTACAAGAGAATTCACAACCAAACGCTTCCATGCAAAAATGTCATCAACGAAGTTCACCTGTACGAATTTGATGCTCCTGCTCTCATAGGTCAGTCCCTATGCGAACTCCCTCTTTATTTCTGGATGAATCTGATATAGATGTTTATGATTGTGTATATTAAGGATCTGAAGTCAGTGTGCAGCCCGTTATGCGCTCAAAGATCATTGTATTACTACAACTATCAACTTTGAAAAACAAACTCACAACCCAGCCTTTATTACAACCCACGCTCTCTACTAATAAGTTATTCTTTTTTCATCTTTTTTCACTTCATATGAAAGCATCAATAGAACAACAGGAGTAGTATGTTCAATTTGGCGATAGTACAGGGTCTATTCGCAACCTTATCTAGTATGGTTAGTTACGATTGAATATTCAAATTTGATCTGTTCAGATATAAGTTGTTAATTTCTATTACGCAGAGGAATACCAGTCAAGCGAGCAGCATAAAAGTTGGTACTTTTTCACGGATAGGACCCGGAAGTACCTTGGAGGGAAGAGGCCAGCGCGTTCCACACCAAACGGTTTCTGGAAGGCCACTGAAGCAGATACATTAATCAAAGACCAAGGGAAAGTTATTGGACGGAGGATGACTCTCAAATTTTTGTGGGGACATCAGCAGGAGGGAAAACATTGGGATTCAGGGTGGATGATGCGTGAATACAGGATCGAGGGTTTCAAATACCTTGCTCCCAGAAAAGGAAGCGGCAGACACCTAAAGATCCTGCAGGTTTAGAGGTGAATGATTCCTTTAATGTTTGCATTCTTTGCTTAATAAATTGAAGTCTATCCTTCTAGGCATAATAAACATTACCCAGAAAATTTCAAATCCTAGTATACAGAGACGCTGCATTCATAATAAATTCAATGGTAAAGTTATGATTGTACAAAAAAAGTTACGATGAATTTAAACTTGTACAATTTTTCCTGTGTTCTTTTTACATTTAAGTAGAGATATCCTACTCAAATCCATGCGCAGATTCAGATCTTTTTTCCTACATATTAATCTTTGTTTATCATTATTAGTGGTTTGTTATATGTCAATGTGTCGTTGTATTATGTTGGACATCATAAATTCTAGGGGTACTTTTTCTTCTTCTTCCGATATCATGGATCTTTATTTCTTTCCATTTTGTCATGCAGCGCGACATGAAGTTAGACGAAGCAGTTCTATGCAAAGTTTACAAAGTACAGAATAAAAATGCAGGCAGAAAAAGGCACGAAACATCAGGGAATTCATCAAGTGATTCCTTATTAGACGTGGTTGATCAACCCCAATCGCTGAACCAGCTGGCTCCAATTCAAGTCCAGAACACAATCCAACTATCGGGTCCCTTTTTTCCTGTACTGTGTCCAGGTTATGATCCTAACAATTACTCAAATGGTTTGATGTTCTCTCGACCCAACGAAAGAGGGAGATTATTGAACCAATTGAACCCAAACCACTTCAGTACAATGAACCAGACTCGCCCATACCCGATCAATTCTGTTGTCTACCCAAATCTACCAGACTGGTGCCCCCGCGGATCCAAACCATGCTTATACGAAAGAGAATCAAGCTCGTCCAATTTTCTCAATGTCAATGGAATGGACGTACCATTTGGGTTACCAGACATGCAACAATTCCATTCCAACTTGTGCAGCGACATGATGGCTCTATCTCAAGAAATCCATCAACGGCAATTGAGCTTATCCCCTGAACAAAGCGAAAATTTATCCTCTGACGCGGTATTAGATGTGGCTTGTCGGACCCAATCACTGAGCCAGGATCCAACTGTAGACCTACCATCAAGTCATCCTTGTCCTGTTCCATGTTCGGCTAGTGATTCAATGTACAATAATGGATGGAGACTGTTCAACCAAGTGAACTCTAGCTATTCAAGTACAGTGAACTCATATGAAACAAATTCTGTTGCCGATCCAAGTCTACCCAACTGGTGCACTGGCTCGTCAAATTTGAACAACTTCTATGTTGATCCATCACAGTCTGGATTTCTCGACAAAAATGGATTTGTGGCTTCGGACATGCAGCGATTATGTCCAAACTTGTATAGCTCAATGATGGACGGGTCTCAAGACATCCCAGAGGATACTCTGGAGTCTCAGCTCAAATGAGCGCGCAAGATCATGAAAGCAATGTAAATGCTAAGCATTTTTAGATACCGGGATTTATTCTGCATGTATAGCTCAGTTTTTATTTATTTATTTGTAGAGAATAGCTCAGTTAACTATTTTTTGTTTCATTTCAGGCGGACCTTTGCTTTAGATTTGCATCGGATGAATTACTCTCTTTCAAAGTAGATTAATTTGAAACCAAAGTATATCAAGCAGAACAGATACCAGTTAACCCTCAAATTCATTTATATACACCTCAATAGCTCGAAGTAAACCTCAATAAAATCAGATAGATAAAAGCATTTCAAATTAACAAACAAAAGAAACCCACATAAACTGATCTAATCACTTAGAAAACTCGAAGATTTTGGATCCTGGGAATAACAAGCCAGATACTGAATCGAAAAACTTTGTACTGATGAGATGCCAAGAGCTTACCCAAGATCGACCGAGTTTTTGAAGGAGAAATTGCAGGGAGGAAGTCTGTTTGTGATTGAATTGGTCGTCTTCTTCTTTTTGAGAAGAAAATGGTTCTTCTTCTTCAATACTCGACTGCCCATCAACCCTCCTGCAAAAGCCAAATGAAGTAATTTATCGGTGCTTTCTGATTAATGATCTTTATTTATCTCTCATGGATTTATGCTAAAATAGATATTGTTATCTTAAAATTAGAGAGGAAGCATAATGTTGAAAAGTCAACAACAACTTCAAGAGAATTCTACTAATTTCATGGTAGAATATGTTCTAGTGCTTCTAGAGAAATCTATTATTGTCATGGTAAAGAATATCCGGATGGATATTCTAGATAAGTTCTAGTTAGGTTCTAGACTATGTGGTTCCAGAGAATTCCACCATCCATCCACCATTATAAATAGGGATGGAGAGAGTGCATTTGTATGAAGCCATCAAGCAAGCAAGAAGTGAGCTTGAGAGCTTGAGTGGGTAGTGTAGGCTTGTGTGAGTGTCCACCTAAATAAGAGAGTTGTTTGATAGTGAGGTGTTCTTGTAAGAGTGAGTGTTGTACTCTTTAGTATTCTATCAATAAAAATTCCTATTGTGTAGAGAGTTGCATTCTCCAAAAGCCAACAGCATAATAGCCATCCGAATTCAAATTTTGCTAGCCAAAAGACAGTAGGAAAAAAAATTATATATGGTTCTTGATTTCATTAGTCATTCTAGTGGATGCAGCTAAAAATTTTCACAAAAAACTAAATTTTTAATTGAGCTAGAGAGCTCCAATCACTCTGATCATCATTATTTATTTTGTGCTTTTGAGATAGTGGCCTAAATGCAATATATCTCCGTAAAGGGAGACAAAAATGTAAGGGGCAATGCCCTCTATGCCTTTGAGTGTGTCAGGGTTGGAACTCGGGTCTGATCATCTAATCAAGGTTTTCTCTGGTCAATAAAAATATTAAATAATAATAATAATAATAAGATGAAATTCACTTAAACCCTCAAACTTTCTGGGCTTTTGCACATAAGTGACATAACTCCCTCAACTTTGTTTATTTCACTTAACCACCCTGAGCCCTCTTAACACTGTGAACTTTGACACGTCACGTGCCAAGCATGTCACACAAAAGAACAAAAATGCCCCTCTGTTTCTTAAAATTTACCCTTGTGTTTTGTTGTTCCCAATTAACTGGGGTTGTTACTAACATAATAAAGTTAAGAATTGCATCATTTCCAATACAAGTTTTTTTTTCCCCTCATGCTGATGGGCAACTCTAATTTTACGAGCCAATCCAGAAAATGCAATAGAATTAATTGGAATTGCATATAAAAAAAAGGTTTTTGATACAGAATTGATGTTGATAATCATAAAATGCTGATGGAACTCCAAGCTTTCAGTAGCATTTGCATAATGAACAACAGAAATAGCACCAATGCATTAATATAGCAGCAGAATTGCTGTCTTTCATTTGGATTTGAACATGCAGAAGCCGCTATTGTGAAATTTGGCCAGACAAAGTCTAAGGGATGATTTACATAAGCGAATCAAAATAAGAATATGAGGGATGAACTATCAAGAACAGGGATTTAAAAAATCTAAAGAAAATCTACTGACCTCCTGCAATCACTAGAAAATGAGATTGAAGAACTGAATAAAAAACACAAACCCTGGGATTAGATTTCGCATTGAGATTGAGAGTTCCAGAACACAAACCCTTCCTCTCTTCATAACGGTCTGGCTTGATTGACGATGGAACGGACAGACCATTTGAGTTGTAATCCTGTGCCTGCAGATAAAATAAGCTTTTCAATATATCTGGAAAGCTCAAATTCACCTCAACAAATACCAAATAAACAAATCATTTCAAATTAACAAACAAAACAGGACCACAAATAATAATCTCACTTCGAAACTTGAAGAATTGATCATGAGGATCACAACCAAGATACTGAAACGAAAACTGAGAGATCCCGTTGAGTGAGTTTAAGGCTTGGGGTGTTTCCGCGCTGACCAAATGAAGAAGCTGATCGAATAAAGGGATTCGTTAAGGACTATTTCCGAACATCAGCGAGCCTTATATGTGTCTCATGGATGTTTAGATAAGAATATACTTATTGTTTCCATGTATGGTCACTGATCTTATAAATATGGACTCTTTCTTTGATATATCAATAAAGAGAGATTTCTTCTATTTTAAGTACATTTACAAATAGATTTTTTCTATCTTAACGTTGAGTGAAGTCTCAATGATGGTGGATTCTCCAAGCAATAGAGAATAGCATGGAGAATTCTGCGTCATATGTGTATCAAATTTTTATATGGAGATAAAAAAATTTTAAGCAATCCTGATCCACTATTTAAGATCCTGAACCTCTTCCAATATCCTTGTATATGCAATTAATTTTTTGGTCGGTTGTCTCCACTCCAATAATTTAGGCATAGTTAACTCGTTCGAAATCTCATCAAGAAGAAGAGCTAGAACCCTTATGGCTTCTGCAGTATTCCATCATACTCTATTTCTCTTGTTGCTTATCATTGCAAGTCTAAGCGATCCCATTAATTAGTGACTACAACATCCTCAACCTAACATAAGCTATGGATGGCTACGCGCAGGTGAAACTATAAGGATGAGGCTGAGAGAGCTTGGTGATTTGTGATATTTAAGGAGAACCTCAAGTATATTGAAGAATTCAACAATGCTGGAAAGCATAATTACACTCTGGGTCTCAATCAATTTGCAGATCTCAGTTCTGATGAGTTCATGTCTACTTATACCAGTGAGCTCAGGATCCTCGAAAGCGAGTTTGAGTCACTTAGCTCCATCAAGTATGAGACCGTAGATCTACACAATATTTCCCTTCCTTCTAGTGTTGATTGGATTACCAAGGGTGCAGTCACCCGCGTCAGGAATCAAGGGGGTTGCGGTAAGGAAATTAAGTGTCGGTACTCAATTTCATTTTCTTCAATTAAACAATAAGGGTTAATTGCACATACATACACTCCTGTGACTACCAGGGAATCTGTTAGAACTTACATTCCACGAATTTTTGGCCATACTACTCTCTGTTATCAGGAAATATCATGTGAGAATCATGTAATCATGAATTACCTTTTTACCCTCAGCTCAGAGGTCAATTTAGTTTTCCCAATCATATTGAGGGCAAAGAAATAATTGTCGTCACGTGATCCTTACATTGCATCTCGAGTTAATATAGAAATGGAGTTACTCTTTAGTGTACAAAATTGATTAAAATTTAAATCCTTAGTCCGATACGTTTATATGGAAGACTGGTAAGATTGTGGGCACACATCTGCAGCGGTGGCAACAGTAGAAGGCCTGATCAACATCAAGAAAGACATACTCTGCGACTTGTCCGAACAACAAATCATAGACTGCGACGCATCTGGTACAGGATGCAGATTAGGTTATGTACAAGGAACCTATGACTACACTATATAAAATGGAGGCCTCACAACTTCAGCAGACTATCCATTCATAGCAAGAGTATGCATTTGCAAAAGGGTAGAGCTGGCCACCATCAGATCCTACTCTTTTCTACCACCATACAGCGAGCACTCGCTTACATCAGATCCTACTCTTTTCTACCGCTATACAGCGAGCACTCGCTTATGACTGCAGTCGCACAACAACCTGTGGCTGTAGGGATCAGTGTAGATTCAACGAGCTTAAAGCTTTATAAGTCCGGAGTTTTTATGGACCCTGTGAGAAACCACCCAGCCACTTTGTTACTGTCGTTGGTTATGGGGAGGCTGATGATGGTGATGATTCGACCAAGTATTGGATCATAAAGAATTCGTAGGGTACTCATTGGGGGTGAAGATGGATATATTAGGATGAAGAAGGATGTTGGTGACCGTGAAGGATTGTGTGGCATCGCTGTGATTGCATTGTATCCACGAGTATGATTGACTTTTTTTGCTTTTCTTATGTCATTTAAGGGTTAATTGCAGATAGACCACATGTACAATTGCGCAATCACGGATAGACCCCTTGAGTGAATTCATTTTTGAGTGAATTCATTTTCTCATTAAAAGAGTAAAAAAAATACAACTTATAATACTGAACAAACAAAATTGGGATTTCATCCTCAACGGGAAAGAGTATAGTAACAAGCAAACACTTTCAAACTGCATACTCAGCTGTAAGATAACATGAATTTCTAAGTACCAAAATACTGAACAAACAAAATATGAAACCTAAGACTCGAAAGGCAAAACAAACTCATGAAATCACCCAAAATCTTTGTTGTACAAAAATACAACTTATAATAATGTCACATAGACAGTACATGTCGTCTCAATGTACTTTTGGTACAAACTGTGCATCATATTACTTCTCGAGTTTTTAGCCTCTACTTCATTAGACATATAAGGATGAAAGAGATTAGTTCGAGTGAAGAAATGATGAACAAATACATATATCTACCATGGGTTCGGTAAGATCCAAATGGGTGGAGAATAGTACGTGACATCTAGTTGGCTAAACCTTTGAAAGTTTTTATCTCCGAAGTTGTATATGCCCATGTCACAAAGAGCATCTCCATCCGTCATCTCCTCATCCAACACTCCCCTTGCAATGTTCCTATACCCCAAGCCATGCTTCGTAAAATATATGAAATTCGGCTTGCATCCTTGATAATTGACCGCTGGTACACAAAGCGAATGGTTTTGTCCCAAGAACAAAGCTTGATCACCCAAGCTTTCCATCTCAACCCATTTAAACTTGAATTTACCTCTCTCTGGAACTCCGTCATTGAGAGTGACATAGAGAGCATCCTCAGGCTCTACTGGATCATCAACATCTTCAAGCTTGTACACCAAAAACTCAATTGTTTTATACAAAGACTCATAATTGAGCACTCTTACTACTTGTAGTAGGTCTCCATACATTGATTCAACCAGATATCTATCAGCATCAAGCGGATATCTATCGTCATCAAGAGGCACATCCACAGCATTTGCAATTTGTTTCATCTTCTTATCACCTGCAAAATCATAGACAAAGGCCATCCCCATATAATCAACAGCATAAATTTGACCCTTGTAACAGATGACATCAGTGAGATTAATCGGGGAATGATCTACATTAGTCCACTTGTTGTCTCCGATCCTACAAAAAGACAGCACCTGGTAATTAGAGATGATCGCCATGGCAAATATGCAATCAGCATCATCCAAATTCCTCCTCTTATTTGAAGGATCTGACAATGCAATGGCCTTCTGTACAAACTCATAATCATCGTTTTCAGGATCAAAGAAACAACATTCAGGATATTGGGATCTAGAGAGAAACGGCAGAGGGATTTGGGTCCTTGTTAATGGATTCAAGAGGTGAATGTCTCGGTCGAAGGACTCAATATCCACCGTAAGCAACCAACCGTAAGAGGATCCAACAACCCACTTGTTTCTCATTTCCGGGACGACAAACTCCCCATAATTTTTTCCTTCGAAAATGGAAAAGAATTTGATATTTTCCCACTCTTCGTCATGGAAGTGCATTAGCAATGGGAGGGGAGGGGGCTTACTAGGGAGGACACAGAGGCACAATGGTAATTTTGGTGGAAGCAAGTGCAGGTTATCCATAACAATGGAGCGAAATTTCCTACAAACCACACTAAACCGAAGAACATCTGCATGATCATCTATTTTTTTGGCAATTAGTTGCAAGATATCAATAAGGAGTCCATCCAATAAGCCCATTTATAATGTTCCTGAAAGAATAAAACAAAAGGAAAACATTTTTGGAAAATGAAATTAAGCTATAGACCAAGTAATTAATGAGGTAAAACATGATGTGGAGCAATAGCACATAACAATGCACAATCTTGAAATTCATGAAAAACAATCTTGGAATCCACCAAGTTTGTTCTAGTCTAAGAAGAAATTTAAGGTTTGTGAATGAGGTTTTTATATGTATTTTGCAAATCGTTCTATAATTTCTTTTGTAACTTTTTTTTATTACTATAGATAGCTAGTGTAAGTGTATAACATTCACTTGTTTACTCATAATCATTTATCATTCCATAGACAGATCAGTATGATTATTATCTTTCAGTGAACAGAGACCGCAAATGTTTTACGATTACACAAGGACATTTATATTTGAAATGAATCTTAACTTTTACTGGATATGGTTTAAAGAGTGGTCTGAGAAGCGGAGATGGTCCATATTCACCTTAAGTCGCCCATCCAATACAACAATGGCCAGTATATAACTATATATTTTGTGAATGTACCTGAAAGGCTGAAACTAAGATACTTCTAGTGAGTTAATCACTTTGGTCGACGCATAGTATAATGGGCACTATCGACATATTATCGAACCAAATCCACCCCCATCCATCCACTTGTTTTATGATTCTTCTTCCCCAATCCCTATCACGACTAACTTTGTTAAATTCATTAAAAAAAAAAACCCCTCAATGAAATTGTTCTCCTCCCTAAACTTTCTCCTTTCGGGTTTCTATTTATTTAGTTTTTGAGAGAATCCGAGTACTTAAAAAGTTGCTCGCACTGGTGAAGAACATTTGTGTGTGTGTGTGTGGGGTGAAGGAACAAAGAAGAGGGTCATTATGTTTAGAATCTACAAGAATTACCCTTGAAGATACAAACCCATTATAAGACATATAGCACATAATTGAAAATTCAAGCCCCATATTTCTTATGTCAATTTCCATAAATAATAAACTAAATATTTTTGTATTCATTCAAGTAAATCATATTCACAAGAGAAGAGGTGATTTAGGTACAACAAGAAAACTAATCTATACAAATAACCATTATAAGACTAGGTTACCAGAGTTTGCAATCCAAAATAACTTACTAAAAAAACACAGTTACAAGAATAAATCAGTGCTCACCAACTCTCGAGTGTGATTCAGCGAACACGTAGTTGTTTATCCCCGTGGTTTACTCCGAGACCGCTGAGGATCAGCCCTAGTATTTGATCAGAGGAGAGAAAAATGAATTATTCAGATAGAGGGTTATAGTTCCTCATAACTAGTACCCCCAAACCTTCAAAAATTACATATTAGTCCCTCAAAGCTTCAAAACTTACATGTTATTCCCTCAAATCTTTGAAGTTGCTCATTGTCCCTCAAATCATAAGGGTCTTGCAATGTGGTCCATTAATTACCAAAATGCCCCTCAGTCACAGTTACCCTCCCATTACACATCTCGTCAAAGAAGGGCAAATTCTGACACTTTGATACCCTTTTAACTTTGATACCTAAAGTTTTATTTTTACACTTCAATGCCCTAAAGTTTGGGTATCAAAGTTAAAGAACGTGCAAACTTTGAGATATCAAAGTTAAAAAAAGAATATGGAAATTGAAAACTTTGGGGTATAAAAGTGTTAAGAGAAAAACTTTGGGATATTAAAGTTAAAAAAGGTGTAAACTTTGGGGTATCAAAAAACTCTAGGGTAATCAAAGTTAAAAAAGTTGTAAACTCTAGAGTGCTAAATTGCAAATACCCTTAAAAAAATATTAGCCAGGGAATTCGTCACTGAGGGTGAGGGACCAACTGAGGGACGTATGACCAATTTTCAAAGATATGAGGGACTAATTGTTATCTATAATTAGTGGGTTCGGATCAACAGCAGCTTGACCCAAATTTATAGTGTTCGTATTGTTTTTACTTATTTTTTGATTCTTTAGATATAAACCCCTTGAATTGTATAAACTTTTAAAATTAACAGGGCTTATGCGAGACACCACAAAGTACAGGGGATATGTGCAAAACCCTCAAAAAATCAAAGGGCTAAATTTGATTTACTAAATGACTATGATAAATAAGGATTCGAATTCTTTTCACTTCAAAAAAGTAGTGAAAAGGCCATTACTTTAGTTTCAAACATTGATTGTTTAATGGATGATTGTGATTGTCTTTTTATTTTTTATTTTCTTTAACCCATCATTTCGATTGTAAAATAGGAATGAGTGATGACAAGTATTATAGTAGAAACAAATCTTGATCCTTCATAACCCTCCATTAAATAATCCATGGTTGGAATTGAAAGTAATTGTCTTTCCACTACTTTTGATAGCGCAGAGTATCTGATAAGTAACCACCTATGCTGTAATGTTGCACACATATCTAATATGATAGATTTACATAAGTTGAGAACCCAGAAGTAACTGGGCATTTGCCTCAGTGCGAGAGCAGAAGTCCTGAGCATAATCAATTATGATATACACACTCATTTATCTAAAACCAACATAACATTTTGCATCATATGCTCAATCTAGCTGAATATGTAATACCTGGAAAGAGAAATAACAAGCAAACACTCTCAAACTGCACATTCCCATGTGAAACACGGTGAATTTTCTAGGTAGCGTTTGGATATCATGGTGTTTTAGTATTTCCATGGTGTTTTGCCAAAAACAAAACACTATGTGTTTAAAAATCATGATGTTTTTGTTAGGTTACATTATCAAAACTAAAAACACAACACTTAGTTCAAAACACCAAAAGATGTTATAAGTTTGGTGTTTGTGTTTTGAGTTTCAAGGGTGTTAATATAACGTCTAATATAGTGTATTAATAAATATTTAATATAATATATTCATTACATAATATAATAAAATATTAAATTATATTATTTAAGATATTACATTATAACATTAGTTTCCAAATATATCAAATACTATGTTTAATACAATTAATTAATAATTATTATAATATAATAATTATATTTTAAATACTATTATATATATTATATTAATAGTAAATAATAATAAATTAAATATATTAATAAAAGTATAATAATAACATAAAACTATATTATATTGGTTACATAACATAATATAATATAATTTAAATATTAATAGTTAATATTAATAAAATAAAAATATTAATAAAAGTATAATAATAACATAAAATATATTATATTTGTTACATAACATAATATAATATTATATAATATTATATTATTTAATATATTACATTATTATATTAGTTTCCTAATATATCAATATTATGTTTAAACCATTAATTAATAATACATATAATATTATAATTAATATAATATAATAATTATATTTTAAATACTATTATATATATTATATATTAAAATAATAGTAAATAATAATAAAAGAAAATATATTAATAAAATAATGGATAACAATTTATTATTAATAAATAATCCTATAATAATGATATAATATTGAATTATATAACAAAAACTATTCTATTATATTATTTAATTAATAAAATATATCATTAATGTTTGAATAATATATAATATAATATATTTAAAATTTTAACATGTTATGAAATAATAATATTTAATAATAAAATAATAACTCCTCTAAGAATTAAAGATTAAATATTAATATATTCAATATATTCATAATATATTATATAATAAATAATAATATATTACATTATAAAATAATGCCAAAATGATTATATATTATAAAGTAAATAATTTATTAATGATAAATTTTATATGCTATAAAAATATTAATATAATAATAATAACAATTATCGTAATATAATATTATTATATTATATTATAAGAAGATAATGTTAATACATTATTATTAATAAAAGTTAATATATTAATAACAATAACATATTTATATAAAAATAATTAAAAATGTTAATATTTGAAAATAATACTTAAGTATTATAATATAATACAAGTGTTAAGCCGTACTTTCATACGGGTGGATTTTTGACTAAAGTTAAGTGAGGGATAAATTTGAGGAATTAAAATAATTTGGAGGAAAATTTACAATTATCATGACTTACAGGTAAATTTAAAATGCATACAATTTAGGGTTTTGTATAGAAAAATTCAAAACTAAAATATGGGAAAATTTCAGCAAATCCAAATCAGTTTTGGTATTTGGAACTAAATCTCAATATCTTTGAAACTCTGAATAAGCCCTAATATCTTTTAGCAAAACCCTCAAAATTAACACCATTAGTTTATGCACAGTTAAATGACCAAAATACCCCAATACATTTTGAAGGAAATTCCAATAAGTTTTATGCATTGTCACCTAATCCCCAATAACTTTTGGTAGAAAACTCCTAATAATAGATGTTTATAATTTTTAAAATTTTTGAGAGGTTTGTTTGTAATATTTAGATTTTTAAGTGGTTGTTTATAATTTTTTAAATTTGAAAGGGGTGTGCTTGTAAATTTAGATTTTTGGGGTCGCTTGTAACTTTTAAAATTTTAGATTTTTGGGTTCTTTGTATTTTTAATCTAAATGCTCTATTTGTAAAGTATTTATTGTTTTAGGTGACTATTTACAATTTCAGATTTTTCATTATGTTATTTGTCATTTGTTATTTTTATGGGTTTTATAATTCTCATATTTTTCAGTGTTTGTTTTAGCTTTTCGATTTTTGGTGATCGTTTATAATTTTAGAGTTTTCCAGGGGTGTTTGTAGTTTTTATTTTTTTCTAGGAGTTCTTTGTAATTTATAAATTTTTGGGGTCACGTATAATTTTAGAATTTTTAGGGTCTTTTACAATATTTACATATTTAGGTGTTTTGCTTTTAATTTCAAATTTTCTGGGGCTATATATAATTTTTTAAATTTGCAAGGGTTTGTTTGTGATATCCTAATTTGTTCGGGATTTTTCTATAATTTTAGTAATTCAAAGGAAATTGTTTGTTCCTTCAAATTTTTCTACATATTATTTGTGATTTTAGATTTTTAGGAAGTTATTTGTAATTTTTATATTTTTAATAATTATTTATTATTTTATGGGTTAACTTGCAAGTACAAATGATTTGAGGGGTATATAATGGTCTTGAGGGTTAATTTTATCAATAAAAAATATAAGATAACCCCATTTATGGAGGTTAAGTGCAAAAAAAAACTAAACATTTTGGGGTTTTCGTGAGTTTCAAATTTTTGGGGGTTTAGTGCAAAACCCGTAAACATATGAGCGAATTATTGAATAAAAAAATTAAGAAGGGCTCTATGATAATTTTTTAAAATTTTTAATTTTAAATTGTTATGACTTGATTAGAATTAACAAAGATTTGATTATTAGAATTTTCTAATTTTTATGGGTAAAATTTTCTAATTATGAATATGAATAGTTTTAATTTGATAAGAATTCTTGGAAGATGGAATTAGTTATACAAATGTCATTTTCTAATGGGATAGAGGGATACATAATATTTTTTTATTAGGGATTTAACACTTGGCACGTTTTTGTACACATGGCATTTTATAGTGCATCTAGGGATAGTTTACCAATTTCTCTTTACTATATAAAGGAGGATATATCAATATATATGAAAATTACCTTAAAAGTATTAAAGATTGCATTTGTATAATGTAAAGTTTTCAAAACTTGCGTATATATCTTACTCATTTTTCTGAACTTCTATTCCCTAGAGCTCTAAAACTTCTATTCCTTAGTTGTGGAGAAGCTCTATAATTCACCAATCAAATTTCTTAACTTAGTGAACCCCATGAATGATCTTGTTTATCTAAATTATACAAACAAAAATCCTAAATTAGACCCACTAAGATAAACTAATAACATTAGCTTACATA